>JAYESA010000017.1:122412257-122772257 GCA_036927795.1 Iris macrosiphon | reverse complement strand
AGACGTCAAGCACAAAGGATCAGAAATTATGGCTTCCGAATGAACGTCTCCGGATGCTGAAATAAATATCACCAACATTTCCAGAATAAGCGAGATAGCTAGAAAACACTAACCTTTCGTCCAATTTAGATACAGGGGCAAAACGATAATTTTGGGTCAAAGCGGGTCCAAATGTGGGCCATTTTGCACCAAAAAATATGCCAGAGGTAAAGGTCTCTAAATGAGATAAATTATAGGTCAAACAAATTCTAAACGTTGATACGAACTCAACGGTATATCCAATTTTGGATTCCGGTGAGCCGATCACAAATTCGCCCTCAAAGTCAAACCGTGGGGCCCGCGAATAGGTGGCTTGGTCAACTGTCTCAGAATTGTGTGAAACTTGGGTCACAGGACCAGCGTGATCCGATGAATCCAATGACATAAGTTTCATCGTATTCCGACAAGCATACACAAAATGGGGTAGTAGTTTGCAAAAGTCACGATGTAGGGACTTTTTACGGATACGGGTTAATTCCGATGCGCACACACGTCCGAATCAGCTTCCGCAAAAGTTCACACATCAGGATATATCATACGTGCCTTTTGGTGTAATTAGTACGTGACAAGGCAGTCCAGTTTGGCGGGACGCACTCCGTATCATAAAATTTTATTTTTAAAAAATTAAATTTTTGGTCGTTTTGGAGGCCGAATAATTTAACACATAAAATGAATTAACAAAAACTAAAAGTACAAAAATATTCTCGGTTATATTGAGAAGAAAACACTTCAATTAGATTTTGAAAATATTAAATAGGTTGGTGGCAAATTGGGCGTGAACATGGAAGTTTGGGTTAAAATTCTGGATTACTTTTGGTCAGTTTTTCGGCCAACTTCCGGTCCATTTTTTGACCAATCTAGGGCACAAAAACTCGTCCCGCTTGAATAAAAATCCTAAAGGGTTAGGTTGTGAACGTACACGGATAAACCGCTCATAAAAATAATCACAGATTAAGAAAATATATCACCTTAAAGATGGGGCGCTGCTGTGCACATGCGTGTGCGTGCGCACATGCGGACGGCAGCGGCTACGGTGGCACGGGGTGGCTGCGGCGGTCGGCCGGACTGAGGTCGTCGGGACTGAGGTAGGGTTAAGGTTTAAGAGATTGGGGTTAGGGTTTAGGTTTGGTTTTGATTGTATGCATGTGTGTATATATATATAGGTATAGTTCGAGAGAGGGTCGAGTGTCCCGCTGTGGGGGGAGTTGACTGTGGTATTGGGGGGGTTAGTCTAGGTGCTGTGGGTTTGGTTAGGTTTGGTATTAGTGAATAGGAATTAGGAGTTGTTTGGTTTAGGTTTTTGTATTAGGTTTTTATTTTATTTTCTTTTCCTTTTTATTATCATTAACTATTATTATTATTATTATCACTAACATTATTATTATTATTATTATTATTATTATTATTATTATTATTTTCATTACTATTATTACCACTATTATTATTATTATTATTATTTATTAATATATATATATATATATATATATATATATTTACATATTTATATATATAGATGGAATTATAAAAATCCAAAAAAAGAATATTTGTACACAAAATAAATTCTAGAAAATTTACTTTGTAAAGTTTTAATAAATACTACACTCAAAATATTTTATAAAATATTTTATAATTAATAATTAGATATTTATTTAGTTATAAATCAAATAATTGTATTATAAAATAAACTAAGTAAATAATTAAATGAATATTCAACAAAATAGGTTAATAGTAAATAATATGCACATCTTACAAAAAGAGAATTTACCTAATTTAGCATGGAGAATTATGGGATGCTAAATATAGGAAGTTAGAATAGAAAATAACCACAAATAAATTATATATATAAAATATCTAAATATTTAACAATTAATCTATGGTCGTTACACTAATGTCATACTAACAACAAGGGATCGAATTTCTGTGCCACGAAAAGATCCTACAGGTAGTATCTCCTGTGTAGGCTACTTCCTATGAAGGGCGATATAGATTTTGGGGCCATCCTATATCATTAATGTCTAAACCACCGTGAAACGTCCTAATAAAATTATTGGATTTTAATTAATTTGAAAAATAACCTAAAACAAATACAAGAAATACAAAATACACGCAAGATACCTATTTTTGGGTGAGAGGGTTTACATTAGTAATGTAATATTTTATCACATGCTTACTTAGTGTTGGTTTGAGTGAATGTTTCTTCTGTAAATTGATTTTTTACTCACCATTAATTTCCCTAAAGTGCTGATCCACCAACAGTTTGCTTGTTCGCAAGTGTTGGATCTTCCGAGGAAGTGATAGTCGTGCCTCATCCCCAGGACCCAAAAATCTGGTGTCGATGCCTTGAGACGTATCAAGATATTTTGAGATGCTTTTGTATAGAGGGACATAATGTATGGAACGATGCCATTGTATTCAGAGAACCTCGTGCCTTGACCTTTGTCCCGTATACTCAGATGGATTACTGTTTGTAACACTTTCCCTCTACTGCGTACTTGATCGGTTCAATGATAGCCACAACTTTAATGATGTTGCCTTGTGCGATCATAACCCCAGGCTTGTACGATATTACGTCTCGATGGCGAATGATATACATCCAGCAGGAGTGCCGAGGCACAGTGATTTGTGCCCGACGGGGGCATTGTCAGGACCTTCGGGATCGGGGCGTGGCAAAGTTGGTCTGAGAATTCATACAAAAAGTACACAGGAAACTCTTGGCACATAATACGAAGTTCCATTGAGCAAACTTGTGTGTGTTTCATAAATTTCTTAGAAAGTGCATAAAGATATGGTAAGTACTCTTGGCGCACTTCTCTACTCCTATGTATATTTTATACTAAGGCAATTCCTTCAAAATTATGCCAATCCCACTTGACGCACTTTTGAATGGGTTTGCAAGTCATCAAGAATGTGCGTCACTGTTTGAAAGCCAAGTTGGCGCACTTTGCAGATAATGCATTGGTGAAATATTCTTACCGGCGCACTTTGTCCCTTCTGGAGAATGGCACAATTTGCTATGTGGCACACTATGTGGCATTCTCCAAAGATGGCACACTTTGTAGCCATCGTAATTACTTAATGACTAAGAAATGACTTCTGACCATTCTCGCGAATTGTGTTCTCGACTGCAGTGTTGTCTCAACTATTGTGCCATGCTTCAAGACTCGTGTTTTATCTTTTAGTAGACCTTCCTATGCTTGTTGTGAGCCAAATCTCACCGCTGGCATACTTGATGAAAGTGCACCAAGTTCATAGCTTGGGGACTTTCATTTGTGCGTCAATGATAGATTGTGAGCCAAGCTCCTGTCTCGTGCACTTTTATCATTGTGCGCCTAGATCCTAGGAGTACGCCAGAACTGTCCGAGCTAGTAATTTGTGCGCCAATACCCGTTTGTGTGCCAATATCCGTTTGTGCGCCAATAGTATTTTTGGCCAATTGTGCGCCAATAGTATTTTTGGCTATTGTGCGCGGATGTTACTTTCTTGCCTGATTTTATACGCCAACCCTGATTTGATGTTTTATGTGCCTGTATGCCAGTATCCTCTTGTATATGCTTTACTCTTGATGATTCTCTAGTTCTCTTTAATCCCATTATTTTAGTTAAACCTGGTTATTTCTTGAATATGACATTCTTGATATTGATCTTGATTTTCTGACATGATTTAGTAATTGTACACTAAATGAACTCCTGAATCTTGACATGGAACTGATAAACCTGATAGTAGCTCGACGTAGCGCACTCCTGACATGCTAGAATTTAACATGGATTATATTGACACTGTTAATCTTGAACTTCTGACACCAGACTTATACTGATAATCCCGACCTGTAATGATATTCCCGATAGTGGCTCGACGAAGAACACTTATGACATGGTAGAATTTCCTGATTGAAATGCTTGAAATGCTAAGATAAATTTCGTGGTTGATTTGCTTGTTCCTATCCTGAATGTACTTTTTAAGCTACTGTCTTGTCCTACATTATGTCTAAGATAAATTCTATAGCATCATGGTCAGGAATTCTTGATAACTTGTCCAGGATAACAACTAGCATAAATAAATTAGAAACATCTAGAGAGATTTTTAGTTACATGCAATCCTGGTATCCCAACGACACCTAATGGATTTGGAGCTCTCCATCGAGAGGGGGACACTTCCAACACGTCATCGAGTGTTGGATTTTACTTGGATGATTGTTATACCTGATTTATTTTACTATGTATCCTGACACCTGGATAACCCGAATAGTCTGCAGGGTATGTGGCTATATACATGTCTAAAAATTTAGAAGTATGGGGTTTTTACCGATATTTAGATGTCTCAATCATGCTACTATTTGATTTTCTTTTGTGTCAAATTTATATCCCTGAAATCTTGATTCAACATCCGCCTTGATCCTCGACCAATCTTGTTCGTTTCTTTGATGATCCTTGTGTCCTTTATCTTTCAGGAAGACTGTTCATGGTCCTTCAGATCATCCAGCCTGAGTTCCTCCAGTAGCAGGAAAATATCCAAATGTCCAACAAACTCTTGTGGTCCAGCCTCAACATTCCGGGGCCGAGTCTAGAACAACTCAGAATTAGGAACCCAGGTCCAACCAGTACCTCCTGTGCAACCAGTACCTGATGCTGGAGGGAAAAATAGTATGTTAATTGGTATCCTGAGGGAATTGTTAGCTGCTCAAGGACATTACGAGGTTATACTCACTCGGTCAGTACTAGAGGTTTTGGAGAGAGTCGGACATCGTGCCAACAACTCGACCAGCAACTTCAAGTACCTTTAACCCTCATATTTTTTTGGCGCCGAGATACGATTGCATCATGTGCGTGGCTTCAGGACACTGAAGTTATCCTCGAGGTAGCAGGAGTGCCTAGAAGAGAGCAAGTGTTAGTAGTTCAAATGCAGTTGCTAGACTTGGCCCGAGACTGGTGGGCAGCACAGATAATTTTACTAGCACTACCCGTCCCTTGGGCTATCTTCAGTAAATATTTTTAAATTAGATACTTTGATGCGGTGTCACGTTATGATCAGCAACAAAGGTTTAACAACTTGAAGCAGATGGGCCAAAATATCGACGGCTATGCAGAGAGTTTTGCTAACTTAGTCGGTTTGCTCCCACCTTGGTGGCAAATAAATTGGACCGAGCAAGGAGATTCCTTCAGGGACTTCACCTAGAAATTATCTTGGCAGTAGAACAACATAAGGGTCAGGCTTTTGATGCTGTGTTAAGAGTAGCAAGGAGGCACGAGTATACCTCCCAACGAATCGTGGAAAGGACTGGAGGACCAAAGAGGACCTACGCATCAGAAGGTTCTTACTCCCAGTCTTTAACACTAGCCCCGGTAGTTAGGGCTTTAACCATCGGATCTCCGAGGAGGCCAGTTTCAATAGCCTTCGTTCAGCGAACAACCCCAACTCAAACTCAGCAATAGAGACCATCTCCTTCAATGGGATATTCT
Organism: Iris macrosiphon; assembly: GCA_036927795.1. NCBI lineage: Eukaryota > Viridiplantae > Streptophyta > Magnoliopsida > Asparagales > Iridaceae > Iris > Iris macrosiphon. The sequence goes on along the minus strand of JAYESA010000017.1, from coordinate 122,766,762 downwards.
TATTGCGGGAAAATTGGGCACGTATTTTTAGAGTACCATCGGGATCAAGGGTTATGCTTAGCTAGTAAAGAACCAGGTTACAGAGTGGGATCTTGCCCACACATGGCCAGTTCATCATCGTCTTCCCCGGCAGGACCACAATATAGGGCTCCAGTGTCGGTTCAACAACACTAGGGTCAAGGACTTTTTTGACCCAATCTCAAGTGTTCCAACAACAGAGGCCATAGCAGTATGCGCAGGCTAAAGCTCAAGTACATGCCAGGCAAGGAGGTCAATGACAGAGAGGACCAGCACCGAGAGGACGAGTTCATGAAATGATGTTTACTGTGGAAGAGCAGTTAGCTTCAGGTGAAGTGGTGGTAGGTACCATTCTCGTCAACTCTTATTCTGCTTCAGTATTGTTTGATTCAGGTACATCACATTCTTGTATGTCTGTTCGATTTGCGACACGAGTTGGTTTGGACCCCAAATTATTATCAGTAAGACTCAATATACTTACTGGTAATAGTTTTGTGGGAATAGATAGAGTTTATACCTCGTGTCAAGTCGTAGTGTGCGGGCAAGAATTTCCGTCTAGACTAATAGAATTTTCTATGGGAGATTATGATGTCGTCCTAGGAATGGATTGGTTGAGTGCCCGATACGCAATGATAGATTATCGTCTTGGCAGTATTATCTTTCGTATCCCCGGAGGGGAAGAATTCTTATTTTCTAGAGGTGAGACGGAGTCTCCGTCAGCAATCATGAGAATGGCAGTAGTAGAAGGAGTACAACTCCCCAGAGTGGTCACTGAGTTTCCAGATGTGTTCCAAGAAGAACTTCCAGGCATGCCCCCAGAAAGAGAGATTGAGTTTACCATCGATCTACTTTCCTAAACAGCACCAGGGTCCTAGAGAATCTACATGATATCGCCTTTAGAGTTAGAAGTCTTGTATCGAATGATTGAAGAATTAAGAACCAAGGAATTCATTTATGCTAGTGGATTTCCTTGGGGATCCCCGATGCTACTTTTAAAAAAGAAGGACAAAATATCACGATTGTGTGTTGATTATTGTACCCTCAATACGGTAACCATCAAGAACAAGTGTAAACCCCCTCACCCAAAATAGATATTTTGTGTATATTTTATATTATTATAGATATTGAATTTCTTTAGAGTATTCTGTTATTTAATTAGAAAATGAATTTCTTGATATATTTACTTATATAAATATTTATTTAGAATCATTTTTAGGTTATTTTAGATTTTTGAAATTAATTAGGATTTATTTGGATATATATAGTCTTAATATTAGATAGATGCTAATTTAGTGTTAATAGATATTAATAAGATTTTATAAATTATTTGTATTATATTTAATTATATTCAAGATTATAAATTATTGAGATAGATTCAAACTCTAATTTAAATTAATTCAAATCCTGAACCTACTAGGAAAGCAACTTAATTTATATCATATCCTTATTTAAATTCATCATAATCCTATTCAAATTAACCAATCCTAGTCGTATTTAATTAAGTAGTGTCCACCATTATAAATACCTCATCCTTCATATTTTTTTCCCCAAATTTCTCTCTTTTTTTCGTCCAAAAATAGTCAAAATTTGTCATAAATTCAGCCTCATTTTCTACTAGTTATGACGAATTAAAAGGACGATATCTCCTAGCTTCGGACTCCAAACGAGGCCTAGTTTTTTTTATTAGAACGATATTGAGGTTAGATTTCTGATTATATAAATTTTTTTACGAAATTATGAGTATTAAATTATGGAAAATTTGTAGAGCTTAGCATATCCGAAAATAGACGTGTTTCAATGTTTTCGTGATTTCGGGAGAACCAGGAATCAGAATCATGAACCGTTTAAAGTTTCGGAAAGCTAATGTCTAGATCATCGATATATATTTTTTCTAGAATTAATTCGAAGTATTTATATACTGTTAATTCTGTAGAACTTCTAGGTTAGAATTTAACCATCGGTGCACAATACAAAATTTGTATGTGCCATAATTCTCAAACGAATTTGAATTTGGATGAGCCATAAATTTTAACATATTTTTGACGCTGAAATCTACAGGAAATCATGTATGAAAGTTGAGTTTGTGTTGGTTGACTTTTTGGTCAACAGATCGCCTCGATTTGCGTGCCATGAGTCTCAAGTTGATAAAATTCAGTTTCTTTGGACAAAATTTAGGAATTAACATAAAATTCAGAATAATAAGATTAAAATAGGATTTTAGAGTAATTATTCCAGAATTAAATAAATTATCTTTTGACGTGATAAATTTGTAATACATAGGCTATTTGGACTGTGACTTGGACTCTGATTCATACCAGCAGCAGGACCCAGGCAAGATACCTTGCCAAATTATTTATAGTACTTTGTATACTATTTATATTTCTTTTTATTTATTTTATTTCTGTATAGTTCTTGCATGTGTAATTTTTCTCCAGTCATTACTATGTATTAGATATGTTGACACACACATGGCACCTAGTATCATGGGAGGACAATCATTAGGTGTATGGGCTTCTAACCACTCTGGTAAACCATAGTATATAGTTCACACTACGGGCGTTTGTCGCGCTGGTCGCTACCCCAGAGGTATGTCGATTTCTGTAGAGTCGCACTGGTCGCTACCCAGAGGTATGTCGATTTCTGATGTTCTAGACGGGTGTGTGAGTTGTGAGGCTTAGATCGAGTAGACTACCCTTGCCCATACGTCGGAAAGTTATCCTCATTTGCATTCATATAGATTGTCATGTACAGCGTACTTATCTATTTTCAAACCATATGCATGTTTACTGTATTCAAATTGGCTCGTATTTTCTGTATCTTGTTACGTCCCTCTGAGGACCTGGTCCGCTGCCAGGTGTATCTTTTCTTGAGTATTTGCAGGAGCGCAGATTTGGATGGTTACATGTGATCCGAGGATGTCTTCTCTTCGAGCCGTGATCGATAGCTGGTATACTTATATTGAGTTTGATTGTGTTGTACTTATATTGTATTTACTTTTCCCATTCGAGTTGGTAGTGGATTTGTTTCCATCCAACTATCATCCTAGATACTTCTTATTGAGATCTAGTTTCATAGATACTAGTTATTTATTTCTATATGATTTTGGTGGATGAGATTTAGATTTTATCCTGTGACTTGTATTACATTTTATACCACTTATGGATTTTATTTTCATATTACAGCGTACGTATGGATTTGGTTTCCATATATTGGAGTTGCCATATCCATGCGACTGGCATGCTTACGTGTCCTAGTCCTACGTATTTTTGGGACTGGGGCATGATAACAAGTATCCCTTGCCAAGGATCGATGACTTGTTCGATCAGCTTAGTGGACCAGCAGTATTTTTTAATATTGATTTATGGAAGGGATTTCATTAGATCAGAGTTATAGAGTAGGATATACCCAAGACGGCGTTCAGATCAAGATATGGCCATTGAGACTTTTTAGTATTGCCCTTTGGAGCAACCAATGCACCAGCAGTGTTTATAGATCTTCTGAATCGTGTTTTCATGCTATACTTGGAAAAGTTTATGATTATTTTCATTGACGACATCTTGGTGTACAGTCAAAGTGAAGCAGAGCACGAGCAGCATCTTCGCGCAGTTCTTCATGTTCTTAGAGAACATAAGTTATATGCCAAGTTCAGTAAGTGCAAGTTCTGGCTTGATCGCATTTTTTACTTAGGGAATATTATTGCTAAATGAGGAGTTAAAGTGGATCCCCAGAAGATAGAATCCATTGAGACATGGCCAATTCCTAGAACAGTTGCAGAAGTTCGTAGTTTCCTGGGACTAGCAGAATATTATCGAAGTTTTGTGTCAGAATTTTCTAGAATTTCTATACCCTTGACAGAGTTGACAAAGAAGGATATGCATTTTGAATGGACAGGAGAATGTCAATTCAACTTCGAGAAGCTCAAACAAAAGTTGATTACGATACCCATTTTGACTCTTCCAGATCAGGCGGGTTCATCATATATTGCGATACATTAGGAAAAGGAATAGGGTATATTCTTATGCAGCATGGTAAGGTTATAACTTATGCATCTCGACAGCTTTGAGATCATGAGAAGAATTATCCGACGCAGGACTTGGGGTTAGCACCAGTGGTGTTTGCGCTCAAACTTTGGAGACATTATCTATATAGAGATCGAGTAGAGATTTTTACTGATTACAAGAGTTTTAAGTATGTATTTACCCAGAAAGATCTCAACATGAGGTATAGAAGATGGCTAGAGTTAATGACGAACTATGACCTTGACCTTCAATATCATCCTAGGAAGGCCAATGTCGTAGTCGATGCTTTGAGCCGGAGAGCAGGATTTTATTTCCTTACAGCGCAGCGAGAGATTCTAGAAGATCTTTAGGAGATGGTCATAGAAGTAGTATTGCCAGGCGACATAGAATTGATAGCTGGTATGGAAGTTTAATCTAGTATAGTAGAAAGGATCAGAGCAACATATTCAACGGATGTCAAGCTTCAGCGACTCAGAGCAGAGTGTGAGACAGGACGTAGACCAGAACTAAGCATTCATAGTGACAAAATGCTCTATTTTGGTAATCGTCTTTGTGTACCAAGTGGAGATTTCTATCAAGAGATCATGTCAGAAGCCCACAGTTCTTAGTATTCTGTTCATCCAGGAGGAACGAGGATGTACAGAGACATTCGTCAGCATTTTTGGTGGAATGGAATAAAGAGAGAGGTAGCTCGGTTTGTCTCCCAATGTTTGGTTTTCAACAAGTTAAAGCTGAGCACCAGAGACCATCATAACTTCTTCAACCTTTATCGATTTTGGAGTGGAAGTGGGAGCATATCACCATAGATTTTGTGTCAGGGCTATCTAGATCCCCAGCTCACAGATATGATATTTGGGTAATAGTGGATCGTCTCATGAAAGTTGCACACTTTCTTCCTTTTAGAATTGGCCAGTCCCTAGAACAGTTAGCCGAGATGTACATGAGACATATTATTAGATTGGATGGTGTGCCAGTTAGCATAGTCTCGGATTGAGATTCCAGTTTTTACTTCTCATTTTTGGCAAAGTCTGCAAAAAAGTTTGGATACCCGTCTAAAGTTCAGTACAACTTATCATCCCCAGACAGATAGTCAATCATAGTTTACCACCCAGACTCTAGAAGATATGCTTCGTTCATGTACCCTTGACTTTGGTGGTTCTTGGGAGGATCACTTGCACTTGGTCGAATTCTCTTACAACAATAATTTTCAGGCAAGTATCCAGATGGCATCCTTCGAGGCACTGTATGGCAGGAAGTACAGATCCCCTGTAGCTTGGGATGATATTGGCGAGAGGTAATTTTTTGGTCCCAAAATGATAGCTCAGACAGTTGAAGTAGTTAAGTAAGTCCGGAAGCATATCCAGGTAGCTCAAGATCTCCAGCGTCATTGGGCCGATTTGCATCGGCAACCTTTTGAGTTTTTGGTCAGCGACCATGTATTCCTTCAAATTTTTCTACCCGCGGAGTCATATGATTCGGTGTACAAAAAAAGCTTAGTCCGCGGTATGTAGGTCCGTTCGATATTCTCGAGAGAGTAGGAGGTATTTTTTATTGTCTTGCTCTTCCGTCGTCGCTTTGCGAGATACATAATATTTTCATGTATCCCAGTTATGACGGTATATAACGGATCCAAGTCATATCCTGGATCATTTAAAATTGGTCATTGGTACCGAACTTTTGTATGAGGAGAGGCTTGTATCCATTTTGGACCAGAGAGAGAAGATTCTCAAGAACCAAATTATTTATTTAGTTTGAGTTGCTTGGGGGCATCATTCACCGGGCAAGTCTACTTAGGGATCATTCATTTAGTTTGACTATGCTAACTAGCACACCATTCTGTCTAACAATCTGTCTCGTGTATATCTCGGCTAACTAATATATGGACTGGCTAATTCTAAAAGGAAGAAAGTGTACAACTTTCGTGAGACGATCCACTATTATCCAAATAGTATCTCTTCCAGCCGGGATCTAGATAGACCTGACACAAAATCTATGGTGATATACTGCCACTTCAACTCCAGAATCGGTAAAGGTTAAAGAAGTCATGCTGGTCTCTGGTGCTCAGCTTTAACTTGTTGACAAACCAAACATTGGGAAACAAACTGAGCTACTTCTCTCTTAATTCTATTCCACCAAAAATGCTGATGAATATCTCTGTACATCTTTATTTCTCCTGGATGAATGAAATAGTGAGAACTGTGGGCTTCTGACACGATCTCTTGACGGATATCTCCACTTGGTACACAAAGACGATTACCAAAACGGAGAGTTTTATCACTGTGAATGCTTAATTTTGGTCTACGTCATGCCTCACACTCTGCTTTGAGTCACTGAAGCTTGACATCTGTAGACTGTGCTGCTATGATCCTTTCCACTATATTGGATTAAACTTGTAGATCAGTCATCAATGATGTGTCGTCTAGAAATACTACTTCTATGCCCATCTTCTGAAGATCTTCTAGAATCTCTTGCTGTGCTGTAGGGCAATAAACTCCTGCTCTCCGGCTCAAAGCATCGGCTACGACATTGGCCTTCACAGGATAATATTGAAGGTCAAGGTCATAGTTCGTCATTAACTTTAGCCATCTCCTCTGCCTTATTTTATTCTGGGTAAAGACATACTTCAAACTCTTATGATCAGTAAAAGTCTCTACTCGATCTCCATATAGATAATGCCTCCAAAGTTTGAGCACAAACACCACTGCTGCTAACTTCAAGTCGTGCGTCGGATAATTTTTCTCATGATCTCGAAGCTGCCGAGATGCATAAGCTATAACCGTACCATGTTGCATAAGAACACACCCTAGTCCTTTTCCTGACGTATCATAATATACGGTGAACCCGCCTGACCCATCTAGAAGAGTTAAAATTGGTGCCGTAATCAACTGCTATTTGAGCTTCTCGAAGTTGAATTGACATTCCTTTGTCCATTCGAAACGCATATCCTTCTTTGTCAACTTTGTCAACCGTACCATTCGAAACGCATATCACACGAGTTAGGCTATTCAATGTTTGCATGAAACTGATCCTAAGGAAACTAGAAAGATAACTTAATAGTTGGTGCACGAAACTTATATTACGTGTTTGGATTTGTCGAGCGGGCAAGTAGCCTCCCCACCAGTGCATTCAATGTACTGATAACCCATCAGATCGTTTGTAGGGTGCGGGAGAACCTCGTTCGGTGCGGATGCCTCCTACGTGCATGCTAAAGCGTGAAGATCACTCCGAAGCAGCGGTGCATCCGGAACTGAAGCACATATATAAGACATAATGTTGGAACTTGCCTGAACATTCGCCTGTACAATCATTCCACAATTGTAGCCACTTGGCATGCTTTTACTGTTTCAGAGAGAGAGGCTTGAGCGACTTGTAATCTCGGCTATACGCCGCCTGTAACACTTGTTTATATCAATAAAGAGTTGCTTTACTTCTACTTGTGTTATTCAATGCTACCGCTATATTGTCGACTCAGTGAAGTTGTTACCGATCGCCTATGCATTCATGACTCCGCTGCACTCGGACAATCTGTGCGACTCTGTGGCTTAGAACTCTTACAGGCAGCCAATGAACCACGGCCTTGCACGGGCGTGGCTTATGCTCGTGCGGTATCACGCCCGGATGGATCAAAGAGATCGTTCCGCGGGAGTGCTGGCGCGGTGATTCTCGCCAAGCGGGAACGGCCGATTTGCCTGCGGGAGATCGGGGTGTGACACATGCGGTCTGAGGCCATATGACTAATACGACCCATGCGACCCATGCGACTCATGTGACACATGCGACCCATGCGGTCTGAGCCTATACGGCATAACCCATGCGGCCATGCGGCCCAACTTCCTATGCAGCAACAACCTCTACGTGGCACCTGTCATATGCGATATTGACACTATACATCCTTGACCCTATGCGGCTCTGTGTGCATGATTTGTTAATTTTTCTTGGTTTGATGCTTAATTAGATTTTTGTGATTCTAAGTGTGAGATTGATGATTGGAATGCATGTGAACTTAGTGACCATGTGTTGAACTTGACTATATGCTTGACCCGACTATGAATAGAGATAGACCATGCGTCCAAGTGACTATGACTAACTATGTGCCTGACTCGACCTACGTATTGCTATGTGCTAGAACTCATGTGATTTACCAATAATTGGTAACTTGACTCGATTATTGGTATCCGTGCTGATATACTTAATACGTACTATATGTTCTTACATGCTAAGTGTTTCTACATGATTATGTTACATGTTTCACACCGAGGTATGCCTACGTGCTAAGCGACATGTGATGTAATAGATTCCTCCAGCATGAGTATAATAGTTGGTCAATAACCAAGCGTGGCTAGGATTTGTTGACTATTGCATCATGCTCGAGTGAATCCAAATTGAACTGCAAAGTGACAAAGTGGATTCGTATCTAGCGTGCCCGTACCACAGTACGATATATAAGGGGAATAACATATGACCACGCTATATGATTCCAGCTAATCGTAGGGTTAACTAAGAAACTAAAATATGTAGATCATTGGGAGGGATGGAATCCCGAGATTGTGCTTAACTAGCCACCCTCAATCATTATATGGGGAGTGAAGGCTGGCCCCCATGGATATTGTTTAAATCCTCATTAGTGGATGGCAATATCCAACTATTATATTATACTATGTCTTCTATGCGATCTTAGCACGATGGCCTTACGAGGGACTGGTGCATAATACTATATGCTATGCGGCAATTCTTGGCTCAACTAGCCCCTGCTAGAACATGGTTCGATATGAGAATTTCTATTATATGTATAATATCTCTGGGATAACCCAGACTCCATCTAGTAAGCCGTAAGTGATTGACCGATTATGTAACTGAGCTTATTTGTGTATTATATCTACTGTCAAATAGTCTAGGAACATGGTCTATCATGGTGCGATAGTCTAACCCTTGTCCTTGTTTGGTTGTAGGGTTAGATTATTGTGTCACGATAGACTATGAACCAAAACTATGAGACATAACTGTATATGTATCTATTTCATAACCTGGTTTTATTTCTTCATTCGTGCTTCATTTGTGGTACTTGCTATTTGGGGTCTAACCCTACTGGTTTTGTATGGCCAGGTTTAGAGACAGCACCCGAGGATCAAGCATACTTTTCCCTGAACATTGGCGTGCACCAGACGGATAGCTGTTGAGGAAAACGAGTGGGTCTCTTCTTTCCTGCTCGTTATTTTACACTTTACTTATTTTGGGCCTTTAGCCACCAAAAATTGTTAGCCGTAAATCTGGACAATTAGTTTCCCTATATAATTTTAATTAATCAGACTGCAGCTGATCATGTTCATGTACTTTTGATACTCTGCCAGCTTTCTTATTTTTGCACAGCTGGTTTCCAGAATATTGTGGCAGGACGTTTGGAATGCCTTACTTCCTTGTCATATATGTTCTACGTTTACTGTTCTTGCTTGACTGATTGAGATAATAGATGTACTATGTGAGCCTAAATGACCTTCTTGTAGTATGCACCCCTTATCTAGTTACAGCCGTGACCACCGTACGTCGTTATATACCTTATACGGGGGAGCTGGCCATGTCCGTCTCCGTATTCCGGTACTGGGGCATGACAATATTTTAGTGGTGGTCCATGCATGTCTGTATTTTCAGACTTGTAGGGTGTTATGATCATAGGAGTCTTAATCAAACATGTGCCTTTAAAATCCTGAATTCGTTCTTCTCGAAGCCTTGCTTGACTATCGAATCAATGGTTTCCTTGATCCTTCTCGTCCTGTTCTTGATATTTTTTGTCCTTTTATTTACGGCTTTTTCAGTTGCTTGAGCAGCAGGCTTGGCAGGACAGGGTTCCCCTAGGCAACAACAGGAGGTAGCACCTGTTCAGAGTCAAATTTAAATAGAGCCAGTAGTTGAACAAGCTGGCATGGTGGAACCAAAAGTTGGACATGTTCAGCAACCAGCCCTTGAGATCCCTGTACCCCCAGTAGTACCGGCAGTACCAATGGCACTTGACACCCTGACATTACTGGAGATCCTCCGAAGAATGATGGCTACGCAGCAGCATCAGATGGAAGTATAACAGCATCAACAGTTTTAACAACAAGAGCAAAATATCTTATTGAGTCAGGGTTTGCAGATGACCCTAGAAAGAGGAGGAATAACTGATTTGGGGGCGTTGGTTAGATTCTGCCGACTTAGCCCAAGGTACTTTGATGACACGGACGACGCTTTCACAGCAGATGCCTGGTTGCAAGATATTAAGGTTATTCTGGTAGCAGCTAGGGTTCTGGCGGATGAACAAGTTGATCAAGTTCGATTGCAGCTTCAAGACCTTTCCCGTGACTGGTAGGCATCAATAGAGGTTGGCTTGAGGCATCCTATCTCCTGGGACAGTTTTCGGGCTCGATTCTGGGCCAAGTACTTTAGATTTGTCTCATAATAAGAGCTCTAGAAGAGGTTTATCGGTCTCAAGAAGGAAGGTAGGACTATGGATGGATATGCATCCGACTTTTGCAGGCTGAGTAGATTTGCTCCGACTATGGTAGCTACAGAGTCAGATAGAGCAATGAGGTTCCGACAAGGACTTCATCTGGAGATTCTATAACTGGTAGAGGGTCACGAGTACCAAACTTATGAAGAAGTACTAATAGCATCTCGGAGGCACGAGCTTACCATACAGAGGTTATCGGCAAGGACTGGAGGCTAGAAGAGGTCTCATACTCAGAACGGAGGAGGAGAAGGAGTACCTCGGATGTTAGTACCATCACCTAGAATTCGTATCCATGATTCAGTGCCAAGGAGGGCGACAGTTTCGACGGTGACAGTACCGGCTCGGCAGCAGCTATGACAGTAACAACAACAACAACAACGCCAAGGAGCACCGGTGGGTTGCACTTACTGTGGCAAGGGAGGCCACACTAGATATATGTGTAGGGCATCCAATGGATTATGTATGAGGTATGGTAGTCAAGATCATCGAATTGGCAATTGTTCGATGATGCATAGGCTAGGAGGGCCTGTCCAATAGTTACCAGCACTGCCAACGCCAGGGAAAGTCCAGCCGAGAGGGCCAGCAATAGCAGTGAGTCCATTAGCTCAGCATCCACTGCCGATGCAAGCTCATATGTACCAACAATAGCAGAATCAACAGCAGGACTAGTAGAGGCCACAACAGCGTATTCAAGGGAGGCAACAATGAGGAGTCCAGCAGGACCAAGGGCAAGCTTTCACTTTATCTCTGGAGGAGGCTTTGTCATATGGCGACGTGGTGGTAGGTAATATCTCTGTTGTATCTTTTTATGCTGTAGCATTTTTGATTCAGGTGCATCCCATTCATTTTGTATCTGTACGATTTGCGACACATATTGGATTAGAGTTCGAGGCATGGCCAGAGAGGATGAATATACTCACTGGTAATAGGCTTTTAGGAGTTAGTAGGGTATGTATAGCGTGTTCGATCGTAGTTTACGGGCGTTCACTACCGACACGGTTTATCGAGTTCCCTATAGGTAACTTTAATGTTATCTTATGCATGGAATGGCTGAGAGACAGTCATGCTACGATAGATTGCCATAAGGGTAGGGTATTATTTATTATCCCGGGCACGGAAGGTTTCACCTTTGGCAGATCTGTAAAAAACCAGTATGAAGAGAGGATCGCAACCACAGTGATTGCAGAAGAACAACTTCCAGAGATAGTTAAGGAGTTCTTAGATATCTTCTCCTATCAGGGTTATCCCTATTAAGAGATGTTAAGTTTTGTATAGAGTTGATTCCTGGAGTAGGACCAATATCTTGTAAAGTTTACCAAATGGTACCATCAGAGCTAGACATACTATACCAATATATAGAAGAACTAAAGTCAAAAAAGTTTATTCGAGCCAGTGGATCACCTTGGAGAGCGCCAGTAGTTCTTGTAAAGAAGAAGGATGGATCGTCACGGTTATGTATCGACTACAAACATTTGAACGCAGTAACAGTGAAGAACTATTATCCATTACCAAGGATCAAAAATTTGTTTGATCAGCTGAGTAAAGCCAAGGTTTTCTCTAAGATCAATTTTCGATCAGGGTATCATCAAGTAAGAGTTCGGGAGCAAGACATACCTAAGACAATATTTAGGTCACGATATGGGCATTACAAATTCTTAGTTATGCCATACGGACTGACTAATGCTCCAGCAAAATTTATGGATTTGATGAACCATATTTTCATGCCATATCTAGATCAGTTCATAGTGGTTTTCATAGACGACATTCTAGTCTATTCCAGTAGCGAAGAGGAGCACGAAGAGCATCTTCAGAAGGTCTTACAAATTTTGAGGGAACACCAGTTATACGCAAAGCTCAGCAAGTAAGAGTTTTTGTTGGGTCACGTGTCATTCTTGGGCCATATCATCTCTGAAGCAAAAGTTGCAGTAGATCCGAAGAAGGTTGAGGCCGTAGAGAGTTGGCAGTTCCTAAGACAGTAGATGAAGTACGTAGTTTTCTGGGATTGGCAGGGTACTACAAAAGGTTTATGGCAGACTTTGCAAGGATTTCAGCACCGCTGACTCGATTAACGTGCAATGAGGCTAAGTTTAACTGGTTAGCAGAGTGCTAGACATTATTTGAAGAATTAAAGAAGAGATTAATTTCAGCTCTGATTCTTACACTCCTAGTAGGTTCTGGAGGGTTTATAGTGTATTATGATGCGTCGAGAAAAGGACTTGGATGCGTATTGATGCAACATGGAAGGGTGGTAGCTTATACATCTTAAAAGCTTTAAGATCACAAGAAAAATTATCTGACTCACGATTTGGAGTTGGCAGCGGTAGTATTTGCACTTAAGCTGTGGAGGCACTACTTGTATGGTGATCGGGTAAAAATATTTACGGATCACAAGAGCTTAAAATATGTATTCACTCAGAAGGACTTGAACATGAGGCAGAGAAGGTAGCTAGAATTGATAAAGGACTATGATGTGGAACTCCAGTACCATCTATGCAAGGCAAATATGGTAGCAGATGCTTTTAGCAGGAGAGATAGTACATTTATGTTGACATCGCAATGGCATATCTTAGAAGATCTTCGAGAAATGGGGATCGAGATAGTACTTCCGCAAGATATAGGAACCTAGGAGTATTGGCTAGTTTACAGTTACAATCTACCATTATAGAGAGGATTAAGGCAGCTCGGGCAGATGATCCGAAAGTTCAGAAGCTTCAGACGGAATGTGAGTCTGGTCTCAGGAAAGATTTGATGATTCATGAAGATGGAACTCTTAGGTTTGAAAATTGTCTCTATGTACCAAGTGAAGATATCCGACAAGAAGTAATGACCTAGGCACATAGTTTCCATTATTCAATTCATCCAAGAGGTACCAAGATGTATCAAGACATCAAGCAATATTTCTGGTAGAAAGGGATAAAGAGGGAGATAACATGATTCATTTCTTGGTGTTTGGTATGCCATCAAGTGAAGGCCGACCAACAAAGACCGACAGGATTATTACATCCGCTTCCTATTCCGGAATGGAAGTAAAAAATATCACAATGGACTTTGTGACGAATTTACCAAGATACCCGACTGGTCGTGATCCATTTTGGGTAATAGTGGATCATCTCACAAAAATAGCTCACTTTCTTCCTTTTCGAGTAGGACAATCCACAGAACAGTTAGCGAAGATATACATGTGACAGATAGTAAGACAGCACGACTTTCCAGTGAGTATTATATCAGATCGAGACACTCGGTTCACTTTAAATTTTTGGAAGAGCTTGCACCAGAGTTTGGGCTCCAAGTTGAGATTCAGTACCGCCTACTATCCTCAAACGAATGAGAAATCAGAGAGAACCATCTAGACTTTGGAAGATATGCTTTGAGCTTGTACTTTAGATTTTGGAGGATCTTGGAAAGATCACCTTCATCTCATTGAGTTCTCATACAACAACAGTTATTAAGCAAGTATTCAGACGATACCCTTCGAAGCATTATATGGGAGAAAGTGTAGATCACCATTGGCATGAGATGATATAGGTGAGCAAAAGTTGTTAGGTCCAAATATGATCATGTAGACAGTAGAAGTTGTCAAGCAAATCAGAGAGCGACTTCGGGTTGCGCAAGATAGGCATCGGCATTGGGAAGATCAACATCGTAGGCCTTTAGAGTTTTGTGTCAGCGACCATGTATTCTTGCGAATTTTGCCAACCTATGGAGTCATTAGATTCGGGATTTGTGGGAAGCTTAGTCCGCAATATGTTGGTCCGTTTGATATTCTCGAGCGGGTGGGCAATGTTGCTTATCGTTTTCCCCTTCCGCCTTCGCTATGTGAGGTACATGATATATTTTATATGTCTCAATTATGTAGGTATGTTCCAGATTTGAGTCATATCCTCGACCATTCAGAGCTAGTTGTTGGTACCAACTTGTCTTATTAGGAGCAACCCGTATTTATTTTGGACCGAAGAGAGAAGGTGCTCAAGAATCGGACTATCCATCTTGTCCGGGTTGCTTGGGGTCACCACCCTTTGGAAGAGTCGACGTGGGAGAACGAGGACGATATACGATCTCGATATCCGTACCGGTTTGACACAGAAGGTATATTCGTTCTTATGCCTTCGTATCTCGAATCTTGTGATTCGTTTATCCATGCTATGTGACACTATTTTTCTTTATTATATGCTTGAATTTGATTGCATGTATAGATATGAGCTTGTAGTTAGCATAGTGCTTGTTCGGATTTCTCTAGCTAGCCTTGGATTTGAATTTCGAGGACAAAATTTTTCTAAGGTGGGTAGAGATGTCACTCCCTGTACTCGATGTACGTATTTAGAAAATATTAGTTTTCCTGCTTATATTATTTGTTGCTTACAAGGTAATTATATTGCATGTCATGGAGACTAGACCCATTATTTGGTTCAATTAGACTCATGGTTTAATTATTGGATTGGTTTGATCATGAGTTGAACACATTGTCTAAACCTCAAACCCTTGCTATATAAGTTAACTTCTTTCTCTCTCTTCTCTCATTCTCTTATTTTTCTTTTTCTTTATTTAGACAAGTACACCTTGCACTACATGGAAAAATCTCTTAATTTTTTATTCTTGCTTTTTTCTTGCATTTTATTATTCTATTATGTGCTCATGATGATTCTAAACACTTTTAGTACTTGGAGTTTTCGGTTTTAATTGGTGGATTTAAGCAGATATACATTCAAAGTTTAGGATATTTAATGGGTTCCTTGATTTTTGGTGGTTTTGATCTAATTAAACATGGTATTTAAAAAAAATAGTTTCTGGGATGGATGGAGCACTTCATTTCGAGCATTTTGGCTTTTGGTTCACTTAATTCAGAGTTAAAATAAAGTTTTTATGAAGAAAATATTATTTTGGTTTTTGGGAGCTTTCTTCCATGACTGAACCTGATGTTGGGGGAGATGAACTTCCCATGCCGTTTGAGCTCATGCGTCCCGACTTATGTGACCATGAAGTCTGAGATCATGCGACCCGATTCATTTAACCCATGCGGTCTGAGCCCATGCGACTCATGCGACCCATGCGACTCATTCGACCCATACGACCCATGCGACTTATGCGACCCATGCGACCCATGCGGCCTGAGCCTATGCGGCACGACCCATGTAACCCATGCGACCATGCGGCCCGACTTCCTATGCGGCAGTAACCTCTATGCGGCATCTGTCATATGCGACACTAACTCTATGCGTCCCTGACCCAATACGGCCCTGTGTGCATGATTTGTTAATTTTTCTTGGTTTGATACTTTATTGGATTTTTGTGATTCTAAGTGTGAGATTGATGATTGGAATGCATTATAACTGAGTGACCATGTGTTGAACCTGACTATATGCTTGACTTGACTATGAATAGAGAAAGGACATGCGACCAAGTAACTATGACTACCTATGTGCCTGACTCAACCTACGTATTGCAATGTGCTAGAACTCATGTGATTTAACAATGATTGGTAAGTTGACTCGACTATTGGTATTCATGCTGATACACTTACTACGTGCTATGTGTTCCTACGTGCTAAGTGTTTCTACGTGATTATGTTACATGTTTCACAGTGAGGTTTGCCTACGTGCTTATTGACATGTGATGTAATAAATTCCTCCACCATTGACATGATAGTTGATTAAAGCGTGGCTAGGATTTGTTGACTGTTGCATCACGCTCGGGTGAATCCAAATTCTACTGCAAAGTGACAAAGCAGATTTGTATCTACCGTGCCCATACCATGGTACGACATATAAGGGGAATAACATATGACCACGCCATATGATTCTAGCTAACCGTAGGGTTAACTAGGCAACTAAAATATGTAGATCATTGAGAGGGATGGAATTCTGAGATCGTGCTTAATTAGCCAACCTCAATAATTATATGGAGAGTAAAGGCTAGCCCCCATGGATATTGTTTAAATCCTCATTAGTGAATGACAATATCCAACTATTATATTATACTATATCTTCTATGCGATCTTAGTACGATGGCCTTACGAGGGACCGATGCATAATACTATGTGTTATGCTGCGATTCTTGGCTCGGTTACCCCCTGCTAGAACATGGTTCGATCTAAGGATTCCTATTATATGTATAATACCTCTGGGATAACCCATACTCCATCTAGTAAGCCGTATAAGTGATTGACCAATTATGTAACTGAGCTTGTTTTTGTATTTTATCTGTTATCAAATAGTCTATGGACATGGTCTATTATGGAACGATGGTCTAACCCTTGTCCTTGTTTGGTTCTAGGGTTAGATTATTATGTCATGATAGGCTATGAACCAAAACTACGAGACATAACTATGTATGTATCTATTTCAAAACCTGGTTTTATTTCTTCATTCATGCTTCCTTTGTGGTACTTGCTATTTGTGGTCTAACCCTACTAGTTTTGCTTGGCCAGGTTTAGAGCCAGCACCCGAGGATCAAGCGTACTTCCCCCTGAACAATAGCGCGCACCCAACGGATGGCCATTGAAGAAAACGAGTGGGTCTCTTCTTTCCTGCCCGTTATTACATACTTTACTTATTTTGGGCATTTAGCCACCAGTACTTGTTAGCCGTGAATCTGGACATTTAGTTTCTCTATATGATTATAATTAATCAAACTACAGCTGATCATGCTCATGTACTTTTGATACTCTGCCAGCTTTCTTATTTATGCATAGCTGGTTTCCATAATATCGTGACAGGACATTTGGAACACGTTACTTCCTTGTCATATATATTCTATGTTTATTGTTCTTGCTTGACTGATTGAGACAATAGATGTGCTGTGTGACCCTAAGTGACTTGCTTGTAGTATGCACCCCTTGTCTAGTTACAACCGTGACTACCGTACGATATTCTATACCTTGTACCGGGAAGCTGGCCATGTCCTTCTCCGTATTCTAGCACTGGGCGTGACAAGGGTCCTCTTTCGTCCTCTAGTCCTGTCCAAGATTCGCTGGAAGGTATACTCGTATCTTTTTGCTGCTCTTAACACAGCATCAAAAGTCTGAAACTCATTTTATTCTACTGCCAAGATGATTTCTGGGTGAAGTCCCTATTGAAACCTCCTTGCTCGGTCCAATTCGGTTGCCACCAAGGCGAGAACAAATCGACTAATTCTGTAGAACTCTGCCATATAGCCGTCAACGGTCCTGTCCATCTGCTTCAAGTTGTTAAAACTTTGCTGCAGATCATAACGCAATACCGCGTCAAAGTATCTGACCTGGAACCTTTCACTGAAGACAACCCAAGGGATGGGTACTGCTGGTGAAATTATCTGTGCTGCCTACTAGTCTTGGGCCAAGTCTAGCAACTACAGTCGAACTACTGACACTTGCTCTCATACAGGCACTCTTGCTACCTCTAGGATAGCTTCAGTGTCTTGAAGCTACGCATCTGATGCAATTGCATTCTCGGTGCCATAAAAATATGAGGGTTGAAGGCGGTTGAAGTTGCTCGCCGAGTTGTTGGAATGATGTCTGCCTCTTTCCAAAATCTCTTGTACTGACTGAGTGAGTATATCCTCTCGATGTCCTTGAGCTGCTATATTCCCTCAGGATACCAATTAGCACACTGTTTTCTTCTCCTGCATCAGGTACTGGTTGCAAGGGAGGTACTGGTTGGACCTGAGTTTCTAATTCTGAGCTGTTCTGGACCCGGCCCCGAAATACTGAGGCTGAACCTCAAGAGTTTGCTGGACATATGTATATTGTCCTGCTACTAGAGGAACTCGGGCTGGATGGTCAAAAGGACCATAAACAGTGTCCCTGAAAGATAAAGGACACAAGGATCATCAAAGGAACAGACATGATTAATCGAGGATCAAGGCGGATGTTGAATCAAGATTTCCGGGATATAAATTTGACACGGGTTAAAATTAAGTAGTAGCATGATTGAGACATAAAAACATCGGTAAAAACCCCCACACTTCTGAATTTTTAGACCTACATCGACCAACACTTCAATCTTGTCACGCCCTAGAACTAGGATATTGGAGAGCGGGGGCAGACAAAGCCATCTACGTACACCAGAGTACGCTATATCCCGAGATAGGTCACGGCTGTCTAGACATGTAAGGGTTTACTCTATAATCCATCAGGCAATCCTGGGTCAAGAATCCTAGGTGTCTCAATCTCAAACAAGCAAAAATTTACAAGAACTATGATCATCTAACATATAATAGTAAGGTATCACAAACTATACATACACAGATGATCATGAAGCTAGATAAAAAATAAAGAACTAGAAAAAGTACAATGTTACATGATTAGCTCTAGCTATAGTCTAGAAATGCTTTACATGTAGGCTCGCAGGCTAGAATGTCAAGTTCCAAAATATGAGCTAAATACGTGCTCGGTGGCTAAACGGCTCAAAAGAAATGATGTACAAGTTCATGTGGGTGGGGAAGAAGAAACTCACTCATGTCCCCGGGTGCTCCTCGTGTTCACTATCTTGAGTAGAAAGGTACGTGAGATCCTGTGGTTATGCTCCAAAATCTGGAAATACAAAACCAGTGGGATCAGACCCCAAAACAGCAAGTACTACAAGGGAACCAATCTTAGGAACAAAAAATAGCTTGTAGACAAATCAGTAAGAAATATTATAAGAATAAGATAAATAAGTATAGCAGGTAAAAATAAAAGTTAAATAGTTCAGGAGTAATTAAACAATGATATCTGGATTCAGGCTTCAATTACTGTTCTCAGGATCAGTCGTTAAAAATAAATCAGGACGGGACTAGATTGGAAATCAAGCTATCACGTCCAATCATGCTCTACGGCTTGCTATCATTAACTAACTAGGGTTATCATAGTCCTAGTTATTAACACATGCAGTTTAAGATTTTCATATAGCCACTTGCCCTCCAGACTATCCGGATTATCCAGGCGTCAGGATACATAGTAAAATAAATCAGGTATAACAATCTATTAGGTAAAATGCAACACTCGATGGCGTGCTAGAAGTGTGCCCTCTCAACGGAGAGCTCCAAATCAATCAGGTGTCGCTAGGATACCGGGATTGCATGTAGTCAGGAATCTCTCTAGATGCTTCTAATTCATTTATGCTAGTAGTTATCCTGGACAAATTATCAAGAATTCCTGACCGTGGTGCTCAGAAATTTGCCTTAGAAATGATATAGGACAGGACAGTATCATGACAAGTACATTCAGGACAAGAACAAGAAAATCAACCATAAAATTATTTTAGCAGTTCAAGCATTTCAGTTCAGAAAATTCAAGTATATTAGGAGTGCGCTTCGTCAAGCCACTATCAGCAATATCTGTACAGGTCAGGATTATCAGTAAAATTATGGTATCAGGAGTTCAAGATTAACAATGTCAATACAATCCACGTTTAATTTTAGCATGTCAGAAGTGCGTTACGTCGAGCCACTATCAAGTTTATCAGTTCCATGTCAAGATTCAGGAGTTCATTTATTGTACAATTATAAAATCATGTCAGAAAATCAAGATCAATATCAAGAATTTCATATTCAAGAAATAACCAGGATTAACTAAAATAGCGGGATTGAAGAGAACTAGAGAATCATCAAGAGTTAAGCATATACAAGAGGATACTGGCATACATGCATATAGAATAATAATTCAGGGTTGGAGCATAAAATCAGGCAAGAAAGTAACATTCGCGCACAATAGCAAAAAATACCATTGGCGCACAAATGGGTATTGGCGCACAATTGACTAAAAATACTATTGGCGCACAAATGGGTATTGGCGCACAATTCACTGGTTTAGGCAGTTCTGGCGCACTCCTAGGATCTTGGCGCACAATGATAGAAGTGCGTGAGCTAGGAGTTTAGCCCACAATCTATCATTAGCACACAAATAAAAGTCCCCAAGCTATGAACTTGGCGCACTTTCATCAAGTATGCTAGTGGTGAGGTTTGGCGCACAACAAGCGTAGAAAGGTCTACTAAAACACAAAATATGTGTCTCAAAGCATGACACAATAGTCGAGACAATACTGCACTCGAGAACACAATTCTTGAGAATGGTCAGAAGTTATTGCTTAGTCATAAGTAATTACGACGGCTAACAAGTGCGCCGCCTCTAGAGAATTGCCACATAGTTTGCCACATAGCAGAGTGCGCCATTCTCCGGAAGGGGCAAAGTACGTTGGTAAGGATATTTCACTAATATGCGCAAACTCTGCAATATCTGCAAAGTGCGCCAACTTGGCTTTTAAGCAGTGGCACACATTCTTGATGACTTGCAGACCCATACAAAAGTGCGCCAAGTAGGATTGGCATACTTTGAAGGAATTATCTTAGTACAAAACATACATAGGAGTAGAGAAGTGCGCCCAGAGTACTTAACATATCTTGGCATACTTTCTAAGAAATTTATGAAACACACACAAGTGAGCTCACTGAAACTTCATATTATGAGCCAAGAGTTCCCTGCATACTTTTCGTATGAATTCTCAGGCCAACTTTGCATTCTCTGACTTATTTCTCTCGGGCTCCATGAGCAACAATTTAAGGAAATCAAGATCATCATAAAGACAAGTTCTAAGTATCAAGCTGGAACTTAGCAAAAGAATCCTAAGTTATCTATTCTGTAAATCATGAAGGTTCTAAGAGTTAAAATGATTAAAACAAGTTATACTAAGAATCAAAACAAGATCCATGGTTGTTCCTTCAGTTGGCAAGATGTACTTATCTACGATCAAGTTCTAGCCTAATACTACCAAGGTTACCCACGGCCAAGGCCAAGCTCGGCTGCTCTCGATGAAGGCTGAAGAAGTGAAGAAGGAAAGGGAAATAAAAGGAAAAAAAGTAAAGGAAAGAGAAATATTTTGCTTATATAGACAAAGGGTTGATTGTAGGTCATGAGATCATAATCCATGCCTCTTACGGGTTCATCACAGCCACACATACGAAAACCAAAGGACCAACGGTCCAAAGCAAGCATTTAAGGGAAACTTGCAAAAGTAACCTAGACACTGGATGAATGACATAAAGCATAAGGCCTAAAGTAAGCAATTAAACATAATGCAAGCTATATGCATATAAATGCGTATATCGGGTACGTGTACTAGAACAGTGAGACGAGTCTCACACATATGTTCTCGAGGATACTATAAACTTTTCTTCAATGTATTTCAAGCCTCATATTGCTACTAATCGAACGAGAGCCACGAGAAGCGACGACGGGTACTGGGAATCTAATGATGCAATACTGAAAGTATTCAATGCATTCAAAAAGCCTTCAAAAAAAATGAAGATATTTCTAAATGATGATGATCTAAGGGCTGCTCAGTTATATATATTACTCAACTGCGACGAGGATGAAGTGGAGAAGCTCGATGGGTAAGTAATTAATACATTCACATTAACGTCATCTAAATAGAATATTATACACTATTATTATCAAACTAAATAGCCAATATTTTGTTATTTTTAGCACATTTGATGAAGAGGTCATATCGAGTAGTCCATACATAATAGATGAAGAAGTAGAACAGGAAATGAGACGTCATTTCCCATCTTGGTTGAGTGCATATTTAAGGAGCTTGGTAATTACTTTTTGTATATGCTCTTTATACAATAATTAATGGAACATTGAACTTAATTTCTTGTCTTGTGGTATGTAGGTCGATCGTCCAGACCCAACACTTGAGAATGAATCTATTAGAACTCTAGCTAAGGAGACAATTTATGCCGTCAAAATATGGCCAAGCTATTGGGTAAATGGATTTAGGTTCAAGTCAACAACGGCCCCGATCAGAGATAACTTTCTAGATCTCGATTCCATGAAAAATAGTTATTTGTATATCAAATCTTTGAACTACAAAGATGTCGATATAGGCAATGATTTCTATGATGTTTTACCGAAGATTGTGGAGCCGACTATAATTATGGAACATAGCCTACTAAGATCATTTTATTCAAGTATGAATGGTTCGATCTGATCCAAGATCAAGATTAGAAAATAGACAAGCATGGTCTTGTGGACATAAACTACCGGCATCGATATCAAGGCTACGAACCATTTATCCTATCCAGTCAGGCTTAGCTCGTATTTTTCACAACTTATCCTAAATAGGGAACAATGAGGTCGGACTTATGGGCAGTATTGAAGACCAAACCTAGAAATACTTTTGACATTGATGAAATAGTTTTGACGTTGATGAAATAGTTTATCAGGAGGATGAGCTACCTCTTGTAACAAATATTATAGATGTGGACTCAACGGAAGTTCCCCATTACACGGCTAATCATGTAGAAGAGGTAGAATTATTCGAAGAGGAAGACGAAGTAGATAAAAGTAAAGATGAGGAGGAAAAGGAAGAGGAGAATGAGAAAAACGAAGAAGATGAATTTTCAGAAGAGGATTGAAAATAAAATAAAATTCATTTAGTCTTGTGACATGTACTTATAAAATAATACCCAAAAAATTTAATGGAGGGTTGCTCCGAGTCTATTTATACATTTTGAAGGTAGAATGTACCATCTATTTAGACTTGTGACATGTACAAGTAATTATTTATTGTGAAATCAATTATGACTGTGAGATTTATTTTATTTTTCTTCTACATTTTATTTTGTTTATGTTATATATATATCTGCATATTTATTTTATCATCATATGTTGTTATCAGTTATGACAGGAAGACGCGAGGGTTCTAACGTAGAGGAGCATCTAGAGGACACCATGTCCCGAGCGATAGCACTCCTTCGGTACCGGGTACTATGTCCGGACCATCATCTCCGAGTTCTCCACTCTTTCGATCCTTTGCATCTCCTTATGACAGTACTCCTAGGATGAGCAGTTCCAGGTCGAAGCCTACTCCTCCGTCTATCGTTCCTACTTATGATGGTACCATGGAGACCGAGGAGGAGACGGCTGGGGCCCAGCCCCCATAATTTTAGTATCAGAGAGATCCTCCATGCGTGCCTCCGGACGAGCATCGAATGGAGTTTTGGGCCGACGACACAAAGTAAGTTAATTAGTTAATATTTTCTTACGCATATATATATATATATATATATATATATATATATATATATATATATATATATATATATATATATAATTTTATATGAATATAATTATCTCTGTATAGATATTGTCCGTCGAGGGTACAAAGTCGCCTGGGGCTGTTTCTGAGATACAATTATGTTGGCCCTTAGATCAACTACTCCGATGCTCCAAACAAGAGAAAGGCGTTCTGGTTTGCATACTTCATGGTAAAAATATATTTGATTTTAATATTGATCATCTAATTTATTTATATTACATAACTTACTATATTACTTCTTGTAGGACACATATTTTTACCTACCACACCGTGACGAGGCGATCGAGGAAAAATTTCCTTCCGTCGCTGCCAAGCTAGTCCGGGATGCGATCAATGTTCAGAAGGACCGTGATCATTTGGGAAAACCAATCCAATGTTGGATCACAACTGAGCAGTGGACTCAGATGAGGGCTAGCTTCGACGATACCAGGTACAAGAAAAAGTCAGAGAAGACGAAGGCGGCCAGGAAGAAGGAAGAAAAGTGGTGAAGTAGGTCGATTCCGTTGACGAAATATTTTTGTCGCATGGTAAGTATTTTAACGTATATATATATATATATATATATATATATATATATATATATATATATATATATATATATATATATATATATATAATTTTAATCAAAGTAGGATAAAATATTTAATTTTAGTAACAATATATATTTATAATTAACAGGTCCAGGGGGGTAATGACGCTAACATGGTGACCATCTTCCTCGCCACCATCGGAAGGGCGGACAACTCATCGATGATAGGGCCACACATACTTACGTATGTATTACTTTATATTTTTAAATTTTAATATAACTTAAAAAATATGCAAATAAATATCTATGTAGTTAGTAATAAGTTGCTTAGATAGTAACATTTATGTTTACAACGAGTGAATTGTAACAAGTACATTTATCGAGCAATTCATTTTTTCTAGAATGAATATCTACGACTCCGTGAGCAGGCGACGCAAGATGCTGCTACTGAACCTCCCAAGGGAGAGGCCGGTACTTCCTCGCAGCCACCGGCCCACCCAATTTTGTCGGTTGATGAGCTATGGCAGACCGTCGTTGGTGGTCTTCAGAGGGGTACGTACTACGGTACGGGATCCTATGGTGCCTATGTTGCAATACAGTGCTCTAGGATCTCCTATGCCCCTGTGCATACCCCACAGCCTTTCCAGGAGTCGGTGTGAGTCCAGCAGGAGAGAGTTGACCATCAGATTATATCTCTACATGATGAGTTGATGGGAAGAATTTTGTAGCAGCCCTAGTCCCAACTGTAGATGGACGATGCGAGGATCTTAGCACGTTTTGATGTGCTCGCGCAAAACTATTGGGAGCTCAGGACTATGACCGAGGCAACACAGCGGAACATTACGGATCTAGCATCATCGACACAACTTTTCGTCATTCGGATTATAGGTGTCATAGATACATACAATGATCGTCTGTCAGCATTGGAGCGGATATGTCCCCCTGGTTCGCCGGTATCGACACCGACTCCACCGACGACATTGCCTCATAGTTCGACATCGGTGACGCTTTCACATGACCAGTTAGACTATATCGTATCCCAGTTGTGCGAAGGTTTTCCTCCTCCTCTTTCTAATCAGCATTAGTCCTAGGTTGAACAGATAGTTGTGAGTTTGTGTGAAATTGGCCCATTTTTTAGAATTTGTGTGACATTGGCCCATTTTGGGTCTTTTGTATATATTCTTTTAGTGACATGAGGATATTTATTTTAGACTTTTATGTATATTTGAATTTGTATGACATTAGCCAATATTGACAGTAGATTTAAATTTATCAGTGTTTAACAAACTGCTTATGTGTGACATTCCATTGTAAGGGTCTATTTTTATAAACTGTGAATATATTTGTATAAACTGCTGGCTGAATATTGTTATATAAACTATTATGTAACAATCTGCATATATTTTTTATTTTTAAGCAATTTAGCAACATTTATCGACGTAGAAATACATCGCTAATAGGTATCAAAACGTTGCTACACCTGTACCATAATGTGCAAATATGTCACTAATATGCTGACTTGGCAATATCTGCCATGTCATCAAGATGTAACTAAATACGTTACAAAATATCGCTATATTCACAAATATGAGGGACGTATCTATGTTGCTAAATGTCACTAAGTGAGGAATGTCAGCGATGTTTTATGATATTGTAAACGTCACTAAGTATAGAAATATCAGCGACATTTTGCGACCAAGTTTGTGTCGCTCATATACGGACGTTGCAATACAGAACGTCGCTAATTGGAGAAAAAGTGGTGACATTCATACGTCACTAAGATACCTCGCTATTTGTGACGTATAGCGACATATTTTCTGTCAGTGACTAGCTAGATCGCGATATTTATAAAACGTCGCTAATATGTCTTAGCAACGTAAATTTACAATTTAGCAACTTTTTTTGGCGTCGCTAACTCCGCAATTTTTAGTAGTGATCCATTAGTACTAGTCTGGAGAGAAAATACCTTAGTGGACATGTAAACATTCCCAAAATCTGGAACCACTCTCTCAGGTCCATTCTAGAACAATAGCACTCGCACATTTTACATGCGAGCTACCTTACAGTACCTCCTAACTGTTTATATGTCGAAAGTGGTATTTCAACATACTAGTTAGGTGTAGTCTTACTGGTTTCACTCTATACTTGCTGGATATATGTCATACCTATTTTTGCTACTGCTCTCACTTATATAACTTGTCTTTAATGCCATACTAATCTATTCACTCTATTTACTTTCCATGTTTCTATATTTATTTGTTCCACTCTATTCCAGTACCGATTCATTTCTTATTTTCTCATAATGTATTACTTTACTATTACTATTTTATAGTCTTTATCATTTAATTGTAACTGTTATTGGGTTGTACTATTACTGGATAATTTTTTTAGGTAATTATCTTGAGGACTGGTATCCTACTTATTATGGACCCCAAGAGGGTGTAGCAGCAGCTTTGGACCATATAGCTCATGAGTAGCTTGGAGTGATTGCCGGAAGGTCTAGCCAGAGTCACTAGTTATCTTAGTTTTTTTTAGTATTTTGGTACTGGATCTGTCTCTGGCAACTATTGAGACTTGGATTGTTATTTTGGATGTAGACTTTTTGTTTGTTGTCTAAATTGTTTAGAACTTGTGTTTCAGATTTCTTCCTTTATATCATATCGTGCCTTTTCTTCTTTAGATTTTGTGATTGAGTATTGTTATTGCTATATATCATTGTTCTTCTTATGGAGTTGGATATTAATGTGTGAGATTGAAAGTTAGTTATATAATCATGATCTAGACATCGTTCTACCGTTGATGCTGCGACGTATGCTGGACTTACCCATGGCCCATGCCCAATTATTCGGGTAAGGGCCGTGACACCTCCACAAGCTAAGGAAGGAGAGAAGACCCTATACGAGAACATGACAGATTGTGAGACCTCTTTTGGCCATGCAGGGCAATATATATTGAGGGAACTAGGAGAGGAGCTCCCTTCAAGGGTTGAGGATCAACCCTTTTCCAACTGGAGCCAAGCAGAGAGTGAGACTGAAGAATATGATCATAAAATACCGAGAAAAACATGCGAACTGACAATAAAGAATGAGAGGTGGCAACGTCTTATCGAGCAAGCTAAAGAGGAGTCATCGAGAGTTCGAACGTGTCAAAAACTGAAGATTCACCAAACAAATGGTATTCGAGTTAGTTTTCGAAGTAATAAAGGGCAACTTAGTCAGCTTATTTGAGATTGTAAGAAGTGGTTTAGATTTCCACAAGCAATTCTTGGTGATGTACAGAGTTATAGGGTGTTTGACATATAAGTCCAAACATCCATTTTTTAAAAATAATACAATTTTTTTTAATATATATATATATATATATATAAATATATATAATCCAAGTTAATTATCTTAAATACAAATTTTTTTAATGAGAAAATTGTTGTAGAAAGTTACGAAAAATCGTATAAAACTATTATAAACTTCAACCACAAAGTGGTGATTACGACACCAAGAAAACTTACAAAAATGGTGCAAAAGCACAGCAATAATTTTTTTTACAAAGTGTATAAATTGGAAGGCGATAAAAATTGTCGAAAGTAAAATCCTTTCACTACCTAAATATGGTATATTAGCGAAATTTTTAGCGACTCCATAAGGAAACGTCGCTACATTTATAAAATTTACTCGTTAAACATCGTTATATTTTTCATATTTGCGACGTATAGCCACATAATTATTTGTAACGTCGCTAAATTTACAAAACATTGCGACGTTTAGCGACGTCAGACTATGACGTTGCTAACACTTTACATATACCCGATCTGGATTCACTTTCCT
This sequence comes from Iris macrosiphon, assembly GCA_036927795.1. Lineage (NCBI taxonomy): Eukaryota > Viridiplantae > Streptophyta > Magnoliopsida > Asparagales > Iridaceae > Iris > Iris macrosiphon. The sequence goes on along the minus strand of JAYESA010000017.1, from coordinate 122,738,836 downwards.
TTAATTATTTACCCAAATCTAAATCCCCCCCCAAATCCCGCTCCCCTCCTCCCCTCTGGCGACCATCGTGCGGATACTGCACTCCGGCACGGCTACTCCCCTCCGGCATGGCTCCTTCCCTTTGGTAACCCAACTCTCCTCCTCTCCTCCCTTCGATGCGGCTCCTCCCGGCCTCCTCCCTCCGGCGCGGCAGCTCATCGCCTCTGACGACCCCTCCCTCAGACGCTACTCCTCCCAGCTCGGTAAACCCTAACCCTGATCCCGACACAACCCGGACACAAAAAATATATTAGGGCACACCAAAATAGGTCTTGCGTCCTTACCGTATCCTTCATAATTTCTTCTTGAAGCATATATGAGCACTTCTCGATTTGTCAAATTTATAATACATGTAAAGGATGACCAAATTTGTTTAGTAGAATTTTATTTGTTCTTGATAATTGTTAGTTAAAATTTGGACTTGAAATTAGATTTGTCAAATTTGTGTAATATAAAGGTCATATAGTCGAAGTTCTATACAAAATATTAAAATGGAATAACTATAAGTAAAAGTGTTTTGGTGGTTAGTGTTAGAAAGTATTATCATTGTTTTACTTATGCATTTTTGTAGTGTAAAGGTCATGAATTAGTTTAGATTCTAATAGGGAATATTAGAATGTCAAGGAGAAGTGTTAGTAGTGGTTGGTGTTAGAAAGTATTATCATGGTTATGTGCTTGTATATAGTAAATCACATCTCTCATGCCCATAAGATATTAGATATAGATTCTAATAATATCAAAACAAGACAAGCTATTGGATCATGCTTGAGATGATAACATTTATTAACACTTGTTTAGTGTTTTTTTAGGTTTAGAAGCCGAGCTCCGTAACTATCTACAAGATCCTTGCTTAAAAACTGCTAAGACAAAAAAATTAAATAATTCCACAAACCAAACATGACCAAATAGAAAATAAATAAAAAAATTCTTCAAGGTTCTGATTCTGCAAACCAAACGTGACCAATTTTTTATTTTCAACCTAGCCCTATCAATGGCACCACCAAGGTTGACCCCATCACGGTCTAGAATAGTTGTGACTATGATCGATGGTGCCTATGTTGGACAGTCCGAAGTCAAGTATCCATGTGAGCCATTATATGAAAACTAAATTTACTTCTGTAAGCTTTTTGAGGCTATTAGAGTTCTACCAGAAAAAGGATAAGAACAAAAGGATCTAAATATCTAAAAATACTTGTGGTGAGAACTAGTTTGCAAAAGTCTTTTCAAATGTTTTTTAAGAGAAGTAAAGAAAGGCCTCTCAGTCTTGTACATGAGTATTTGGTTATTCTCTTTTAATTTATAATACTTAGCCTTTTCTAGAATTTTTTCAAAAATCTAGTATAACCACTATTAAAAATTGCGGGATTAGCGATATTTTTAGCGACGTTAAAATAAAACGTCGCTGAATTATAGGTATTTAGCGACGTCCATATAAAATGTCGCAATACGTCGATGATAGGGACGTGGAACGAGTTTAGCGACTATAATTATTATAAATATATATTATGTCGCTAGGTAGTCGCTAAACGTCGATAACTTTTAAATTTTAGCGACATTTAGCGAAGTTTATGTATTTAAGTCGCAGTATATTATTATATCATCGACGTTTAGTGGCGTAAAGATCGACGTCGCTAATTTATTTCATATAGGATTTGACGAATTTCTCTTCCCCCCATTTCGATCGAAACATCAAAAATTTTAAACTGCCCCCCATCCCGGTGCCCCACCTCCGGCTCCCCTCCTCCCTCCGGCCGTATCCTCCCCCCTCTGGCGGCTCCTCCTTCCTCCAGCTCCTCTCCTCCCTCCGGCTCCCTTCCTCCCTCCGGCGTCCTCCCCCTCCGGCGGCTCCTCCTTCCTCCGGCTCCCCTTGTCCCTCCGACGTCTTCCCCCCTTCGGCGACTCCTCATCCCTCCGGCGTTCTCCTCTCTCCAATCACTCGGTGAGCTCCTCTCTCTGTCTCCTTTCTCTTTCTCTTTCTCTAACACGACACAACACAACACGACATAACATGACCCACACTAACCCTAACCCTAACCCTAACTCGGACACACACACACGCATGCGGACACACTAACACATGCGGACTAACCCTAATACTGACCCGGACACATGGACACACACAAACATAGAGACAGCTTTCTGGACACAGACTCTAACTCAGACAGCTTTCTGGACACAGATCCTAACCCTAATACTTTGACTTGTCCTTCACTTTATTATTATATTTAAGGGTGCACTCTATTGTTTTAGATACATACCCTAACCCTATCTCTTTTCTAGTTAGCAGTCTGAGTTGAGACGCAACCTTGCGTATCTGCAGCGTATATAATACGATATAGATCTTGACTCAAGGAGAGTCGTATACACAGACACGGGAATGACCCTTCAAAGCCGAGACATGATATACGATATTGGCTTCTTTTAGAACTCGTATCCAACTTGGGCTGATGCTTCTTGCTGCATGAGCTATTGTATTGGCTACTGCAGACTGCTAAACCTGCTATTGAACGCTCTGCAGTACACTGGCTCTGCTGCTACTTGCTGAGTTTACTTGCTGTTGTGCATCCTTCCTGCCGTACACTGCATAGTGTTGCTGCACACTGATTCCTCACTGCTGCACTATGCAGTACAACTAGCTGCTACTGCTATAAACTGCTGTATGCTTCCCCTTGTACTGTGGTAGCATAGAGCTGCACACTGCTCAATTGTGCTCCACCTTGTTGTGCTAGCACAGAACTGCACACTGCTCTTATTTTAGTTGATCACTCAAACAACCATACTTGAAGGAAGCAGTGAGTATCAGTGCATGTACTGTATTTAACGATGAGTATATACTTGAAGGTAATTATATATTCATTTTTGCTGCAGAAATATCTAGAAATGGATATGAATTACTATCTGCATCATCATTCATGGATGTACAACCGTTATCCTGATGACATGTGCGGTGTGCGGGATGAATTCATTAAGGGTGTATAGCAGTTCCTGCAGTTCGCCAAGGCGTTCCCTCAGTACATGGACGGTACCAAAATTAAGTGTCCGTGTGTGAGATGTCACAACTTGAAATATCATCTAGAAGTGGAAGTTATATATTATTTGTACTCGAAGGATTTTACGTCGAATTACTATCAGTGGACCGCGCACGGAGAACTTGTATCTTTAGCATCGGAGTCGGAGCCTTATGTGGAGCCGTATATGGATGTCCACGACCATACTGCTTACGACGACGGGTGGGTAAACATGGTTTTTGATACGGCGGGGCCTAGTTTCGATCCGGACAATCATGATGCAGCTGAGGAGGCACCAAATATCGATGCTGCGAAGTTCATAGAGTTGCTGGAGAATGTAAGGACTCCATTATATCCTGGTTGTGAAGATCATTCACCGTTGGAGGTTGTTACAAGATTGTTGAGCATCAAGTCCGATTTTAATATGTCATAAGAATGCTATAACCGACTGATGGATTTGATTATAGAGATCTTACCAGAGGATGCAAAGTTGCCTAAAGACTTCTACCGATCTAAGAGGATGGTGAGATCGCTCTGGATGGGATATGAAAAAATCGATGCATATCACAACAGGTGCATGTTGTACTACAAAGACGACAAGGATGAAGATGTGTACAGATTCTGTGGTGCTGATTGCTACAAGGCTACTGGAAGAGGAAAGTCTGTCGATGCAAATAAGCCTACCGATTCGATGCACTACTTGCCTTTGACGCCGCGATTGTAGAGGTTGTTTATGGTGAATGAGACTGCAAAAAATATGAGTTCGCACAGGCAAAAATAGATCGAAGGAGTATTGTATCATCCATCCGATGGAGAAGCATAGAAGCACTTTGATCGAGAGTATCTAGATTTTGCTTCGGATTCGCGTAATGTCAGATTGGGGCTCTCCTCCGACGGTTTTACCCCATTCGAACTTTTGGGCTCCCAGTATTCGTGTTGGCCTGTGATCGTCACTCCGTATAATCTACCGCCTTGGATGTGCATGAAGACTCCGTATATGTTTCTAACCGTTGTTATCCCAGGTCCGAACAATCCGAAGAGGAACATCGATATATATTTACAGCCTTTGACAGATGAATTGAATCATCTGTGGGAAGTAGGTGCCAACACGTACGATGTTTCCAAAAAATAGAATTTTCAGATGAGGGCAGCATAGACCATCAACGACTTTCGGGCATATAGAATATTATCGGGATGGAGCACTCATGGTCGTCTCTTATGTCCGTATTGCATTGACCATACTAAGGCTTTCCGTTTGAAATATGGAGACAAACCGTGCTTCTTCGATTGTCATCGATAATTTCTGCCGAAGGATCATCCGTACCAGAGGAACAGAAATACTTTTCGTGCGGACGTTGTGGAGAAGGCCAATCCACCGCCAAGGTGGCCTGGATACACGATATGAAAAGAGGTAAAAGATTTACCAAGTGCTATCGAAGAGCCTGCTAAGGGGTACAAGTGTGACAGATTTGGTCGCACCCATAACTGGACGAAGAGGTGTATATTCTGGGATCTGCCATATTGGAGCACCAATCTGATCAGACATAACCTTGATGTCATGCATATCGAGAAAAATGTGTTTGATAACATAATTAATACTATAATGGAGGTAAAGGAGAAGATGAAAGACAATCCGAAGGCCAGGTTGGACTTAGAAGAAATATGTAGTCGTCCTGCGTTGCATTTAATAGAGGAGGAGAATGGAAAGTTAAAGCAGCCCAAGTCAGTTTTCTCACTATAGAAGGAGGATAAATGGAGACTTTGTAGGTGGATTCAGGGTCTAAAATTTTCAGATGGGTACGTGTTAAACTTGAGAAGATGCGTCGACCTCAAGAAGAACAAACTGGCGGGTATGAAGAGCCACGATTGTCACGTATTCATGGAGAGGTTAATTCTGATTGTATTTTAGGAATTCTTACCGCAGGTCATTTGGGATCCATTGACAGAGCTCAGCATATTCTTCAGAGATCTTTGTTCTACTAAGTTTCTCGTCGATCGTCTAGAAAAGCAAGAGAAGGTCATTGAGGTAATACTATATAAGCTCGAGAAGGTATTTCCTCCTGGATTCTTCGACTCTTTAGAGAATTTGCTAATTTATCTTTTCTATGAGGCACGTGTTGGTGGTCCTTTCGGTTATCGATGGATGTACCCCTTCGAGCGACATCTGAATCACCTAAAGAGAAAGGTAAAAAACAAGGCACGGGTTGAGGGCTCTATTTGTGAAGCTTATATTCTCGAGGATATTACAAACTTTTGCTTGACGTATTTCAAACCTCATGTTGCTACTAATAGAACGAGAGCTCCAAGAAATGACGACGAATAGCAGGAATCTAATGATGCAATACTCAAAGTATTCAATGCTTCCGGAAAGCCTTCGGGGAAAATGAAGAAGAGATATTTGAATGACGACGAGCTAAGGGCTGCTCAGTTGTATATATTACTCAATTACGACGAGGATAAAGTGGAGAAGCTAGAGGGGTAAGTAATTAATACGTCCATGTTTACATCATCTCAATATAATAGTATAAGCTACTATTATGCTACTAATCAGCGGTTGCTTCATTGTTTTTCAGTACATATAATGATGAGTTGAGGTCGGTTAGACCCTACATAACAGACGAAGAAGTAGAACAAGAAATGAGATGCCATTTTACTTCTTGGTTGAGCGCATATGTAAGGAGCTTGATAATTACTTTTTCTTTCTGCACTTGCACAATAAATAACTTACTATCGCTACTTTGGTATTTAGGTCGATCGTCTAATATATAACACCCGAGACTGAATCTATTAGAACTCTAGCCAAGGGACCAATTACTGTCGTCAAAATATGGCCAAGTTTCTGTGTGAATAGGTTTAGGTTCAAGTCAACAAATGCTCCAATTAGAAAGAGCTTTCTGGATCTTGATTCCACAAAAAATCGTTGTTTGTGTATCAAATCTTCGAACTACAAAGACGTTGATCCAGGCAATGATTTCTTTGGCATCTTACGAGAGATTGTGGAGTTGACATATAATTATGGCACAAAACCTGCTAAGATTGTGCTATTCAAGTGTGAATGGTTAGATCCGATTCAAGATCAAGGTTGGAAAATTGACAAGCATGGCCTTGTGGATATAAACTACAAGTGTAGATATCAAGGCTACGAACCATTTATCCTATCAAGCCAGGCTCAGCTCGTGTACTTCACAACTTATCCTAGATGGGGGACAGCGAGGTCAGATTGGTGGGCAGTATGCAAGACTAAAGCTAGAAATATCTTTGACATTGACGAAATAGTTTATCAGGAGGACGAGCTACCTCTTGTAACAAATATTGTATATGTGGACTCAACGAAAGTTACTCATTGTACGAGTAATAATGTAGAAGATGTAGAATTATCCGAAGACGAAGACGAAGACGAAGACAAAGACGAAGTAGATGAAAGTGAAGATGAGGAGGAAGATGAAAAGGAGGACAAGGAAGGCGAAAAAGATAAATTTTCTGAAGATGATTGAAAATAAAATATTTTGCCTGTAGAATGTACTATATTTTGACTGTAGAATATACTATTTTGACGAAGATATGTATTATATTTTGACTGTAGAATGTACTATCCATTTAGACTTGTGACACCATTAGTTATTTACTGTACAATTCTATGAATGCTGTGAGATATGCATAATATTTTCATTGTAGAATGAACTATATAATTGTGTATTTCTTTATTCATCATATATTTTAATCAGTTATGACAGGACGACGCGGAGGGTTAGGCAGGTCCCGAGGTAGACGGAGTACTCCTCCGGTACTGCCTACTGTTGGTTCTGGATCATCGTCGCCTAGTACTCCAATATATCGATCAGTCGCATCTACGACGACGTTACATGGCATCACTCCTGGGAAGAGTAGTTTCAGGCCTGATAGTACTCCCTCGTCCAGCGTTCCTCCTGCTGACGGAACCATGGAGATAGAAGAGCATATGGAGGAGGTCGAGCCGATGTTGTCCCAGCATTAGCTAGATCCTCCATGCGCACCTCCGGAGGAGACGAGGATAGAGATTTGGGCCGATGGTACAAAGTAAGTCAATTAGATGGTTTAGCATCATATATATCGTGTATTTCTTTATTCATCATATATTAAATTTTTTAATAAAAATAATTATCTCTGTATAGATATCGTCCCTCGTCGGTACAGAGACTCCTGGGCCTCTTTCTGAGGAACAACTATGGTGGCCCTTGGATCAACTACTCTGAAGCTCCGGAGGAGAGAAAGGCATTCGGGTTTGCGCACTTCAAGGTAAAAATATATTATATAAATCCTTTAATTTATGCATATTATATAACTTACTAAATTATTTATTGTAGCAAACGTATTTCTATCCTCCGCACCGGACCGAGTTGATCGAGCAGATATTTTCTACCGTTGCCACCAAGCTTATTCGTGATGCTCTGGATGACCAGAAGGCTCGTGATCGCATTAGAAAATCGATCCAAGGTTGGATCATGCCTGAGCAGTGGACTGCGATGAGGGCTAGATTCGATGATCCGAGGTACAAGGAAAGGTCTGAGAAGGCCAAGGCAGCTAGGCGGAAGGCAGCAAAGTGGTGTGGTGGCTCGATTTCGATGATGGAACATTTACGTCGTTTGGTATATTTTTTATTTCAGATATATTATTTTAATGCAAGTACGATAAAATGGTAGTAGGAAAAAATATTTAATTTTAGTACTAAATAATATATTTTTAACAGGTACAGAGGGGTGATGATGCAAACATGGTGACCGTCTTCCTGGCCACCCATCGAAATGGCAGAAATCTCATTGATGAGAGGGCCTCCCAGACCTATGTAAGTATTACTTTACTTTGTGTTAATTTTAATATAACTTAGGCAATTATCGAGTATCCAAACTTTTCTAGGCCGAGTATCTTAGGCTGCGTGAGCGGGCGACTGCTAGTGCACCTACAGCGGAAGAGACTGGTACTTCCTCGTAGCCCTCTCCAGCTCCGTCGGCAGATGACCTGTTGGTGACCGCCGCTGGTGGTCTCCAGAGGAGTACGTACTATGGTACGGGATCCTATGGCACCCTTGTCGCGATGCAGTCATCTAGGGCCTCCCCGACAAGTGCGCATTCTACACAGCTCTCGCAGTCGTCGACCCGAGTCCAGGAGGCCATTGGCCGTCAGATTGCGTCTCTCCGTGATGAGTTGCTGCGAAGGATAGAGGAGCAGCCCCCGTCCCAACCGCAGGCGGACGATCCTACGCTCATCGCACGATTTGATATGCTCGAGCGCAGCATCAGGGAGCTCCAGGATTTGACAGCTGATCTTAGAGCGTCGACAGAGCGCAGCGTGATAGAGCTGCATGCATCACACCTGTCCATGGGCGAGAGGCTGACGATGATGCAGGATTCAATGGTTCATAGCAGTACGAGGCTGTTATTTACCATGGATTCATACAATCAACGACTAGCAGAGTTGGAGCAGATACGTCCTCCTGGTGCGCCTACAACGACACAGACTCCACCGACGCCACTGCCTTCTCCATCGACATCGGTGTTAATTTTACGGGAGCAGTATGATCTGTTATTATCCTTCATGCGCACCAGTGGTCATCCTCTTGCAGATCCGCAGTAGTCCTAGTTAGGACCGTTTATTGATTGTTTATGTTTTCGACCTATGATATTTGGTCATTTATGAATATTTTTTATTTTTGAGGCATTAAGACATTATTTCTTGTATTCTTTAGGACGAGGCTTTCAGACTCAGTTGTGTGGATATTTGTTGTATTCTTTACGACAATATTTTCTCCTGATTTGGTTTATAATCTCAATATTTTATTTTCTTCAAATTTTATTATATTATTCATATTAAATATATGTTAATTTATCGGTGTTGAGTGTTCAACCGAAGGGGGTCGGCGAACCCAGCAAATTGAACGTAGGGTTGCTCCGGGTCTATTAGTACAAATTGTGAATTCATAAACTGCAGGAAGAATAGTTTGAAAACAATTCAATATTCATTTTTTTATTTTTTTACTGTATCTTTAGCGACATTTTTAGCAACATTTTGCGACGTCACCTCACGTTGCTAATTACGTTGCTATATTCGTCGCTAAATACGTCGCTACATACGTCGCTAAACAAGTCGCTGTCCGTCGCAGATTGCTGACATGGCAGTATTGCCAGGTCATATTAACGTCGCTAAATTAGTCGCACAACGTCGCTAAATGAGTCGCACATACGTCGCTATAAAATTTGCTATTTACGTCGCTACTAACGTTGCTATATACGTCGCTAATTTAGCGACATATAGCGACAAAAATACACGTCGCTGCACGTCGCTAATATAGCGACGCATATACGTTGTTAGAAAATGTCGGAATAACTATGTTTGGCGACATTTTTTCTGTCAGCGACTAGTTTAACGGGGACTTCAACAAAACGTCGCTAATTACGTCGCTAAAGTTATTTAGCGACATTTTTTTGCCATTTAGCGATTTTTTTTACGTCGCTAAATTGACTTATTCTGGTAGTGAACTCTAATAGTCTTAAAAGACTTGGAGAAGTAAAATTTCTTTTTAGAGAATGGCTCACACGTGACAACAACCATATCCTTCTTTATTTATGTTCATCCCCACAATTGGCAATATTGATATATGGATCCAGCACTCTTTTCTAGTGTACATTTCTACTTGCACAATTTTATTAAACGGTTACTTATTTAATAAGTCATTGACGAAAATTTGATTTTACATGAATGAGACAAGTAGGTCTTTGTGCTAAAGAAAATGGTAATTTGATCGTAAGAGTTGGTGTTTTAGGAAGACAGAATTCAATATTATTTGTGTAGATAAATATAGGTTTTTTTTTTAAAATTTTGTACAACTTATGTTGTGTATTAGTAATTTAAGGATATGTGGATCCTTTCATACACGATGTATCAAAGGATCCATAAATCCTTAACCAAGTTATACAAAATTAAGAAAAAAAATAGTATTTATCACCACAAATACTATTGAGTCATCTTTATTGAATATCAACTCTTATGACAAAAATACTATTTTTTTGTCTCGGTGATCTACGTGTCTCCTTCTTCGAAGAGAAAATTTCTGCCAACCTCTTGTTAAATAGGTATATTTTTGTTAAAATTATGGTTGTAGAGGTTTGTTTATTATTCTGAGTCGTCCATTTAATGGGGTTTGAAATCAGAGTTGTCCACATGCATGTCTACTAAGTTTCAAAAGCAATATCAAACTTATCTATTTACCTATTAGGTTTCTATGTTCATTTACCTATTTCTAACTAGATAAGTATATTAACTAGTCACTATTACCTATTAGTAATACATAATAACTTATATCTAATTATATCCCTAATATTTGTTGGTAATATATAGTATAACAATCACGAAAAATGGATAATCACGAATCATGATATGGATAATCACGTGTCATGAATACAGATGGTCACAAATTATAATACATATACTCATGAATCATGATATGGATACTCACGAATCAATAGGAGTTGTTACTTTGATGAACATGTGTATCCATCTTTGCATCCATTTGAACAATATACCTAAAAAATGTTTATCCATCTTTATAGAAGTATCTAAAAATGGATATGAATTACTACCAGCAACATCGTTCGTGGATATACAACCATCATCCTGATGACATGTGCGGTGTGCGGGATGAATTAGTACAGGGGGTAGAGAAGTTTCTACTGTTCGCCAAGGCATACCCTCAGTACATAGATGGCACCAAAATTAAGTGTCCGTGTGTGATATATCGTAACTTGAAATATCATCAAGAAGTGGATGTGATATTTTATTTGTACTCGAGGGATTTCACACCGAATTATTATCAGTGGACCTCACACCAAGAACTTGTGCCTTTAGTATTGGATCTGGAACCTTATGTGGAGCCGTATATGGTTGTCCACGACCACGTTGATTACGACGACGGGTGGGTAAACATGGTTTTCGATGTTGGGGGACCTAATTTTAATCCGGACAATTATGATGCGACTGAGGAGGCACCGAATGCCGATGCTACAAAGTTCATAGAATTGATGGAGAATACAAGGACTGCATTATATTCTGGTTGTGAGGATCATTAACCATTGGAGGTGGTTACAAGACTGTCGAGCATCAAGTCCGATTTTAACATGTCGCAAGAATGCTACAACCGATGGATCGAGTTGATTATAGAGATCTTGCCGGAGGGTGAAGTGTTACCTAAAGACTTCTACCAATATAAGAGAATGGTGATATTGTTCTGGATGGGATATAAGAAAATTGATGCACATCGCAACGGGTGCGTATTGTACTACAAAGACTGACAAAGATAAAGAATTGTGCAGATTTTGTGATACTGATTGGTACAAGGCAACTGGTACATGAAGGCATGTCGGTGCAAGAAAACTGACTGATTTGATGCACTACATGCCTTTGACGTCTCGGTTACAAAGTTTGTTTATGGTGAAGGAGACAGCTAGAAACATGAGTTGGCACATGCAGGAACAGATCGACGGAGTGTTGGATCATCAATCCGATGGAGAAGCATGGAAGCACTTTGATCTAGAGTATTCAGATTTTTCTTCGGGTTCACGTAATGTCATATTTGGTCTCTCCTCCGACGATTTACCCATTCCGACTTTCGTGCTCCCAATATTCGTGTTGGCCTATGATCGTCACTCTGTACAACCTACAGCCTTGGATGTGCATGAAGACCCCATATATGTTCCTAACCGTTATTATCCTGGGTTCGAACAATTCGAGGAGGAACATCGATGTGTACTTACACCGGTTGATAGATGAGTTGAATCAACTGTGGAAAGTAGGCGCCAACACGTACAAAATTTCCAGAATATAAAATTTTTAGATGAGGGTATCACTTATGTGGACCATCAATAATTTTTTGGCCTATAGAATGTATCGGGATGGAGCACTCATGGTCGTCCCTCATGTCCGTATTGCATGGACCGAACTAAGACTTTTCGTTTAAAACATGGAGGAAAATCATTATTCTTCGATTGTCATCGACAATTCCTGCCGAAGGATCATTTATTCCGGAGGAACAAGAATTCTTTTTGTGTCGGCATTATGGAGAAGGCCAATCCACCGCCAAGGTGGCTCAGAGACACGATATGTGAAGAGGTCAAAGATTTACCAAGTGCTATCGAAGAGCCTACAAAGCGGTACAAGTGTGATGGATTTGGTCGCACTAATAACTAGATAAAGAAAAGTATATTCTGGGACCTGCCATATTTGATATCCAATCTGATCAAACATAACCTTGATGTCATGCATATCGAGAAGAATGTGTTTGAAAACATAATTAATACAGTGATGTATGTAAAGGAAAAGACAAAAAATAATTCCAAGGCCAGGTTGGACTTGGAAGATATATGTAGACGTCCTACATTGCATTTGATAGAAGAAGGGAATGTAAAGTATAAGTAGCCTAAGGCAATTTTTACACTGGACAAGGAGGATAAAGGAAGACTTTGTAAGTCGATTCAGGGTCTATAATTTTCAGACTACGTGTCAAATCAGAGAAGATGCGTCGATTCAAAGGAGAAAAAATTTACATGTATGAAGAGCTACGACTGCCATGTATTATTCATGGAGAAGTAAATTCTATTTACATTTTGGAAATTCTTACCGTAGGTCGTTTGGGATCCATTGACAGAGCTTAGCATATTCTTCAGAGATCTTTGTTCTACTAATTTGCTCGTCGATCGTCTAGAAAAGCAAGAGAAGGACATTTGTGGTAACACTGTACAAACGAGAGAGTGTTCCCTCCTGGATTCTTTCACTCCATGGAGCATTTGTCAATTCATCTTTCCAATGAGGCACGTGATGATGGGCTTGTCGGTTATCGGTGGATGTACTTGTTCGAGCGGCATCTGAACCACCTAAAAAGAAAGGTAAAAAAAGGCATGGGTCGAAGGTTCTATTTGTAAAGCCTATATTCTCGAGGAGATTACAAACTTTTGCTCGATGTATTTCAAGCCTCATGTTGCTACTAATAGAACAAGAGCTCCGAGAAACGACTACAGATATCAGAAAACTAATGATGCAATAATGAAAGTATTCAATTCTTTCGAAAAGCCTTCTAGAAAAATGATGAAGAGATATATGAGTGACGATGAACTAAGGGCTGCTCAGTTGTATATATTACTCAACTACAACGAGGATGAAGTGAAAAAACTAGAGGGATAAGTAATTAATTCGTCCACGTTCACGTCATCTCAATATAATAGTACGCTAATATTATTATACTAATCGACCGATGCTTCATTATTTTTTAGCACATTTAATGATGAGGTGGGGTCGGGTAGACCATACATAATATATGAAGAAGTAGAATAGGAAATGAGATATCATTTTCTTTCTTGGTTGAGCACTTATGTAAGGATCTCGGTAATTACTTCTTGTGTGTGCACTTGCACAATAATTAACGGAACGTTGAACTTAATATCGCTTTTTTAGTATTTAAGTCGATCTTCAAGACACAACACTTGAGAATCAGTCTATTAGAACTCTAGCCATGAGATCAATTTATGTCGTCAAAATCTGGCGAAGCTACTATATGAATGAGTTTAGGTTCAAGTCACCTAAATGCCCTCAACTCAATGATAATTTGTGTTATATATATTTGAAAATGATACTTTGTGTTATAATTATTGCCACCTACTTACCCTCAACTCAACCATTAAGGGCTACAACTCTTACATCTTAGGCAAGTACGCTTATAACTCGGTCCATAGACTACATCCCGGTCCGAAGGCTCACACATAGCTTGCTACTGTAACCGCAGTCTACACCCGCTTACTTGCATCTAGCCCACAATAACCCACTCCACCGCTGCTTGCAACTATCTTTCACTAGCCCGTAGAGCATTCACCAATTTAATTCTCTTTGAAAATTAATTTGATGCTTCCCTTTGGTTACATCCCACTCACACTAGCCCGTAGAGCGTTCACCAATTTAATTCTCTTTGAAAATTAATGTGATGCTTCCCTTTGGTTACATCCTACTCACACTAGCCCGTAGAGCATTCTCCAATTTAACTCTCTCTCTCTCTCTCTCTCTCTCTCTCTCTCTCTCTCTCTCTCTCTCTCTCTATATATATATATATATATATATATATATATATATATATAGTCAATCATCCCTAGCTCAAATGACAGGGGTGGACAGCATCCTCCCTAGAGGTTGTGGGTTGTTACCAATATATATATATATATATATATATATATATATATATATATATATATATATATATATATATATATATATATATCTTCTAGCACAACTCATGTCATCCCAGATACCATCCTTGACATATTCTCACTGCATTCTGTTCGTAGCCAACAGTCCCAGCCATCGACACCGCCACCGCCAAATTCTCAGTGATTTCATAAGTCTTGTGTGCTATGTATTGTCATGTGTGCTATTAGTGAAAACTTTACTTATCTGAGACTTTATTGTACTATACTATTATTTAGTCTTTTATTTGGGATCATTTAGTTCAGTACTATTTTTCTGTGTGATGTTACTTTGTTTTCGTGCAATTTTTTTTCTTAACTTATTCATATGTTGCATTTTTGTTTGTTTATATATATGGGATATTGTCGTATTTTGTTGTTTACTATTTATTGTCTACTACAACAGTTTTTAGATGTACCATGGTAATTTTTATCTCTTTAGTGATAGATTAGCGACAAAAAACTCCACCGCTTAACAAATGAATTAGAAAAAATCTTAACTCTTTAGCGACAAAGATTTCAGTCACTTATCCGTCGCTACGTCGATGGTTCGTATTTTCCGTTGTTGGTTTATAGACCTAGCGAAGTCCCATCAACAGATTATTTCTTGTGACATGATAATTCCGACGGACGATTTTTTGTTCTAAACGGTCACTATTCTTCTTAGCGAATGATTTCATGAAAATAGCGACGGACCTTGTATTTTGGTAGTGCTGGTTGTCTATATATCAAAGCTAAATATGACGGAATTTAAAGGCCATTGCATGTGCACACACTCCTAGATTGCATTCAAATATCACACATTCACCTCTGTTCTGTTGTATGGGAGGACCTGTTATATGGGAGGACAAAAAAAATGTAACGATCTTTAGCTGACAATTAAAAGGTGTTAAACCACTCAATACTGTGTGCAGGAAAACTAGTAATACAATCGAACATACAACATCCGGTGGCATACGTATGTTTGTAAGGATAACTATTTCTCCATGGAAAATAATATAATTAGACTACATCTGCAGCTTTGAAATGACAATCTAGTCTCCATTTAAGCATGGTGTAGTTATTCATGTAGGATTGGACGATAGTAGGTCAGTGTTTCTATTTCAACAGATGGGTACTGAATAACACTTCATATATATAATGCTTCACGATGCAGAAATCTATGAAATTGTACACTGGCTATAGCAATTATGTGAAAATTAGCATTGATTAGTTTCAACTTAATGTCGGAATATGACTATATATGTAAATATGTTGTAAGCTAAAATATATATCTAATCCTATCTATTAAGAAAGATATGAAGTAGAAAATAGGTTACACAATAATAAAAATGTAAATGGAACAAATTCATAAAAATGAAGGAGACCATCGCTATGGGTCATTTGTGACTACCTGATCATACTAAGTATTTGAACTCCAATAACTCTCTTCTTATTTCCCTTTTGGATATCTTTCTTATGACAAGGTACTCCCAGAATTTTTGACCGAGAACCATTATTTTTCTCAATATATATATATATATATATATATATATATATATATATATATATATATATATATATATATATATATATACTGCAAAAATCGGATGTAGAGAAGAACAGATTAATGATGATTAAGAAAACATGCCTGTTGTAGAAAGCAATTCTTCTCCTCGTCATCATCAACTCTAATCCCTTCAAAATATAGTCAGACACAAAATGGCTTTGCCTAATATTTAACCAATCTGTATGACTAGCAGTCCGACTTGAAACAAAAGATGCATACAGTGGTGACAATTGTTGATGTGTGTGTAATTTCTGCAGTATATATACATTGGTCCATCAAAAAATAAATGCAGAAATATTATGTACGAAGTCTCAAGAAACAAACACATGCAAGAATGATCATACTAGTTCACTATCATTATATAATTCTAGAATATTGGTTAATCTGCCAATGATTCTCTTGATAAATAACATGTTATCAGATGATAATATCAATATAAGAGAAATATAGGGACATCTCCTAGTTTACAACTTTGTGCAACGTCCTATTGTCATTGATCCACGTAGAACTAAATTCTAGTAGAGTTGCTCTAACCGACTTCAATTCATCTCGTCTCCTAGAATTTAGTCCTACGTAGTACAAGGGGGCAATATACCATTGCGAACTCTTAAGGAACCATTGGAGTAAACCTTATTTCAAGGGTGCATAACTATCCTTACTATACTATCTAAAAGACCTTCGAGACAAGTACTTGAAAGATCTCACTCCAATGCCTTAATCGACATGGTGAGATCTAAAGTACTCAGCCCTAGGGGGGCCTTGTTGCTACTACCTGTTTCTACAAACTGAATCTCCAGTTGTTTTTCCGCTCCTCTTTGCGAGTCGAGAGGTACTTGTTCTTGCAACTGCCTTGGCATAGGGTTTGGGGGAGAGAGGGAGAGCGAAAGCACACTGTTTACATCTTGATCAGCTTCTGGACCTGTCTTCGCGTTCGTCTTTTCATCCATTGAGCTGGGTCTCAAGCTCAAGTGTAAGCTTGGAAGCCAATCTCCCTCTTTCGTCGTTATCGTTTTCTTCAAACCTGCGGTTGAGTTTTCCCTTTTTAAGTAGATCTCTTCTAATTTGGGCTTCTTTAACTGCATCTCCAAGATACAAATCAAGGTTAGAATCTGATACTTGTGTCTAACACAATGGATGAATTTTGTGATGTAAATTGATCACAAAAATAGTGAGATTCTTGCAGATCAAAAAGATCTCATAAGATTTCTCTTAGAAAATCCTGAACAAAATATTATAATCAAGACAAGAACAAAAATAACACACTGATAGACATGAATTACATTCAATAGACATATTGGGATGAGTGCAAGGATAAATATCTATGCAATTCAATGGATGACATGGAAGGTTACACGGTAAGCCCCACTCACAGAATAATTTCTCATGAACCAGTTAAAAACTAATCTTAGAATATATTAACTTCTGTGAAAAATGTTTGATTCTCTCCCAAAATTTCCGAGTTAGATATTTGAATCATTTCTTCCATTAGTTCCACTTTGTTAAGAGCCCAACATTAATAAAATCATATCCTTTTTTAAGGTCTCAATCCAAGTTCCTTTACGCCTATCCTAGTTCTACTGGCTCCCTCTTAACCAGTGAATCTATCGGTAAGGTTGCACATGTCCATCTTTCAAACAATGCAATATCTATTGATTCTCTCAAAATACAAAATATTGAAGTTGTAATACCTCGATAAGGAATGGAGTACTGTCGAATTGAGGCTGAGCTCCATCATCGATGACTATCGGATCATTCGCACTAGGCCTAACTAGGTTATTACTGTTTGTGCAGCCATTCCACCCTTTCCATCCAAAAGACGAATAGTTGGACGCTAGATTTCCAGGGAAACCCTTGTTCACAAGGGGTTGTGAGCTACTGCCAATCCAGTCTAAGCTTCCATTTCTCTTCTCCTCCGGCCATCCTTGGTTTCCGACCATGCAGCCAAATGCCCACCTCCTTCCCTGATCATGAAATTGGTTAGGGATCCTGGAGCTCCCGTTCCCGATGATCACGTTCCTCGAGTCAAAAACATGGGATATCGACGCTTTTCCCTCTTTCCTAGATAACATATCTTGAATTAGGCCATTTGCGTGGCCTTGCTCCCTCATCGAACAAGCTCTTGCTGCCGTCGCGGCCTGGTTGAAAGCCCACTCTTGATGCCTACTGTATGAGGAAATAATTCAGTTTTAGGGTTTCAAGATCTCGATATTGAGCTATAGCTAGTACTAATTACCTCAAGTGGCTGTTCTTTAATTCTTGAAGATGTTGCCCTGACTGCGATCTCTGTAGAAGACCATACAAGGTCCTCTCGGGCCCATGGATGTTGTTGGCCGGAAAGAGCCCCCCATTCTCCAGTCCGAAGCGATGGTGAGAACCTCCTCTCTGGTAGAACATGTCATGAAAGCGTTCGCCTCTTCTCAGATGCATATCAATTGATGAAAATGCTGAAAGAAACATATATCAACATTCAGTCCATCATGAAAATTCCATATTGAATATGGGTAGATCTAAAGTTTCGAAATAGATAAGCAACAGTAAAAGGCCCTAGCTGAACAAACCTGAAGACATGGCCGACTTCTCCTGCCCCGAATCATCGAGTTTCTTGCTTCGGAACATCTGATTAAATTCAGTAAAATGATTAAACTGTGATTTCTTTTTTTTTTTGACAAAGAACTCAAAATGATTCAAGCCAGCTTGAAAAATTAAGAGCAGAAGAGAAAGGTTCTTTTCAACTTTTGGGAATGAATATGTTTCTCTTTACCTGTAAATGGCTCTTTACATGAGCTATAGAGAGCCCCCTCACATTCATCAGCTGAAGCACCAACTTTGGAGTTGCTCCTGCACCACCCAAAATCATATCCAAAATGAAAAAAAGAACAAAAGAAACAATTATTACAATCAAGAGCACAATTATATTTATTAAGTAAAAATAGACAAAACCTATGATTCAAAATTTGCTCAAAATCAGTAGTACTAAAGAAATATTTGATGGAGTACGAATTAATGGGAATAGAACTTACTTTCTTGGCCACCCAGCCTTTCAACTGCATGAACAAAGGAACTGTGGAGATCAGGAGTCCACCGCAGCCTCGGCATTTTGGACCTGATGTACTGCCTCACCGAAGCTGGCCGGTCCCCTCCGCTCCCACCGCCCCCTTCGCTCTTGTTGGTCGTGCTGCTTGAGCTCCCTCCTCCTCCTCCTCCTCCTCCTGCCACCTCTGTCGTGCTCCCTCCATTGTCATCTTCTTCTTCTTCTTCTTCTTCTTCTTCGTCATCCTCATCACCCTCCTCTTCCTCCTCCTCTTCCTCCTCCTCCGGCTGCCTCTGGTTAGTATATCCTCCGTCATCGCATCCCTCTAGCTCTTCCATGTCTTCGTTGAGGTCGATAGCACCCAGTGGCCTCTTTCTACCCCGTGATCTGCTGCTTGCTGTGCTTTTCTCGCTGCTTCGTCCCTCCTCGTGTTCACAGATCCCAACCACCTCCTTCCCCTTCTCCCCATCCATGTCCTTCATGAGACCTCTCCTCCTTCTTTCCCCCTCCTTGTACTATTCTATGCCTGGCTTAGATTGGTTGATGAGAAGAAGAGAGAAGATCAAGACTCATGAGAACAATAATTATATTATTATTAATACTATATATTATAGGTATCAAGGGTTGAAGTGAAGGTGGTGGTATATGATTATACAAATGATTTTAGGAATATTTAAGTGAGTAAGACAGGACAAGTATTCCCCACATTGACTGTGGTTTTTACTGTAATTGAAGCTCACTTTATGGAGAGAGATTACTACTGAACATTTGGTCGAGTAACGTTTAACTCTCTCAAGCCTGTACCTATAACCTCTGTTAGACTTTGCTAATGTATGAACACAGATATGTAGTGGCAAAGCACGAGTGCAGCCGAACCGACTACCATAAGGGTGAATGATGGTGATATGTAGGGATGTTCCTTATTCCTTAACACAGCCCTTGTTACTCAACACAGATATGGAGTAGGCACACAAAGTTAGATCTTGTCGGAAACACGAAGAATCGCGAACATGAGTTAAATTGACCAAAGAATTCCGTAGCAACACTATATGTTGCTGATCTATTTTTCCTAACTGAGGCGTCGTGGCTTCCATGAAACAACGACTAACTTACCGATGGAAACTCGGTGACGGAGTAGCGACAGATAAGTTCGTCGCTAAGTCAGGGACGTATTTAGCGACAAAAATAATGACTAACCCTGATACACTCTGTGTATTAGACAACAAGTTATCCTAAGAGCGACAACTATCATTAGTCATTGACTCGTCTCTAACTCGTCGATAGTCCATCGCTGCCAAAATGATTTTAGGATTCCGTCGCTGATCCGTCGTCCGTCCGTCGCTACTTAGATCATTTTTCCAAATTCAAAGAAATCTGCTTCACACAACAAGTAACACAATATATATATATATATATATATATATATATATATATATATATATTATGCCTTGCAAAAGGAAGTAAATACTAACAGAACTCCTCCCCCCTTCTCCCCCTCCCGACCCCTTACACTAGTGGATACAACCGTCTCTCAACCCGACATTTACGGAATGTTCATATAGGATATATCAGCCTCTATGCTTTGGATTAACCCTTCAGGCGTGTTTTCGAGCCCCTCAAAGATCCTTCTGTTCCGTTCTCGCCAAATGTGCTATACGACGCATGTAAGCCTGAGTCTTGCATTCCTGGTCCATTGGGAGTCCCTATGTGCCTGGCCACCTAGCTCATGCAAGGAATGTAATAAGCTTTGATTCATGGCCTGTGCTAGTCCCAACTCATCTCTGAACATCCCCTAAACCTGAGAGCTATAAGGGCAAAGAAAAAACAAATGGGAAATACTTTCCTCATTGCTATCGCACAAGAAGCATTTAAGGTCTTCTACATGGATCCCGAATCTCTTGAGTCTATCCCGAGTTAGAAGCCTCCTTCGGATAGTTTTATAGAGGCAGAAATTGAATTTAGGAGCAACGCCCTCCATCCATACGTTACCAGTCCATTCGAATTTGACAAATTTCTCCTTGAGCTCTTCATACATCCTCCTATGATCGAATCCCCGGTTGTTAGTTAGCTCCCACACCCAGCAATCATGTGTAGCTTCTTGGTGTATCTGGATGCTGTCAGTCCATTGGGCTATTCTCCTACCGATGACTTTGCGCCCGAGATTCCACCACCCATTGCTGATTATGGAACTAACTCTCTCCCCTCGGCTTCTGCGGCATATGTGGCCATTCCCAATCTGTCAATACAACTTTGGTGATCCATCAACAGGTCGCACCACAAATCAGTCGACTATCCGTTGGCTAACTCTCTTATAATGTATGCTTTGAGTTTGTTCTTTGCAGGAGAGCGGACTTGAATATAACAGAATAATTGTTATCAGCTGAAATAATCCAGAAATTGGTTTTGCTGCAATACCTGCTCATCGACCATCTGGCACATTGTGACTTTCCCTCTATCAATCTCCAATCTTGTTTAACCTCCGCGACGTCCCAGAGGGTCGTTAAAGATCTCAAATCGATCCCGCCTTCGTCAATAGGTCGGTATAGCTCGTGCCAAGCAATGGCATGGATTTTGCCTCTCCAAACAAAATTAGCGCACATATTCTCAATCTTACTGATAGTTTTTATAGGAATTAGGATCACCTCAACCAAAAAGACATGATGGCGTTTATCACCACTCGAATCAGTTTGACCCGGCCTTCGAAAGATAACATTTGAGCTTGCCAGCCTTCGAGTCTGTGTTGAATGCTCTGGATAAGCCCATCACAATTAGCATGCCTACCGTAAGTTATGGATAACGGGGTCCCGAAGTAACTCACGGGAAGAGTGCCCTGATCGATCTGCAGCTTACTGCCCCATAACTCCTTTCCGCAGCATGTGCGATTGAAGTATATCAAGCTCTTATCATGGTTAAGTGACAGCCCTACATTGCTTCCGAACTTCGATAGCAATCGAGAAAGGTTATTCATACTACTATTAGAAGGCTTGAGAAAAACCAGGAGATCATCAACATAAATAAGATGCGAAACTATCAGAGTAACGAACCAGAAGATTGGAATGGCCTTTGAGTATGAACTGCTAGATCCATGAGGGATGTGAAATGCTCCATCACCATGGTGAATAAGTACGATGACAATGGGTCTCCTTGTCGGATACCTCGATTCGAATGTATGAACCCGTGAGGCTTCCCTTGATCATAACGGAATACATTGGGGTGGATATACATTCGTAGATCGTATCCGTCCACCATTCGTCGAATCCATCTACCTTATCATGTGTTTAACGAATTTTTTGTTCACCATATCGTATGCTTTTCTGAGATCCAATTTGACGGAGGCTTTGTCTCCCCCGGATCAGTTGAACTCCCTGACTAGTTTGTGCGCGAGCAAACTATTCTCTACGATACTTCTGTCCTAGATAAATGTCGACTGGTTGGTGGATATGAGACCATGCATGATACCCCTCATTTTGTTACACATTAGATGAGCCATAATCTTATATATAAAATTGCAACAAGCTATAGGCCAAAACTCCGATATCGCCACGGCCCCTTCAACCTTGGGAATCAGAGTAATAAAGGTGTGGTTTATCTGCTTTAGCAGCTTATCGATACGGAAGAAGTCCCGGATCGCTTCAACCACCAAAACCCTAATCATAGGACAATGAGAAATTTAAAATTTGGCGGAGAAACCATCAGGTCCCGGAGATTTGTTGGGATTCGCTGCTAACAAAAAATCCTCTACTTCCTTCATAGTAATCGGGGCTCTCATGTACAGGTTGTCGGCTTCAGTGACGACTCTTTTGCAAGGGGTTTCTGGAACGGATCCATGTAGTCCTCCTGATTGTATAAGCTAGAAATGTAATTGATCGCTTCATTTTGGATGTCTTCCTCCTTAACGACCTGATCTCCGCTACTCGAAATCAGGTGGGCTATCGAGTTACGGTTCTGCCTGGCTCGAATCATTCCGTGAAAGAATTTTGTCCCCTTGTCTCCTTTCTTGAGCCAATCGCACTCTTTTCCTGAGATCGGTTTCTTCAACAAGTTGGAGGTGCCTAATTTCCAGTCTCACCTTCTTCTCGAGGTCGTGGTTGGGATGGCTAGGGAGCGAGTCAGCCAGCACTTGCAGAGATTCTAACACCTAGGTAGCCGCCTCCAATCTATGGGAAGACCGAAGCTTACTCCACCCCTTCAACCTACTCTTGACGGACTTGAGTTCCTCACTAAACAAAATTGGCTAATACCGCTGACTTGAGTACTCCAGGCATCTTCCACTGTTTCCTTGTACCCCTAGAGTAAGATCCAAGAATTATTATAACGGAAGGTGGGGGAGGGGGGAACTGTTATACCTGGACTGGATTCGAATAAGGATGGGAGAATGATCGCTAGTGATCGCCGGGAGACCCTTTGTTCCGATATTAGGGAAAAAGGTTGGTCTAAGCCTCATTACCCAAGGCTCGATCAAGATGACATTCGATAAGATTGGATGTGGACTGATTGCTCCAGGTCCACAAGATCCCTGAGCGAGGTAAGCAATCTAATCCAGATTGGAGAATGCATTTCTGAAAGTCCTCCATATCGTGCTCAAGAGGATGGAGGCCTCCCCTCTTTTCGTGATTGTACATAACGACATTGAAGTCGACATCGAATAAAAGAGGAAGTCTATTGCCCAACGTCAAACTAACCTCAGTTATAACCCTCTATAGTGCCAATCTCCCTACGCGAGAGTTAAGCCCGTAGACTACTCCGATCAAGAATTTTAGCCCACCTTTATTAGTCATTTCCAGAACAAGCAATTGTTGGGATTCAAATTTGAGTGTACCTTTCCACTTTTGGTTCTCCCAGAGAATCCATATTCTAGTCATCTTACATAACTGCAAGTTGTGAACCGCATCCCATCCGCTAGGCTTCCTTTGATTTAGAATATTTTTGAATTTGATTTTAGACTCCAAAATAATCATGATAACACATCGATTCTTCCTCATGCGGTCCCTTATGGAACCCCACCTACCTAGTGAGTTGGCTTCCCTTACATTCCATGCCATAATGGACATTTTAAATTAAGAGAATTACCCTTGTATGTGCTCGTGCTCACCCGCGGGGGGACGAGTGAGCTCTCCTCTCTCAAACTGCTTAAAGCTTTACTCTGCTTCTGGCCCTCGCCATGTTTCTGCAAAATGCCACCCATTTAGGGTTGTCTTTGGTGAGCTTTCCTTCCTCCTCAATTCCTGCCAAGTTGCTGGAGCCGCTTCTGATATCGGTGCTTTGATTTGGTCATACTCTGTGCGCTGGGCTTGATGGATTATTTCTCCTTCTCACCTGGGTATGGGAACTAGGCGAGGCTGGAAGAGTGGATACCGGGGGTATGCCTCTTTGAGTGCTCGAACCTTGCTCAATTCCTCCTGGACTGGACTGGACTGGACTGGTCTGGTCTGGATCAAAGTATCAGAGCTGGATCAGGCATCTTTTGCGGTATTATCCTTAGCCTGCCTTTTCCCCAAAATCCCCTGGATCTGCATATCCTCATCTCTACTGCTCGCAAGCATCTGCTACGCCTGACTCTGATGATATTGCCCCTCACTTTCATCTCCTTGGGTAATGTTTTCCTCTTCCATCGTCTTAGCTTCAGAATTAACCTCCACAATAATCTCTTCAACTGATTCCTCCTCTTCATTCATATGCATATCCTGCCCTTCGGTATTAGTATTTTCTGAGGGGATGTTCTTGCTTGGCTCAATGGCTTCCTTGCAGGCTTGAATCAAGTGCCCAAAACATTGGCATCTTGTATATGAGGGAGGAACCCATTCGTAATCCACCCTCTGTGAGAAAATCTGGCCCGAAGGGATAACGTATTCGACAGTGCGGGGCAACGAGACTCTCGCTTCAAACTCTACGAAAACCGGCGCGTATGTTAATCTGGTCTTATATGTAGTTGCTTTTTCAGCTTTTATAGGCGTTGCTATAATGCTAGCAAGCTTCATTAGCATAGGGATACTCCAATATTGGATAGGCAGGTCCGGGAAACGGATCCAAATTGGGGCTGAGATGAGAATATCCCGCTCGCATTGGGTGTCCGCATTCCATCTTTTGAGTATAATTAGCCTTCCGTCGAAGGTCCAAGGGCGGTCATTTAGGATACCCTTAGGTCTCCAGACCCTATTGGCAAACGCGGTGATTTGTCCGAAGAAAGGCTTGTTGCCGAGTACGTATAGGACTAGGGTACTTTTCCAATACTCACCGATTTCCTCTAGATCATCCCCGATGAATTCTGCCACTGGCCTTCCCTCGATACCGATAGGATTCTCGTACTACATTATGGAAAGAGTTTCTTCAATTGACGACCTACACTGATCCGCCTAAGTAGTCTTTGGTCTTCCCTCCTGACTAGGTTGAGTTGCCGGCGGCATACCCTGTCGGCTTTTGTTTCCTGTAGGCCCCTTCAAAATTGGTTCTTTATGTCCCGGCCTTTCGATCGGACCACCTCTTGGATGGGAAGATCCACCGCCCTTACTGAGACTCGCTTGATTAGGGGGGATATTCGAACTCCCCTCAGCGGTTGTCGACTTCCGCTTATCTTGTTGTCTCATTGGCTTGGGTTCATAGGAGTGTGAGCTTCTTCGACCGACGGTCGTTGGCCTACGCCGCCGCTCCACGGTGGTCCATCCTCCCACTGACTCCTTTCCTCCCTCATGCCCCTATCTTGTTTTCCCTCTCCCTCCGGCCTGAGGTCCCCCGGATCCCACTCCGCATTAGGTTTTTAGCCTAGTAAATTTGACAACATAGTATCCAAACAACCCGAACAAATACAATATCCAAACAAACATAATATCCATAAAAAATACAGTACCCAAACAAACACACATATAATATACATACAGTAGGCTAACGTCACAATAATAGTAATATGCATCTCTATATCCATACAGTACGATAATATCAGAATAATAAAATACACTATAACCAGGATAAACTATTAATATAAGCCTCAAAATACATCATAAATAATCAGCCAATAGGTAGAGCTGGAATTGGAGGTGGCGGCGACGACTGGTACTACTGGTTGCGCATGAAGTCCATCATAAATATAGTCAAGGATGTTGGATGATGTCTGGAATGACATGAGCAGGAGCATGAGTAACCTAAGGAGGAGGAGCATGAGTCATCTTAGGAGCAATAGCATGACTTATTGGAGGAGGAGGAGCATGACTCATTAGAGGAGGAACAATATGAGCGGTACCATCAGGAGCATGAGCAGGAGGCATGCTCTCCATAATCTCTCTCAGATACCTCTGAAAGTCATACATCATAATCGACCTTTGCTCCATATTATGGATGCCAATAGTAGTAGCTAGGACCGGCAGTAGCAGGATGCGACTATACAGGTGGAGGAGGATCTTTGGTAAACCGATGGGTGCGACAACAACGATCCAGTTACACACACGCTACCACCCTTTCCTCTTCCAACAGCTTATACCCGCAAATCATTCCTCCCAACGGGCGTATGTGGGTAACTAGTGTCAACCCCTCAGTGACCTTAGAGGCCTGACTAACCAATATCTCATAAGTCTCTTGTGTGTGTGTGTGTGTGTGTGTGTATGTGTTTGTGTGTGTGTGTGTGTGTGTATTTGGAAAGGGGCACAATGGTCGTTGGTACCATCTAAGTGCTCTTGAGCTTCCTAGTTCCAATACGAATCACGTTATATTGAGTTCTAATAAACAAAAGAAAAATACATAACAAATAATAAAATCAAAAGCACTTTGATGATGCCAAACTTCGGATATTTGAACAGACTTGAATATGTCTTTTTCCTTGATAGTAGTTGTCCAAAGATAAACAGATCTGAAAATCTGTATACCTTTTGGGGATTTGCCTCCGAACCCCCACTGGGGAAGGCGGCCTTCCCCTCGACCCTGTCCGCTGAGTGCGAGTCTCCAGAGATGTCGTATGTGGTTTAGAGAAATCTTCTGATATAACGCTGTCTTTGGCACAACATGTGTTTCTTCACTTCATTATTTTTATATCTGATCTTGCTTATTGCTTTTCTGTAAATATATGTTAGACGAACAAAGCAATATTCAGAAGCAAATATAATAACATTTAATACATATTTGGACAATGTTAAGTTTAAGTATCAACATTATAGAGATTGTATGATTGTTAGTGAGTATTATAATCTTAAACTTAATCAATTAGCCATATTAAAAAACTCAACTTAATCATTGGGCTAACACCTTCTTCCCAACCGTCTTTCGTTTATACAAATAATGCAACCCCCCCCCCCCCCCCACAACGTCTTTGCAAAACTAACCATAGAGACATGATGAAACTTTGAATCATTAAACTAATAACATATTAATCCAGCAGTATTTTGATCGATCCCCTTCCAATCATCATTACACTTGTCTACTAGCTTGGTGCTCTCCCCCTCTAATAGACCATGCATATCATCATACTAGAGTCGATCCGCTATCCTTGGCTTGCATATCACCCAGTTCCCCTTGTTATGATAATCGTACCCATGTTGATCTTCTTCGTAGCCATGGCTAACCTTCATCCTCTCAAACCAAAAGATCTGATGCTACTTTGAAGGGAAAAATAACCCTTGTCAAACATGCATAAAGAAAAAAAATTGAAGTGTTGAGGCCAAAATCCCTTAAAGGCAACAACTAATAACTTGTTATACAAGAGCTAAGACAGATTACATCATATATGTGGAGACTTAATCACCAAAAAATCCTAATCAAATTCCAATAATAAGATTGATATAAATATATGTTGAATCCTTTGCCCCAATATTCAACCCCCACAAATCTCAAGTAGAAAGAGATAGACAATACAATTAATCGCTCAAACATAGTCCCGCTAGAATTTCATACTTGCTAGCAATTGCCCACCGAATAAAAGCTAGTGATGTCATGATCTTATCCCTAATATATGGGTGCGAGAACATGAGTATGTCCATCCTACGTTGTAATATTGACGATAATATGATGTCTATACCTATGTCACAATATTACATCAAGCGTCACATCCATATATATATATATATATATAATCTATCATTAAGAATATAACAAGATATATCCAATGGCAACTTTCTGTTCTGTGGATTCGGGACGTGACATAAATAATCTCATTATATATAGAAACAAAGACTAATAGATATCTTTTTATTAAGTGTGAAGGTAAATGAAAGAAGGATCAAAACCACCAACGTTGACGAATCGACCATGTCTTGATCATGAAGACTCTGAATAATTTTTCTACATGAATCCAAGTCCAACCAGGTCCTTCAAGCCAACAAACCAGCATAATACATCGCACGGAGCGGGGCATTACAAAATATACTAACACTATAGAACTAGCAATAAAAAAAAACAAGTATCAATACGTGTACCATGCATTTTATAATACAACATTCAACATATGAACAGTTTATGGGATATATGGCACTTCGATGCGTGAGGTGCATGATTGTTATCATTTGAGATT
Organism: Iris macrosiphon; assembly: GCA_036927795.1. NCBI lineage: Eukaryota > Viridiplantae > Streptophyta > Magnoliopsida > Asparagales > Iridaceae > Iris > Iris macrosiphon. The sequence continues at coordinate 122,710,464 of JAYESA010000017.1, read as the reverse complement.
AGAACAGTATGGATATTTGGTTAAAGTTGACCACATGCCTACTAATGAATTCTTCCACCCATATCTTACAAGCAAATATGATCACAATAACATTAAAAAATAATCATTGATAAACGAGAATCATTAAGTGGACATGTAAGGAAACAAAATCGGACAGACATTATCTCTTGTGTACAAGTAACATGCAATATGAATCAAGAACCACTAATATGAGATAAGAACAAGAACTATAGTATATATGATGATAAATATAAATTAATATGTAATATTTATACTTGCATGTTGTTCGCGACTAAATGAAGAGATAACATGAACTTCAAACCTCAAACTATCCACAAACTACCCATAAGATATGGTCCATAATCTTCGAGCAAGTCCCAAAAAAATAATCGAATAATGCCAAAAACATATAGAAACATCAAGAACACACTAACCAAATTAATTAGGATAATATATTATGCAGATTGGTTACTTACTAAGTTAACTAGGTTGATTACTTGTTAAGTAACATCTTTAACTAAAGGGATTACCTAATAGACAAATTATATATCACATGGGTTCCTAGAGTTAGGTTATGCTAATCTTTCTAAACTATAGTCAATTAATCTAAAATATCTTTATTAATTCTATACCTCAAAATTCATGATCCAAAAGTTGTGGAACATAAATTGAGAGAAACTTGTTAACCAAAAATCAACATTCTTGTTTTGACAATCTATACGACCAAATCATAGATTTCAGCAATACGAATTCATTGGAACACGGATCTCAGTTTGTATGCATGAATTTTGAGATACAGTTGTATTATGACCTAACTAGAAAAATAAAGATGGGATGAAACAACCTTTCAAACAATGTCTTAATAAAACTTTAACGTATTGCACAAAGAACAGAGAAAGCTGGTGGCATCCAACTTCTAAGATCTAATCACGCCTCGATCAACGGGAATGATTAGATGACTTAAGAGTCAGTTTAGGTTCAGATTAGGGACTTATCATATCAACATCTACGGTTGAGATCAACGACTGTAACTTAATATCTTAACTGGAGGGCAGGATGTAGGTTGGTGCTAGTTGGTCTAGTTCGACCTTATAGGTTAAGTTATTAAGTTCTAAGTGATAAAATTTAATTAATAAATTATAAATGAGTTTATGAGTCATAAATAAATTTTAAATTGTTTAATTCTAAAACTATCTTTTGGCCTAGAAAATAACAAACAATTATAGAAAATTCCTTAAAATTTTAGTAATTCCTATATAGAATTCTATATGTCAAGTTTCATACAATTATATGGTTAAAATTTCTAATGGTAAATCCTTGAACTTGTTAATGATTATTTTTCCTTAGCATTTCTAGGTTTTTAATTATTTGAATATATACAAAAATCCTCTAAATTCTAATAATTGTTTAGAGTGAATTATGGTTATAATAAGTCTCATAGAGTATTTCTAGATAGAGTGTTTCTAGATCACCATTTGTTCGGTTATCCGCTTTTTAAGTCTATAGAGTTTTGAATTATGAGCCCTACGAGCAAGTAATAATCTCCTCGTAAATTTGGTCGATGTACTTCTTGAATCTCCTCAATGAGTATTTTAGATGAATAATCCCCAAAGCCTTTATTTATAGGACTAAGAAACCCTAGTTTAGGATTACAAATCTCTAGATTAGCTCCCAACTAAATTGTGATTGTCCAAACTAGATATGACAGTCCAATATTGTGTTAAAATCTTGCAGTATACAAAAATTAACAACAACGGTATAGCGAAATTATACAGCTAGTGTATTGTAGTCACATAATTTTGTGCCACAAAAGAAACTAGAAATTTTTACACAATTCTACTATATAGTTATTATACTTGTACCCATATTTTAGCTTTAATACGAGCCCCAGTTACAGCCAATAATACCCATGTATTCGTTGTAACTTTTGAGGATGCTCCAAGTTGCACTAGACTACCCTACCTCCTCGAATTGAGGCTTAATTCAAAAAGAAGAAAAAATTGAGTCATCTTGGTCTCTAATTGCTAGTTTCCTTTCTCTTTTGATTTAAGAGTGACTAGAGTGTCCATAGAGCTCTTTCTACTCATGTGCTTTATATTAGGGGTGAGCAAATACCGACCGCTGCCTAAAAATTGATCAAATACCAATTAAAAATATTTTAAAAATTTGAACCGAAGTTCTGAACCGATACCGAATTGCCTAACCGACTAAAATATGGTAAAATAATAGTGGTTGCGGTTTGAATGTAATAGCGTACCGAAAATATCGAACTGATTATATATACTAGTAACATGCATGTGCATTGCATGTGCGTAAAAAATCTGTTTAAAAAGTTTAAATATAAATTTAGTATAAATACTATCATTCCTAGAAATCGAACTCAAGCAACCAAGAAAAATATCTTCCACCTTAACCACTTGAGTTAGTATTGTTTAGCTGTAAATAAATAATAGTAGGGTAAAATAATGAGTTACTTTAAAAAAAATTTAGTGGAGTATTTACATACGGCTAAGACGGCTCAATTTTGAGCTGTTTTCAAGCCTCATTATAAGAGTGTATATGTGTGTGTGTGTGTGTGTGTGTGTGTGTGTGTGTGTGTGTGTGTGTGTGTATATATATATATATATATATATATATATATATATATATCCTCAAATGCCTCGGTATACAGTTCGACGTCCCATCTCTCGTCCCGCCATAGGTGATGTATCAAGAATTTACCCAGGCCGCCCCCTAGCTGGCCCACCTCTGACCATTGAATTGTTGTCGCATCAGTCTCTCCTGACCGTAGCAAAAGTCAAATATGCTGCTCTCCACTATCGCAGCCCATCAGGATCCTCCTCCAGGCCGAGGAACACCCTTGCTTTGCTTCTAGAGAAGGTGCTGGAGTCTTTTTAAGATACTTAGATCTCATGAACTGAGCCCATAGAGAATCTTGGGCTCGAATCTTCCACCAGAGTTTTATAGAGAAAATGGTAATCATGTCCGACACCCTCCGTAGACTTCTGGTGCAGCCTCCATGGACAAGCTATCTGCCGGTTCAGTTGGTGCGCTGGATGAGGTAGGAATTTTAGGTGAGGATGGAGTTTATGAGCTGTTGGCCAATGAGGGCCCCGCAGTTTCCTCTGCTCTCGAGAAGATCAACCGGCTAGCAGCCTCTATTTCGGAAGTAGAGAGTAGTCCTTCTGTTGATATAGCTCTCGTAGTTTCAACCCCTCCCGCACCTAGCTCATCGGTGGCCATTGTTCCCAATCATTCCCCCACGGGGTGCAAGGATGGAAAGCAGGATGAAGATTGCATCAAGGAGGTAACAATAGCGTCGTTCAAAATCGATAATTGTTTGGTCGTGGATCTAACATAAGTTCGCGAGGTCTCTTCCCAGTTTAGAGCCTTGCCTCAGGGTCTCCAGGAGGGTAGACCTGTCACGACCTAATTCCGTAGAATCGTTTGAGGCGTCCCCCGAATCGTGACCGCCATGCGGGCCTGGGATTGCGCTCGCACAAGGCTTTAATGATTTGCATAACAAGCACATATTCAGAGTATGCAGATAAATTGAAACACAGATTTGAAACATAGAAAAGTTCTCTTTATTGATAATGAATATCTATTACAAACTCTTGAACGAGTCAGCTAATTTGTCGCACGGGCTTACAAAAGTGTTAACTCAAAATGAGATAGCAGTCCTGTACATTATATCCCTTTACTAAACTTTAAAATGTATAGACCTCCGGGCTGGAGGACAGCTTTGCCACGGAGCTGCATTTGTGTATGAAGAGTTGTAAGCTCCTGCTTCAAAATGCTTCAAGGACGGCGCGATCAGGATGCGCCAACAGCTGGACTGGATTGGGAAGACGACTTCGGCTCCTCGCTCGGTTCGCCTTAATGCAGAGAACCTGTTTCATCGAGGGTCAGCATGTCAAAACATACTGGTGAAGGCGAGCTAACCGAACTATACCAATAAATACGTTGTTTTAATGAAGCATGCATATTTTGTGGGTTTTTATCTTGCCTTAGTTCATTTACAAGCAACAGTATATATGTATAATACTGAAATGAACTTGCCACCGTTCGGTGGCTTTTACTTGTCCGTCTGAACCACCTGCACAATACTTACCATGCCTTCCCTGCCACGAAGACACAAGTTAGTTTGCAACAGGTTTAAATATACAAGAGATCACTGGCGTGATGCCACAATGGACACTAGTCACTGCGGGAATGGTATGTATCGAAAGTACAAGGAGCGCTACATGATACCCCGTCCAGCACAATGGACTATACAATAGAGTTTCGTCTGGACCAGATCGGTGCCAGTGCCCCAGCGACCGTCCGTAGGAACCAATGACCTTGTGCACAAGTTGTCCGTGATCGAACAATATGTTTACTTAGTTAACAATTTATGCTTTTGAGGCAACAAGAGTACAAGACAAGCAATGTATAAGACAAGCAATAATTCATGATTCATTCCCAAACGAACAAGCATGCAATTAAGTATCCGTTCATGAAGTTTATTGACAAGCAATATAGTCCAAGCCTATTCTCTTTTATCTTGGTATCTTTTATTATTACTTGGTATCGTTTGATCGGGGCAAAGAAGAATACAAGATTTTTAGGGTGTGAAGCTTGGAAGCTGGGCTAGCTAATCGGGTTGGTAGCCACTCACTTAGATGGTTGGAAGGGAGAAGAAAAGAGGCGCTTTACGACTTCGCTCGCAAGCCGCCTACTGCTCGTTCACCTGCATTACGAACAGCTCGATCAATACTCCTTCCACTCTTTCCAATCTCGGAATTGAAATGTAGTGCAATAAACGAAAACAATAAAATCCATCGAAACCGTTCAAGGAAAACAAGCAAATCCGAAAACCAACTCAAAGCACGAAAGCAACAAGCGACATCGAAATCCGAGGCAATAAAAGATAACAGCGGAGAGGTCCCTCCTGACTCTGCCGCTAAGCCGATCCTTGGGGCATGGTCCACTGAATATGGGAATCGATTCTGAAGAAACAAATCCATAACGAGGACGAGTTCTTGTTTCAATCTATCCCGATCGAACGATACCGTCTTGTATTTCTTAGCCGCGCCCCCCACATCGGGGGAATGGGGCGCTACAAGACCTATCTTGGGTGAGAGGATCTCCTCTACTTCTTTGTTAGTTAGGGGCTTAGGAGAGAAAGAATGAGGGTTTCGTGTGGAGGGAGTGGCATTATTTGCATCCCCGGGGTCAGAAGGAGCGAGTTCGTTCGATCAAGAACTGGAACGTATGGAAGTTGGGGATCTTGAAGCAGGGGTGGAGGATAGGTCTCAAGTTCATCCGCAGTTGGAGGTCAGAGGCGGGCCCAGGTCTCAGAGGTAAGAGGTCGGGCAGAGGCGTTCGATAGGCTAGCTAGAGGCAAGATCCTGGAAGGCGACTAGTCGGGAAAAGGGAAGGAAACGACAAAGGGAAGAGTCTGGAGGGGGGCATTTTGGCGGTTGGACAGGGAGGAATCGCACTACCAAAAAAATTCAAATTAGCGACGTCTAAAAACGTCGCTAAATAACAAAAAATGTCGCTAATTTGATTTAGCGACGTAATTAGCGACGTTTTAAAGTAGTCGAAAAAAACCAAGTCACTAAAACAAAAAACGTCGCTAAACGTCGCTATGTCGACGTTTTTTAGCGACTTTAATGTGTCGCTAAATTTAGCGACGTTTAGCGACGCTGCGTCACTAAATAGCGACGTGTTTTAAATTCGCTAAATGTCGCTGATTAGCGACTTATATAGCAACGTTACACCGACGTCTTTAATGACCTGGCAATACTGCCATGTCAGCAATTTACGACGTACCATGACATTTTTAGCGACGTCATTAGCGACGTATTTAGCGACTGGTTACAGCATCGCTAATTAGCGACGTATTTAGCGACTTAAGTGAACGTCGCTAAACCTCGCTAAAAACGTCGCTAATTTTCAAAAAAAAAAATTTATTTCTGGGTTTACCAACCCCCTTGTGTTCATTATCAGGTATATGATGGTAGTAGAAATAATTAAATAAAGAACACAGTAGCAGCACCAAGGGGAAAAATTCTAGTGCACTGGGTAAATACAGGCCAAGTATCAATCATCAGTTGTAAACCAAAATGTGAATAATATAATAAAATTTGAAGAAAAGAAAGCATCCAGCAAATCTCATCGTAAACGTAAAGAATATGGCAAATTTATATCCATACAATCGCATCCTAAATAATAAAAAAATATAAATATCCAGTAACTAACTATACTACTGCGGATCTGCAGGAGGCTGACCACCGCCGCGCTTGAAGGATAAGAACTCTTCATACTCGTCCCGTGGAATCGACACCGATGTCGATGGAGAAGGCAGTGATGTCGGTGGAGTCTGTGTCGATGTAGGCGCACCATGAGGTCATGCCTGCTCCAAGTTTGTGAGTCGCTGGTTGTAAGAATTTATGGTAGATAACAGCCTCGTACTGCTATGAACCATTGAATCCTGCATCATCGTCAGTCTCTCGCCCATTGATACCTGTGACACCTGCAGCTTCATGATGTTGCGGTCATTGGAGGCTCTAATATCATTTGTCAAATCCCGGAGCTCCGTCATGCTGCGGTCGAGTATATCGAATCGTGCGATGAGCATCGGATCGTCCGCCTGCGGCTGGGACCGGGGCTGCTCCTCCATCCTTCGCAGCAACTCGTCACGGAGAGACGCAATCTGACGGTCAACGGCCTCCTGGACGGCCTCCTGGACTCTGGCCGACGACTGCGAGGGCTGCGACTGCGAGAGCTATGTGGAATGCGCAGCTGTCGGGGAGGCCCTAGATGACTGCATCACAACCAGGGTGCCATAGGAGCCCTTACCGTAGTACGTACCCCTCTGGAGACCACCAGCTGCGGTCACCCACAGGTCGTCTGCTGACGGAGCTGGAGCGGGCTGCGACGAAGTACCAGCCTTTCCAGGTGTAGGTGCACTAGCAGTAGCCCGCTCACGCAGCCTAAGATACTCGGCCAAGAAAGGTTTGGAAACTCGATAATTGTCTAAATTATATTAAAATTAACACAAAGTAAAGTAATACTTACATAGGTCTGCGAGGCTCTCATCAATGAGATTTTCGTCCTTGCGATGGGTGGCCAAGAAGACGGTCACCATATTGGCATCCTCACCCCTCTGTACCTGTTAAAAATATATTATTTAGTACTAAACTTAAACATTTTTTTCTACTACCATTTTATGGTACTTATATTAAAATAATATAATTTAAAAGAAAAAACATACCAAACGACGGAAATGTTCTGTCATCGGAATCGAGCCACCACACCACTTGGCAGCATTCCGCCTAGCCGCCTTGGCCTTCTCAGACCTTTCCTTGTAGCACGGATCATCGAATCTAGCCCTCATCGCAGTCCACTGCTCAGGCGTGATCCAACCTTGGATCGGTTTTCCAGCACGATCACGAGCCTTCTGGTCATCCAGAGCATCTCGGATAAGCTTGGCGGCAACGGTCGGAAAGAGCCGCTCGATCAACTCGGCCCGGTGCGGAGGATAAAAATATGTTTGCTACAATAAATAATTTAGTAAGTGAGCATCACGGATAAGTTATATAATATGCATAAATTAGAGAATTTATTTAATATATTTTTACCTGGAAGTGCATAAATCAGAATGCCTTCCTCTCCTCCGGAGCCTCAGAGTAGTTGATCCAAGGGCCACCGTAGTTGTTCATCAAAAATTGGCCCAGGCGTCTCTGAACCGACGATGGACGATATCTATACAGAGATAATAATTTAGAATACTGAAAAAGTCAATATACGATGAATAAAGAAATACACGATATATATTATACTAAACCATCTAATTGACTTACTTTGTACCGTCGGCCCAAATCTCTGTCCTCGTCTCCTCCGGAGGTGCGCATGGAGGATCTTGCTGATCCTGGGACAACATGGGCACGACCTCCTCGACATGCTCATCTGTCCCCATGGTTCCGTCAGCAGGAGGAACGCTGGACGAGGGTGTACTATCACGCCTGGAACTACTCGTCCCAACAGTCGGAGATGTGAGTGATCGATATACTGGAGTACTGGGTGACGATGATCCGGAACCCACAGTAGGCAGCACCGGAGGAACACTCTATCTACCTCGGGACCTGCCGAATCCTCCGCGTTGTCCTGTCATATCTGATAACAACATATGATGAATATAGAGAAACACAAATATATAGTACATTCTACAGTCGAAATGTGATGCATATCTCAAAGTATTCTACAGTCAAAATATCCATACATATATTCATTAATGGAATATATTTTATAGTCAAAATATAGTTACATTCTACTTCGTCAATTTTCCAACCTTGATCTATATTCTACAGTCAAAATATAGTTACATTCTACATGCAATATATTTTATTTTCAATCATCTTCAGAAAATTTATCTTGTTCGCCTTCCTCGTCCTCCTCTTCCTCTTCCTCGTCTTCACTTTCATCTACTTCGTCTTCCTCTTCGGATAATTCTATATCTTCTACATTATTACTCGTGTAATAAGTAACTTCCGTTGAGTCCACATCTACAACGGGGTACATCCACCGATAACCGACAGGACCACCAATACGTCTTGTTTTTTACCTTTCTCTTTAGGTGATTCAGATGCCGCTCGAAGGGGTACATCCACCGATAACTGACAGGACCACCAACACGTGCCTCATAGGAAAGATGAATTGGCAAATGCTCCATAGAGTCGAAGAATCCAGGAGGAAACACCTTCTCGAGCTTACATAGTGTTACCGTAATGTCCTTCTCTTGCTTTTCTAGACGATCGACGAGCAACTTAGTACAACAAAGATCTCTGAAGAATATGCTCAGCTCTGTCAATGGGTCCCAAACGACCTGCGATAAGAATTCCCAAAATACAATCAGAATTAACCTCTCCATAAATACGTGACAACCGTGGATCTTCATACCCACCAGTTTGTTCTTCTTGAGGTCGACGCATCTTCTCAAGTTTGACATGTACCCGTCTAAAAACTTTAGACCCTGAATCCACCTATAAAGTCTACCTTTATCCTCTTTCTCCAGTGAGAAAACTGACTTAGGTTGCTTTAACTTTCCATTCCCCTCCTTTATCAAATACAATACAGGACGTCTACATATTTCTTCTAAGTCCAACCTGGCCTTCGGATTATCTTTCGTCTTCCCCTTTACCTCTATTACAGTATTAATTATGTTATCAAATACATTCTTCTCGATATGCATGACATCAAGGTTATGTCTGATCAGATTGGTGCTCCAATATGGCAGATCCCAGAATATACTCCTCTTCGTCCAGTTATGGGTGCGACCAAATCTGTCACACTTGTACCCCTTAGCAGGCTCTTCGATAGCACTTGGTAAATCTTTTACCTCTTCCCATATCGTGCATTCGGGCCACCTTGGAGGTAGATTGGCCTTCTCCATAACTCCCTCACGAAAAGCATTCCGGTTCCTCCGGTACGGATGATCCTTCGGCAAAAATTATCGATGACAATCGAAGAAGCACGGTTTGCCTCCGAGTTTCAAACAAAAAGCCTGAGTATGATCCATGCAATACGGACATGAGAGACGACCATGGGTGCTCCATTCCGATAATATTCCATAGGCCGAAAAATCGTTGATGGTCCACATAAGTGCTGCCCTCATCTGAAAATTCTGCTTTCTAGAAACATCGTACGTGTTGGCACCTACTTCCCACAGCTGATTCAACTCATCTATCAAAGGCTATAAATATACATCGATATTCCTCTTCGGATTGTTTGGACCCGGAATAATAACGGTTAGGAACATATACGGAGTCTTCATGCACATCCAAGGCGGTAGATTGTACGGAGTGACGATCACAGGCCAACACGAATACTGGGAGCCCAAAAGTCCGAATGGGGTAAAACCGTCAGAGGAGAGCCCCAATCTGACATTACGCGCTTCCTCGGCAAAATGTGGATACTCTCGATCAAAGTGCTTCCATGCTTCTCCATCGGATGGATGATCCAATACTCATTTGATCTGTTTTTGCCTGTGCCAACTCATGTTTTCTGCAGTCTTCTTAACCATAAACAACCGCTGCAACCGCGGCGTCAAAGGCAAGTAGTGCATCGAATCGGTAGGCTTTCTTGCACCGACAGACTTTTCTCTAACAGTGGCCTTGTAGCGATCAGCACTACAAAATCTACACGCATTTTTATCCTTGTCGTCTTTGTAGTACAACATGCACCCGTTGCGAGATGCATCAATTTTCTTGTATCCCATCCAAAGCAATCTCACCATCCTCTTAGATCGATAGAAGTCTTTAGGCAACTTTGCACCATCGGGCAAGATTTCTATAATCAAATCGAGCAGTCGATTATAGCATTCTTGCGACATGTTAAAATCGGACTTGATGCTCAATAATCTTGTAACCACCTCCAACGGTGAATGATCCTCACAACCAGGATATAGTGGAGTCATTGTATTCTCCAGCAACTCCATAAACTTTGCAGCATCGGCATTCGGTGCCTCCTCAGCTGCATCATAATTGTCCGAATTGAAACTAGGTCCCGCCGTTTCATAATTGTCCGAATTAAAACTAGGCCCCGCCGCATCATAAACCATGTTCACCAACCCGTCGTCGTAAGCATCGTGGTCGTGGACATCCATATACGGCTCTACATAGGGCTCCGACTCCGATGCTAGAGATACAAATTCTCCGTGCGCGGTCCACTGATAGTAATTCGGCGTGAAGCCCTTCGAGTATAAATGATATGTAACTTCCACTTCTGGATAATATTTCTGTTGTGACATCTCACACACAGACACTTAATTTTGGTACCGTCCATGTGCTGAGGGAAAGCCTTGGCGAACTGCAGGAACTGCTGTACACCCTTAATGAATTCATCCCGCACACCGTACATGTCATCAGGATGACAGTTGTACATCCACGAACGATGACGCAGGTAGTAATTCATATTTATTTCTAGATACTTCTGCAAAAATGACAGTATGTATCATATAAATTATTATATACAGTGGTTTATCACCTAACTTCATAACTTAACCGTACTATAAAAATCATAACTGATATAATACATACTTTCATTTATCAAAGTCTAAAATAAGCAATATTCAAAACAACTGACCATTTATCAAAGTCTAAAATAAGCAATACTTTCATTTCATAACTGATATAATACATACTTTCATTTATCAAAGTCCAAGAGCCCTTGAAATGATAAACAGGGTTAACTAGTTCATGGTGATGTTTCTAAGCCACTTCTAGATCCATACTACTTTATACTAGTCAATACTAGGTTAATACCTTGCTACACTATGTCTTCTAGGTCGTACTAGGATATTCTGCTTTGAAATGAAGTACTCTACTATCCACACTGAGAGCCTCTTACCCTTGGCCTGGCACCTTGCACTTCATCCTTATACTTGCTCACTGGACTACAACCCAGTTATGGGTTATATTGGCATGCAACAAGTGACCGGTGAACACCTACTCGATACTTGTCTATACCTTAATCCAAACACATGCCTGCAGACCCTAACTAAGTCTGCAACCTCTGATACTTTGCACTTATTCTGCAGTGGCTAAATCTTCCCTTCACTTAGTTGTTTCCAACTGCCCTTAGCTACTGCCATGGCTCGCAGCAGTGCTTGTTGCTGCCTTGCCATTGCTCAAGCATGTATGTGTTTGATGCTGCTCAAGTGTGCACCAACACTCTCCCACTACAGAAGATGACAGGAACCAATCTCCTCCTCACAGTGCTAATCCGACACCACTGCAACACATTGCCAGCTTGCCTAATGCACTAGGCCAAACTGAATTGAGTTCTGTTCCTGAAGCCTCATAGTTCAGTAGTGACACCCACACACAACTCGACTCTTCTACCCTCTCCCACATCAAGCACAGCTAGAAGACACTATGAACACCAACACAGATAACAATAGCTATATATATATATATATATATATATATATATATATATATATATATATATTGAGATACACCTATATATGCATACACTCTCTCATATGCAAATAGATAATACACCAATTTACATATACATATCATATGATACTCTAAGGCATAAATAGACACACACACACAACCACTAGTCCAATTCACAAACATTTGGTGTGCAACACCAAGATACTCACACCACCATGATACCAACCCTCAATTCACGTGGACACATCCAATAGATCAAATATTGTGTGTGTGTCAGTGTGTGCGTGTGTGTGTGTGTGTCGTGCCTGTGGCAGTGTCAGTATCAGTGTCTGTGTGAGTGTGTGTGTGTGTGTCTGCGTCTGTGTGTGTGTGTCGTGTGTGTCTGTCAGTGTCTGTGTGCGTGTGTCGTGTCTGTGTGCGTGTGTCGTATCTGTCAAGTGTGTCTTGTGTCAGTGTCACATGAGAGAGAGTTTACCTAGAGCTCGAGGAGAGGAGGGGGATGCCGGAGTAGCCGAAGCCGTGGAGAGCCGGTCGTAGGAGAGGGGAGGGGGGCGGGGGAAATTGAAAAGTTTCAAATTTTTCGACAGATGGGGGAATAGAAAACTAAGACCTAATTAACCAAAATTTAGCGACGTTTAGCTACGTCAAATAAAAACGTCGCTAAAATAAAAATTAGCGACGTCAAAGACGTCGCTAAATACGTTGCTAAATATTTTTGATACATACGTCGCTAATTACGACTCTAAACGTCGCTAAATCAGATATATTAGCGACGTTTAGCGACCTTAATTGAACTTATAGCGAAGAATCTTTTAAAATTTTAGTAAAAGTCGCTAAACGACGCTAAATGTCGCTATTTAGCGACGTCTAGCGACATTTTTTACGGAGTCGCTAATTTAGCGACGTTTTTACTTGGAGTCACTAAAATACGTCGCTAATCCCGCTTTTTCTAGTAGTGTCGGTATAGGATCTCGCCATATGAATTTCAAGAAAGCTGGAGCACAAGCGGCCAGGAACTCCAGATCGGCCTTGAAGCATTCAGCCTATCCCCCTGCCACCCACCAATAATCTAGATCCTCATCTGGAACGTAAGATGTATTGCGAATAAAAAAACCATAAATAGAATAAAATTACTGAGCAGGATGCACAAGATTTTTATGATTGGGCTGATAGAACCTAAAGTCACGCCTGATCAGATTAGTAAATATCAGATGATGTTGGGGTTCCCGGTGTTTATGTATAACAACAAGGATATTTGGGGTTTGGCCAAGCAAGGAATGGACATCAAACTCGTGGAATCGTTCGAGCAAGCCCTGATGCTTTCTCTCTCTTTCGGAGTGGCCTCTTGGAGGAATGCTTTTGGTGCTCCACGAAGTCTCTAAGCAGAAAGAAAGGAGAAGTTTGTGGGAGAGGATCCTGGAACTCCAAGGTACTATCGTCTAGACATAGGCGATAGGTGGAGACTTTAATGCGGTGTCTATTTCTACCGAAAAGAAGGGGGCGCCCTCCTAACCCAGCTGCTATGAAGGAATTTGCCAACTTTATCTCCGCGGGAGGGTTCTCTCACTTACAGACCTCCGGCAACATCTTCACTTGGTTCAACAACCGGGAAGTGCCAAATAAATAATGGTCCAGGTTGGCCGCATCCTTGTCAATGACAGATTGGTAAAGAGGATGCCCCCCTCTGCTGTCTTGATCCTCAATAGGGTCGAGTCAGATCATTTGCCTATGCTACTCACTATGGACAGACCTCGCCAGGATGGTTATAGAAGGTTTGTGTTCCAGGAGTTTTGGGTTGGGCATCCATTATTTGAGGCGGTGGTGCAACAGGCATGGTCATCCGGATCTTGCGTGAACCCGTTCATGCGACTTCAGTTCAGGTTGAGTGCGGTTAGGAGGGCTCTCACTTCGTGGAGCTGGAGCATATTCGGGGACATCTTTGAGGAGGCCAAGATGGCGGAGAAGGTAGTGAAGGCATATGAAGTGTCATTCATCGTCGAAGACAACTCAGACATTAGAAAGCAGCTACACCACGCCCAAGCAGAGTTGTAAAGGCGGGTGGGGACAGAGGAGGATTTCTAGAAACAGAAGGCGTTGGTTAAGTGGGACATCGACGGGGACAAAAACTCGAAGAACTTTCATGCGTGGGTGTCAAGCTTGAATAAAAGACTCTACATTCACAAGTTAGAAGGATACCAAGGGGAGGAGATCAGGGAACTGGAGGAGATCCAATCTCACGCCGTCGGCTACTTTTCTGACCTCTTCTCAAAAGGAAGGGTGGAAAAGGACGAAGGGTTCCTCGATGTAATCCCCAACCTCATTTCCAAGAAAGATAACGCTAGCCTCATGGCCTTGCCTTCCCTGGAAGATATCCAACAAGTCATCAAGGGCATGGACCCGTCCAATGGAGCTGGCCAGGACTGCTTCACGGGCCTCTCCTTCTCGAGGTGTTGGGGCGTCGTCAGCGCAGACATGGTAGAAGAGACCCATGCCTTCTTCTAAGGATGGGGGCTCCCCCAAGGTGGTCACCCACACTCTCCTGGTGCTGATTCCCAAAGGGGACAATCTTTCACTCCCCAGTCCCAAAATACGTAGGACTAGGAATACGTAAGCATGCTAGCCATATGTATATGGAGACTCCAATATATAAAAACCATAACACATACGTACGCTGTATTATAAACAATAATTAACAAGTGGTATATAGTTGTCACAAGTCACAGGACATAACTAAATCTCATCCACAAAAATTATAATAAAGAAAGAAATGATCAAATATGTCAATGGACCAAATATGAACTAGTCGAGAGGAACTAATAGTTGGATGGTGACAAATCCACTACCAAAATAGAATATAAAAGTAAATATAATAAGTGCATCATCTAATGATCAGGGAGGCTCGAAGGGAAGATCTCCTCGAAAGAGAACAAAGTAGAAAGTCCTGATCTGTGCTCCTGCGAATAGTCATGATCGTCTACACCTGAAAAGGGACCAGGTCCTCAAAGGAACGTAACAAGATACATAGAAGTATGACAATAAAGTACTAAAAATAAACATCTAAAGGGTCGCCTAACCGTCTATGTGAATGCACTTTTAAGAACAACTTACCAACACGTGGGCTATCTGGCTAAAATGGGATTGACATGATTCTCTCGAAGAATCAGGGGCCTAAAAAACATGACGACTTTTGAACGTCAGAGGCCGCCTGTAGATAATATAGGGGTCATCAGACCACGCATCTTCGGCGGAGCATGCGGGTTACACAAGAAAAGTACAAAGGAGCCCAAACGCCTAACTTGTTGTTCTCCCCACCCCATGCTCTATTTATGCCATATCCATGACACGATAACATCTCTAATAACTTCCAAGAGTTCTAATTATGGAAATTCTATCAGTAGTTATTCCTATCCGTCGTACGTCCCATACGTACCGGTGGCCAGCCGAATACGCACGTTCGTGTCCTACATGAGATTCACACTAGTGTAACAACTGTGTCACGGCCAATGAAACATAAGAATGCCTCATGATAATGGGGTGGTCTCATAAAACTATGTCAACATGCATAATATATAATAAAGACAAATACGACGCCACCGTCGTTGCACCTAAGTTATTCTTGGACGCGCAGTTTATATAGTAGCTAAAATATATAAACTAAATAAAAAAAATAAAATTCATGCACCATATAGAATGTAAATCATAGTACAATGTCAAGGTATACTTGTCTTCTTTGAAAAATGATGAAGTCGCAACTCAAAGAGTCGTTCGATCTACCCGTCACATAAATTAAACAAGTTAGGTTACAAAAGTGGGTGAATAGTTTTCTCCATTTTAATCTATTTTAATTCTGAATAAAATAATATAAAATAGTATTTTAATATTGTTATAATCTAATTTTATTGTTAAACTTTAATTTTGGTCCAAAAAAGTCAACTTTATGGATTTGGGATCCGTGGCACACAAATCGAGGTAATCCGTTGACCAAAAAGTCAATCAACTTAAATCCTTGATTTGTGTGTGGAATCCTATAGATTTCAGCGCAATATGAATGCCAGAATCGACGGTTTCATAAAATCACAAGTCGATAAAGAATTATGGCCACAAGGGCCCACAGATGACAGTTTTTGGTGGTTTCCTATTTACGTCTACGTTGCATAAATTTTAAGTAGAATAAACTTGTATGTTAAATTCTAAAAAAATAAATTTATGGAATTTCATCATGTTAGCTTTTCAAAACTTCGAGCAGGTCATTATTCTGAGTTCGGGATATCCCGAAATCTCGAAAACACCGAAACGCGTCTGATTTTGGACAGTTGGCACTTTTAGAATTTTCTGGAAAATAAGTTCAGAAATTATTAAAATAATTTATATATTCAGAAAACTAACCTTGATATGGTTCCAACAAAAAAACTGGAGCGCGTATGGGGTCCGGAGCTAGGAGATATCGTCTTTTTAAGTCGTCATAACTACTAGAAAATGAGGCTGAATTTATGACGAATTTTGACTGTTTTTGGACGAAAAAGAGAGGAGTTTGGGGAAGAAAAATATGAAAGATGAGTTTATTCCATAAGTCTAATATGTATTTATAATGGTGGAGACTACTTAATTGAATATGACTAAGATTGGCTATGGATCAATTTAAATAAGGATATGATATGCATGAAGTTGCTTTCCTTGTAGGCTCAGGATTTGAATTAATTTAAGATATAGTTTAAATTTATCTCAATAATTTATAATCTTAAATAGAATTAAAAAAATATAAATAATTTATATATAATTTTATTAATATCTATTAACACTAAATTAGCATCTATCTAATATTAAAACTTTATATATCCAAATAAATCCTCAATAATTCAAAAAATCCAAAAATTCCTTAAAATTCTAAATAAATTACAAAAAAATATATTTAAATATTTTAAATCTAAAATAAATTTTTGATAGTAACAACATGCAAGTATGGTCTCATAGTAAATCATAAAAGTCCTAAAAATTTACGTTTTCTAGGTTTTAATTACCAAAAATTCTAGAACAATCTCCAAAAATCTAAAATAGCCTAAAAATGATTCTAAATAAATATTTATATAAGTAAATATATCAATAAATTTATTTTCTAATTAACTAAGAGAATACTCTAAAGAAATTCAACATCTATAATAAATATAATAATATAAAATATTCACAAAATATCTTTTTTTGTTGAGGGGGTTTACAATCTACCCAACTTATAAGAATTTTGTCCTCGAAATTACAAATAAGGCATGATTTGTTAAATTATTCACATTCGTATATAAGGTAAGTCTATCACAATCTCTTTCAAAAATTTAAATAACAAAATCTATTCAAATTTATCGCAATCACTTCAAATTTAAAATAATCACTATTTAAATCAAAATTCAACCTATCATAATCTCTCCTCGATTTTTAAATCATCAACATCCAAATTTAAGTCAAATCTATATAATATCTTTAAGATTTAAATAACCCACATCAAATTTTATATCACGATTTCTAACTATCATAATCTTCTCTAGATTTTAAATAATAAACAATGCTATCAAATCTTATTCCTATTTTTAACTTATGAATTTTGTACTATTCAAATTTAATTTCAATTTCTATCATCAACATTTCAAATAGGTTATCCAACAATCAAAATTTAACTTTTACTTTAAATCATCAAATTGTAAAATTTTGAATTCAATCCATCAATGTTCATGTTTAGAGTTCTATTTTTTTCTCAAAATTTATATCTTTAATTCAATCTCCAATATTCAAAATTTAAATCATGTGCTCAAATTATAAATATTTTGTCCGCAATATCAAAATTTATTTTATAAGGCATTCTTCTCTTTAAAGTTAAATCCTCATCATCATAATCATTCTTCTGTAAAAAATTTGAAGTTAAAATGACTTAATCTTTAATCTAATCTTACTTGATCACAATCTAAAAAAATTACCTCAAGTTGACAATGCAACTCCTACCCAACTTAGAATTTACCGATCTATCACATAAGACTATATCTTTAAGAAAGACTTCCTCAAATTATTTAATCGTGTCATTCAAGATATCCTCAAAAATTTTAACACCAAATATATCACATGTGATATGCCCTTAATTACAAAAGATAGTCACAAGGTAATGTGATTTGCCTATGGGGTATATCTAGTACTCTCCGTGTATGAAACTTATACCAAGCACGTGCGTTCGTCTTTCTGAAATAGGGGAAGACGAAAAACAACAATAAAGAATTCAAGGAGGAGGTGATAGAATACAAGTACGGGGTTCAAGGCGATTAAAGAATTCAAAAAGAGAGGTGTCAGGGCAGTTGTGGATGAGATCCTATTTTGGTAAATTTTTATTCACATGCTCATATCAGTACAGTTATGTAACCGATATGATATGCTCTGATATGTCTAGAGGGCAAGTATATTCGTCTAACAAGCTGACTCAACTATATCTCAATCCACGTAAAATAGTCATATGAAGAGCGAATCAAGCACACTAAGGTTGATCAGACCATAATACACTAATTCTAATTAGACAATGTATTAGTGGGCGTCCCTAATAACACATATGTCATGAACAAGCTCGATAAAAGAATAAGCTTGCAAAACTAGGCTATAATAGCAGCATAAGTCGAGGTAGTTCAGAAAATATAAGTACGCTGGATTATGATGAAGGAAGGTACAAAATAATTCAAGTTCATCAAGAAGATAAGACTCGTTCGGTTCTGTGCCTCTACAGTTACCATACTAACTTCTTATCTAAGTCTTTAGTCAACCAAATGGGGGTATGGGCCTCTAAGTTCTACAGTTTGGATAAACACTATCTTCTTATGGAAGCCTATAGTTGGTATCATTCAATTACATTTCATTAATGGGTCAAAAGGACTATGTGATACTAGGTTGTGTGGCATACTACCTAACTTACAAGAATCAACTAATACTGTAACTGCCTTATGGGAATAAAGTAGAAACTCTTATTGGGGTAGTCGAGAAAAAGATCTTGGTACTTATTAAGGTATCCTATTGCATTATAAAACTCCATAGGTAATGGTCATCTTAAGTCCTAATCATAGTTCTTATAGAACAAAAGCCTTAATATTAAGAATGGAGAAGTTACTGGTCCTCAAGTGAAAGAGGATATAACCTGTATTGAGATATAGATACAAATTACGTGATTCGAAACTAAAGGATAATCATAAAATCATATTCTAAATGAACAACTCAAACTATCAAGTTCTAACTACCAAGCACAAAATTTCAAAATCCAACAACTATAATCCTCGCAAACTATATATCCTAACATAAAAGAAATCACTTGGCCTACAATCAGAAGGGTTAGGTGGCACAAATTGAAGGATGAAATTTTTTTTTGTCATCGCATAAAAAGCGAGCATTAAGGTTTCGGAGAAATAAGATATGAAATTAAATAGAGAGACTCTTGATAATATCATGGTTTCCTAAGGAGAGGTGGTATGCTAATCTCTGTGTTCGAGGAATGATCAAGGGAAAAGTTATATTCATTCAATGGATTTTAATTGGGGTAAAGAGCTATGACGATTGATCTATGACGAATGTATTAACTCAAGATGGGAAAGTATATAGATAGTTGGATGAGATGGCAGGGTCGGTGACTCATAGAGACTCAAGTATGACTCAATGATGATCATAGATTCTTGGGGATCTACTAAGCTAAAGGTGGGATACTCTTGCTCTTACCAAGGTATTGGTTCATTTCTCTTAGTTTCCTAAGGTACAACTATGCTAATATCAAGACAAGAATCTAAATTTATAGTCCTCTTATATTATCTCACTATGAAAGTTTGGTTTAGTCCTAATATTCAACCTTGGATTTTTATTGGTTCCTCAATGCTAGGGTCAAACGATATGGTCAAATTTTTAACTAACCTTAGTAGTGTCTATACTACTCTCAAGTCATTCCTAAATATCAAGGGATAATGGTCAATCAATTTATAGGTATTGGATGCTAGGGTTCATTAGGTATGCTAAACTTTTAGGAGCTGCCAATATTCTAATTTATTCTTCTTATTAGGTATATTATGATAATTACCTCCTAACCCTAACAATAAGGATTCCTATATTCCGGCATGAGGCTACACTCAAGGAATTATTAGGGAAGTACATTAAATAGAAAGAGGTAAGGAAATAAGGATACCGATGTCAAGATAATTAAGCGAGTACAATTTTGAAGGTCAAGGAAGGTAGGCGAGTTCAAGAATTTGGAACAAAATTAAGGAGGAAAGTCAAGTATGTGGATGAGACCTATAACTCTAATCCTAGGTGCAGGCCCGCTCGGTACAGTTATGTAACCGAAACGGCTAACTCGACCTGCATGGGCCACCACAAAAATATGTCATATCCCAGTCCCAAAATACGTAGGACTAGGAATACGTAAGCATGTCAGCCATATGTATATGGAGACTCCAATATATGAAAACCATAACACATACGTAAGTTGTATTATGAATAATAATTCACAAGTGGTATATAGTTGTCATAAGTCACAGGACATAACTAAATCTCATCCACAAAAATCATAATAAAGAAATAAATGATCAAATATGTCAACGAACCAAATATGAACTAGTCGAGAGGAACTAATAGTTGGATGGAGACAAATCAACTACCAATCTAGAATATAAAAGTAAATATAATAAGTACATCATCTAATGATCAGAGAGGCTCGAAGGGAAGATCTGTCATGCCCCAGTCCCAAAATATCGAGGGACTAGACACGTGGCAATGGCCAACAACACACACCAATGGGCAAACCCAATTTAATGGACCCATTAGGGTGTACTTAAGCTATAAAACAACAGTAAGGGTCTAATATACTAATCTCATCCACAGAAATGAATACATCAATATGAAATATAAATCAACATCAATGTCTCAATAAAATATATATCGGGGAACAACCCGATAATAAGTCGGATACAATAGTCAATAGACAAGGAATAAAGAGTATAACAACAGCAAATTCTAAGTATGGATAAAGCATATACTCAGGAGAAATCCTCGACAATTACCTCGTCCTCGGTTTCTGGTACTGCTCCAATGTATGCACCTGTTCCTGCTTCTGCTCCTGCTAATGCTCATGTCCCGTATACCTCGGGATAGAACTCCTCTGCTATACCCGGGGACATAATTCGGATCCAGGTCCTCAGGGGACATAGCAAGGTACAAGAATAACTCAAGCCATAATAAATGCAGTACAATAATAAAAGAAATAATAGGGCAAACTATATAACCAGCTAAGTGATATGCAAGATGAGAGCATCACTAGAACTCAGGCTGAGACCACTACAAGCTCGGTGTCGGTGAGCCGGTTGCAGTGATATCACTAGTAGAGTGCCTAGCTTTGATGTAGAGTCTAAGGCCTCATAATAATAAATATATATATAAATCAGCCTATAGCCTGTGTGTCTCTCCCCACCCAATGTAATCATACGTCTCATGTCCATGACACGCAAGATCATGACCTCTAACTGATGCAGCGAGTCATAATGATAGTTAAGCATATGCAATAAAGTATATGTCACGAAACCAGTAACCTATACAGAATCACCATGAATATCTCAGAAAGATTCTATCTCATGAATAGTGTCAGGTGTCCTGTGGAATGACGTACTTGATGATGCAAGCACGAGAATGTATAGGGTCTCGATATCCATGTCTAGGTGACGTTACACAACTCCGCGTATGGCATTGACATCCGAATATTATTCGGACATTAAGTAATGTCACACGGTCCTAGGTTGAACATATTTATCATATAATTAAATCAAGAAAATAACATGTAGCAAATACTACAAGATTGGCAAGGTACACTTGCTTGGTGCTTGGATTTCAACTACTGCTCTAGTACCAGCGGGATCGGCAGGTACTCCTTCGGTTGCTAAAATAAACGTTACCATCAGGTTAAGAAGATATCAATTAGCTAGAATTGTATGTCCATAAGTCCAATTTGGACACAGGGGCAAAAGTGACAGTTTCTGGTCAAAGCGGGGTCCACATGTGGCCTGCTTCATACCGAAAAA
Source organism: Iris macrosiphon (assembly GCA_036927795.1). Taxonomy (NCBI): domain Eukaryota; kingdom Viridiplantae; phylum Streptophyta; class Magnoliopsida; order Asparagales; family Iridaceae; genus Iris; species Iris macrosiphon. Next base: position 122,688,446 of record JAYESA010000017.1, on the reverse strand, counting down.
CATGCCAGAGACAGTATTCTCCAAATTCGTCAAACTTAGTGTCTACAAGTCCAGAACGATGTTACAAACCCAACGGAATGTCCAAAACTGGATTTTGATGAGCCGATCACAAAATCGGCCGTCAAATGGTGTCGTGGGGCCCACGATACGGGATTTTGTCAACGTTCTCAGAATCGAACCAAACTTGGGTCATAGGACCAGCGTATTGCTATGAGTCCAATGTCACAAGTTTTGTTTCGATACGACGTGCGTACACGAAGTTACAACGAGTTCCATAACAGGGCCGATACGGGGTGTTGTCGACGGATATGCGTTGATTCCGGTGTGCACGCACATCCAAATCAACTTTCACAAAATCTCATACGTCCGTATTGACGGTGCACACCTTTTAATGAAGTCCGCACATGACCAAGTCGTCCCTTTTAGCGAGGCACACCCAGTTTCGAGAAAATCAGGGTTTTATTTTCCTGATTTTGCGTCGCAGTTTACGACCGCCACATGACGCAATACCCCGAGCAAATTGCACAGGATTCGAGAGGGTCACGCAGTCTACACGTAGCAATAGATTGATCGAAAAATGAGACAGCAAGGAGAAAGAAATCCTCACCTGAACATGACGTCAGAAACGACTATTCAACGCGTTCAAAAGGTGGCGCGGCACACGTCGGCGGTGGGTGGCAGCGCTGCTGAGGCTGCTGCGCTCGGTGCTGGCGGTGGCGGAGGTTGTCGATGGGCCACTGGAGTCATCGGGAAGGTCGGGGCGGAGGCGTCGTCGGTGTTGGGAGAGCTCAGCGGAGAACTGTGGCTGTAGTGGAGGTTGGTGGTGATAGTTACGGTGGTGGCTGCTGGGGATCTACTCGGGGTCGTGCGGAGGGGAGCAGCCGGTGCTGGAGTCGACAGGGTTCGTCGGGGAGGATGGAGTCGGACGAAGCCGGGGGAGACGTCGGGGAGTGGGGGAAAAAAGTGGCAGAGGCGGCGGCCGGAAATGGTGGAGAGATGGCGGAGGCGGAGGGCTTTTTATTGGAGGAGCGGTCGACGGCAATTGAGGAAGGGGAGTCAGGCGTGTAAACCCCCTCACCAAAAATAAATATTTTGTGTATATTTTATATTATTATAGATATTGAATTTCTTTAGAGTATTCTGTTATTTAATTAGCAAATAAATTTCTTGATATATTTACTTATATAAATATTTATTTAGAATCATTTTTAGGTTATTTTAGATTTTTGAAATTAATTAGGATTTATTTGGATATATATAGTCTTAATATTAGATAGATGCTAATTTAGTGTTAATAGATATTAATAAGATTTTATAAATTATTTGTATTATATTTACTTATATTCAAGATTATAAATTATTGAGATAGATTCAAACTCTACTTTAAATTAATTCAAATCATGAACCCACTAGGAATACAACTTAATGTATATCATATCCTTATTTAAATTCATCATAATCCTATCCAAATTAACCAATCCTAGTTGTATTTAATTAAATAGTCTCCACCATTATAAATACCTCATCCTTCATATTTTTCTTCCCCAAAATTTCTCTCTTTTTCGTCCAAAAATAGCCAAAATTCGTCATAAATTCAGCCTCATTTTCTACTAGTTATGACGAATTAAAAAGACGATATCTCCTAGCTCCGGACTCCAAACGTGCTCCAGTTTTTTTTTGTTAGAACGATAATGAGGTTAGCTTTCTGATTATATAAATTGTTTTTCTAAATTATTAGTATTAAATTCTGAAAATTTGTAGAGCACAGCATGTCCAAAAATAGACGTGTTTTTATATTTTTGCGATTTCGGGAGAACCAGGAATCAGAATCATGAACCGTTTAAAGTTTCGGAAAGCTAATGTCGAGATCATCGACATATATTTTTCCCAGAATTTAATTCAAAGTATTTATATACTGTTAATTCTGTAGAACTTCTAGGTTAGAATTTAACCATCGGTGCACAATACAAAATTTGTATGTGCCATAATTCCCAAACGAATTTGAATTCAGACGAGCCATAAATTCCAGTATGTTTTTGATGCTGAAATCTACAGGAAATCATGCATGAAAGCTGAGTTTGTGTCGGTTGACTTTTTGGTCAACAGATTGCCTCGATTTGCGTGCCATGAGTCTCGAGTTGATAAAATTCAGTTTCTTTGGACAAAATTTAGGAATTAACATAAAAATCAGAATAATAAGATTAAAATAGGATTTTAGAGTAATTATTCCAGAATTAAATAAATTAAAATAAATTATCTTTTGACGTGATAAATTTGTAATACATAGGCTATTTGGACTGTGACTTGGACTCTGATTCATACCAGCAGCAGGACCCCAGGCAAGATACCTTGCCAAATTATTTACAGTACTTTGCATGCTATTTATATTTCTTTTTATTTATTTCATTTCTGTATAGTTCTTGCATGTGTAGTTTTTCTCCAGTCATTACTATGTATTAGATATGTTGACACACACATGGCACCTAGTATCATGGGAGGACAATCATTAGGCGTATGGGCTTTTAACTACTCTGGTAAACCGTAGTATATAGTTCGCACTACGGGCGTGTGTCGCGCTGGTCGCTACCCCAGAGGTATGTCAATTTCTGTAGAGTCGCGCTGGTCGCTACCCCAGAGGTATGTCGATTTCTGATGTTCTAGACGGGTGTGTGAGTTGTGAGGCTTAGATCGAGTAGACTACCCTTGTCCATACGTCAAAAAGTTGTCCTCATTTGCATTCATATAGATTGTCATGTACAGCGTACTTATCTATTTTCAAACCATATGCATGTTTACTGTATTCAAATTGGCTCATATTTTCTGTATCTTGTTACGTCCCTCTGAGGACCTGGTCCGCTGCCAGGTGTATCTTTTCATGAGTATTTGCAGGAGCGCAGATGTGGATGGTTACATGTGATCCGAGGATGTCTTCTCTTCGAGCTGTGATGGATAGCTGGTATTCTTATATTGTGTTATGGTGTTGTACTCATATTGTATTTGCTCTTATATTCGAGTTGGTAGTGGATTTGTTTCCTTCCAACTATCATCCTTAGATACCTATATTGAGGTCTAGTTTCATAGATGCTGGTTATTTATTTCGATATGATTTTGGTGGATGAGATTTAGATTTTACCCTGTGACTTGTATTACATTTTATACCACTTGTGGATTTTATATTCATATTACAGCGTACGTATGGAATTGGTTTCCATATATTGGAGTTGCCATATCCATGCGGCTGGCATGCTTACGTGTCCTAGTCCTACATATTTTTGGGACTGGGGCGTGACATGTTTTTGTGGTGGCCCATGCAGGTCAAGAGCATATTGTCTCGGTTACGTTACTGTACCGAACAAGCCTGCACCTAGGACTAGAGTATAGGATCTCATCCACAATTGACTGTGATTCATCTCCTCCTATCTGTTCTATTTTGAACAATTATATCCTGCTTGATTCATGTGCTTCCCTAATAGTTCCTTGAGTATAGTCTTCTGCTAGAATATAGGAACCCCAATTATTAGGATGATAATTAGAGTAGCACACCTATTAAGAATACAACGAGAATATAGACACACCACTAAGTTTAGAATATCTAGTGAACCTAGAATTCCTTATCTTTAGATTGTTATACCATTACCCCTTGATGTATTAAGAAGACTTGAGAGTAGTATAGACACTACTAGAGTTAGTTAGAAGTTTTACCATAATGTTTGACACCTAGTATCACATAGTCTTTTGACCTATTAATTGAAGTGTAACCGAATGATATTTATCGCATGCTAGCAAAAGACGACAGTGTTTATTCAGACCATAGAATTTAGATGTCCTTGCCCTATTTGGTCGACTAGCGACTTAGATAAGGAGGTTGTATGATAACTGTAGAGATTGTAGAGTCTTTTATTATTATTGCTTATGTTATTTTTGCTTTTGTGAACTTGAATTATTTTGTAACTTCTCACATCATAATCCAGCGTTATATTTTCTGTGCTACCTTGAATTATGCTGCTATTATAGCCTAGTTTTTGCAAGCTTAATCTTATATCGAGCTTGTTCATGACATATGTGTTATTGGGGCCTGATCAACCACACTAATACAAATTGTCTAATCAGAATCAATGTATTATGGTCTAGCTAGCCATAATGCGCTTGATTCGCCCTTCGCAATAATACTTTACGTGGATTGAGATATATAGTTGACTAGTAGACACCTGTACTTGCCCTCTAGATATGTCTAAGCATATCGTATCCATTACATAACTGTACCGATGCGAGCATGTGGATAGGCATTACCAAAATAGGACTTCAATCCACAACTGCTTTGAAAATTCCTATTTGAATTCTTTAAACGCCTTGATCCTGATACTTCTATTCTATTACCTCGCCCTTGAACTCTTTATTATCGATCTCCGTCTTCCCTTATTTCGGAAAGACGAAACCTCGTGCTTGGTATAAGTGATACACGGATAGTACAAGATATACCCCATAGGCCAATCACATTATTTGGTGACTATCTTTCATAATTGATTAAGGGCATATCACATATGATATAGTTGGTGTTAAAGTTTTGAGGATTGAATGACATGAGAAAATAAATTGAGGAATATTTGCTTAAGTGTAAGAGCCTTATGTGATAGATGTGTAAATTCTAAGTTGGGTAGAAATTACATTATTAAACTTGAGGTAAATTCTTTTAGATTATGATCAAGTGAGATTAGATAGAGAGAAACCATGTTCTATTTTAATTTCGAGGACGAAATTTTTGTAAGTTGGGTAGATTGTAAACCCCCTCACCAAAAATAAATATTTTGTGTATATTTTATATTATTATAGATATTGAATTTCTTTAGAGTATTCTGTTATTTAATTAGCAAATAAATTTTTTGATATATTTACTTATATAAATATTTATTTAGAATCATTTTTAGGTTATTTTAGATTTTTGAAATTAATTAGGATTTATTTGGATATATATAGTCTTAATATTAGATAGATGCTAATTTAGTGTTAATAGATATTAATAAGATTTTATAAATTATTTGTATTATATTTACTTATATTCAAGATTATAAATTATTGAGATAGATTCAAACTCTACTTTAAATTAATTCAAATCATGAACCCACTAGGAATACAACTTAATGTATATCATATCCTTATTTAAATTCATCATAATCCTATCAAAATTAATCAATCCTAGTTGTATTTAATTAAATAGTCTCCACCATTATAAATACCTCATCCTTCATATTTTTCTTCCCCAAAATTTCTCTCTTTTTCGTCCAAAAATAGCCAAAATTCGTCATAAATTCAGCCTCATTTTTTACTAGTTATGACGAATTAAAAAGACGATATCTCCTAGCTCCGGACTCCAAACGTGCTCCAGTTTTTTTTTGTTAGAACGATAATGAGGTTAGCTTTCTGATTATATAAATTGTTTTTCTAAATTATTAGTATTAAATTCTAGAAAATTTGTAGAGCACAGCATGTCCAAAAATAGACATGTTTTCATGTTTTTGCGATTTCGGCAGAACCAGGAATCAGAATCATGAACCGTTTAAAGTTTCGGAAAGCTAATGTCGAGATCATCGACATATATTTTTCCCAGAATTTAATTCGAAGTATTTACATACTGTTAATTCTGTAGAACTTCTAGGTTAGAATTTAACCATCGGTGCACAATACAAAATTTGTATGTGCCATAATTCCCAAACGAATTTGAATTCAGACGAGCCATAAATTCCAGTATGTTTTTGATGCTGAAATCTACAGGAAATCATGCATGAAAGCTGAGTTTGTGTCGGTTGACTTTTTGGTCAACAGATTGCCTCGATTTGCGTGCCATGAGTCTCGAGTTGATAAAATTCAGTTTCTTTGGACAAAATTTAGAAATTAACATAAAAATCAGAATAATAAGATTAAAATAGGATTTTAGAGTAATTATTCCAGAATTAAATAAATTAAAATAAATTATCTTTTGACGTGATAAATTTGTAATACATAGGCTATTTGGACTGTGACTTGGACTCTGATTCATATCAGCAGCAGGACCCCAGACAAGATACCTTGCCAAATTGTTTATAGTACTTTGCATGCTATTTATATTTCTTTTTATTTATTTCATTTCTGTATAGTTCTTGCATGTGTAGTTTTTCTCCAGTCATTACTATGTATTAGATATGTTGACACACACATGGCACCTAGTATCATGGGAGGACAATCATTAGGCGTATGGGCTTTTAACCACTCTGGTAAACCGTAGTATATAGTTCGCACTACGGGCGTGTGTCGCACTGGTCGCTACCCCAGAGGTATGTCGATTTCTGTAGAGTCGCGCTGGTCGCTACCCCAGAGGTATGTCGATTTCTGATGTTCTAGACGGGTGTGTGAGTTGTGAGGCTTAGATCGAGTAGACTACCCTTGCCCATACGTCGAAAAGTTGTCCTCATTTGCATTCATATGGATTGTCATGTACAGCGTACTTATCTATTTTCAAACCATATGCATGTTTACTGTATTCAAATTGGCTCATATTTTCTGTATCTTGTTACGTCCCTCTGAGGACCTGGTCCGCTGCCAGGTGTATCTTTTCATGAGTATTTGCAGGAGCGCAGATGTGGATGGTTACATGTGATCCGAGGATGTCTTCTCTTCGAGCTGTGATGGATAGCTGGTATTCTTATATTGTGTTGTGGTGTTGTACTCATATTGTATTTGCTCTTATATTCGAGTTGGTAGTGGATTTGTTTCCATCCAACTATCATCCTTAGATACCTATATTGAGGTCTAGTTTCATAGATGCTGGTTATTTATTTCGATATGATTTTGGTGGATGAGATTTAGATTTTACCCTGTGACTTGTATTACATTTTATACCACTTGTGGATTTTATATTCATATTACAGCGTACGTATGGAATTGGTTTCCATATATTAGAGTTGCCATATCCATGCGGCTGGCATGCTTACGTGTCCTAGTCCTACATATTTTTGGGACTGGGGCGTGACAAGGCGGCCGGCTGGTGGGAAGTTGAAGGGGAAGAGGCGGGCGACGGCTTCGAAATGCTCGGCGGGGAGGCAATCGGGCGCAGCTGCGGCGGAGGAGGAAACTGCCGCAGGGTCGGGGGAATTGGGGATTCACTGTAGATTGCGGGTTCGGGTTGCGGGTTTCGGGTTTGGGTTCAGACCCCACCCGACCTGCTAGGTGTTTGGGTATTGGTTCAGTTGGGTCGGTCCGATTCAGGATTCGGTTCAGGTTTGAACCGGTTGGTTCAAACCGGTTTATTTGGGGTTAATGAAAATATTAGTTTTTAGGTCTTTTAAATTAGTTTTGGAGTCCAATAAATTCCAGAAAAATTACCCTATGTCTAATATTTTATTTTACACCCAATATTATTATTTTCATAATATTTAATATATATTTTAATACTTAAAAATATTTAATTCAGAAGAACATTTATTTTAATTCCTGAAAAAATTACAGAAAATTCCAGAAAATTCTGAAAATTTATTTTTAAATTCTGAAAAATTCTAGGGGTTTACAAGATCTCCTCGAAAGAGAAAAAAGTAGCAAGTCCTGATCCGTCCTCCTGCGAATAGTCATGATCGTCTATACCTGGAAAGGGACTAGGTCCTCAGAGGGCCGTAACAAGATACATAGAAGCATGCCAATAAAGTACTGAAAATAAATATCCAAAGGGCCGCCTAACCGTCTATGTGAATACACTTTTGAGAACAACTTTCCAACACGTGGGCTATCTGGCTAAAATAGGATTGGCATGATTCTCTCAGAGAATCAGGGGCCTAAAAATTATGACGTCTTTTGAACGTCAGAGGCCGCTTGTAGACAATATATGGCTCATCAGACCATGCATCTCCGACGGAGCGTGCGGGTTACACAAGAAAAGTGCAAAGGAGCCCAAACGCCTTATTTGTTGTTCTCCACTACCCATGCTCTATTTATGCCATATCCATGACATGATGACATCTCTAATAACTGCCAAGACTTCTAATTATGCAAATTCTATCAGCAGTTATCCCTATCCTTCGCAAGTCCCATACGTACCGGTGGCCAGCCGAATACACAAGTTCTTATCCTACATGAGACTCACACTCGTGTAACAAATGTGTCATGACCAATGAAACATACAAATGCCTCATGATAATGGGGTAGTCTCATAAAACTATGTCAACATGCATAATACATAATAAAGATAAATACGATGCCACCGTCGTTGCACCCAAGTTATTCTTGGATGCGCAGTTTATATAGCAGCTAAAATATATGAACTAAACAACAAAAATAAAATGCATGCACCATATGGAATATAAATCATAGTATAATGGTAAGGTATACTTGCCTGCCCTGAAAAATAATGAAGTCGCAACTCAAGGCATCGTCCGATCTACCCGTCACATAAATTAAACAAGTTAGGTTACAAAAATGGGTGAATTGTTTTTTCTATTTTAATCTATTTTAATTCTAAATAAAATAATATATAATATTATTTTAATCTTATTACAATCTAATTTTATTGTTAAACTCTAATTTTGGTCCAAAGAAAGTTAATTTTATGGATTTGGGATCCGTGGCACGCAAATCAAGATAATCCGTTGACCAAAAAGTCAAATGAATTAAATCCTTGATTTGTCTGTGGAATCCTATAGATTTTAGCACTATATGAATGCTGGAATCGACAGTTTCATAAAATCAAAAGTCGATAAAGAATTATGGCCACAAGGGCACATAGATGACAGTTTTCGGTAGTTTCCTATTTACGTCTATGTTGCACGAATTTTATAGTAGATTAAACTTTATGTTAAATTCTGAAAAAATAATTTTATGGAATTTTATCATGTCAGCTTTTCAAAACTTCAAACGGCTCATAATTCTGAATTCGGGATCTCCTGAAATCTCAAAAATACCGAAATATGTCTGATTTTGGACAACTGGCACTTTTAGAATTTTCTGGAAAAATATTTTAAGAAATTATTAAAATAATTTATATATTCAAAAAATTAACCTTGATATGGTTCTAACAAAAAAAATTGGAGCGCGTTTGGAGTACGAAACTAGGAGATATCATCTTTTTAAGTCGTCGTAACTACTAGAAAATGAGGCTGAATTTATGACAAAATTCGACTATTTTTGGACGAAAAAGAGAGAAGTTTGGAGAAGAAAAATATGAAAGATTAGTTTATTCCATAAGTCTAATAGGTATTTATAATGATGGAAATTACTTAATTGAATACGACTAGGATTGGCTAAGGATCAGTTTAAATAAGGATAGGATATGCATGAAGTTGCTTTCCTAGTAGGCTCAGGATTTGAATTAATTTAGAATATAGTTTAAATTTATCTAAATAATTTATAATCTTAAATAGAATTAAAGATAATACAAATAATTTATATATAATCTTATTAATATCTATTAACACTAAATTAGCATCTATCTAATATTAAGACTTTATATATCCAAATAAATCCTCAATAATTCCAAAAATCCAAAAAATTCTAAATAAATTACAAAAATATATAATTAAATATTTTAAATCTAAAATAAATGTTTGGTAGTAACAACATGCAAGTATGGTCTCATAGTAAATCATGAAAGTCCTAAAAATTTACGTTTTCTAGGTTTTAATTACCAAAAATTCTAAAAAATCTCCAAAAATCTAAAATAGCCTAAAAATAATTCTAAGTAAATATTTATATAAGTAAATATATCAAAAAAAATATTTTCTAATTAACTAATAGAATACTCTAAAGAAATTCAACATCTATAATAAATATAATAATATAAAATACACACAAAATACCTATTTTTGGTGAGGGAGTTTACACAATCCGAAGTATATTGACGACTTCCGCTCGATTAGTATGTGTAACCGTATCAACAAGATCATCTCGAAGGTTGTGGCCAGTAGAATCGCTCCACTGCTTCCGAAGTTGATTTCCAAGGAAAAAAACGAGTTCGTGAAAGGGAGGGAAATCCTTGACAACATAATGTTGGCTCAAAAGATGGTTGCTTATATTGGGTACAAGAACAGGGGAGGCAACGTAGCAATCAAGCTTGACATGGAAAATTCGTACGACAAGATGGACTGGCAATTCCTGATCTCGGTTATGCGTTGATTCGGCTTCTCCAAGGAGTGGACTGATCTGGTCTGGAGGCTCATCAATAATTGCTGGTTCTCAGTGGTGATCAATGGAGATTCATCGGGATTCTTTCAGTACTTTAGGGGTGTGCGTCAGGGTGACCCTCTTTCCCCGGCCATATTTGTTCTAGCGGCGGAAGCGTTGAGCAGGAACCTAATCGAGATGGGTAAGTGGCAGAGTTTTCGGAGGTACTACACACCGACGGGTTGCCTGCTTATCATGCAACTCGGGTACGCCGACGACCTCCTGCTCTTCTCGTCGGGAGAGAAAATGGCTTTAGATCTGCTCTCGCAGGTCCTCCTTAGGTATAAACGTTGCTCTGGACAGGTAATAAGAAAGAGGAAATCTAAGGCCTATGTATACCACGGGATGGACACCGATAACGTGAAGGAGATTGGGGCCATCACGGGGCTACAGGTGGGGTTCACCCCCTTCATCTACCTGGGGTGCCACATGTCAGCTGGGCATCGTCCAACGTCCTTGTTTGAACCATTGCTCCAGAAGATCAAAAGATGGGTGGATGGGTGGCACAACAAGATCCTATCCCCGAGAACTAAAATTCTGCTGATTAAGCATGTGGTGTTGTCGATGCCTATCTATATGCTATTGGCCTGCAACCCACCCAAGCAAGTAGTTCTTCATATAGAGGCTATTCTCAGCAGCTTCTTTTAGAGGCAGCAAGATCTCATCGCTAAGTGCAGGTGGATAAGCTGGGAATCAATTATCCGGACCAAGGAGGAAGGGGGTTAGGGATATGGAGGGTGTTGGACATTATTACTAGTTTCTCCATGAAACTCTGGTGGAAGATCCGAGCCAAGATTCTCAATGGTCTCAGTTCATGAGAGCTAAGTATCTTAATAAGACTCCAGCACCTTTTCTGGAAGCAAAGCAAGGGTATTCCTCGGCTTGGAGGAGGATCCTGACGGGCAGCGATAGGGTGGAGCACTATATTCGGCTCTTGCTACAGTCGGGGGAGACTGACGCGACAGGAATTCAATGGTCGGAGGCGGGCCAACTAGGGGGCGGCCTGGGTAAATTCTTGATATATCACCTATGGCAGGACGGGAGATGGGACATCAAAATGTGTACCGACCGGGAGTGGTCATCTCGGAGGGCCGGGACCTGGTGATTTGGATGGTCACAGGGCACGGGAGATTCATGATCACATCGGCTTGGGAGAAGACCAGAGACAAGATTAATAGGGACCCTAGAACCTATCATATTTGGGAGCCGTGCATCCCACTCAAATGGTCCATCCTCATGTGGCGATTAGTGAGGGATTAACTTCCCTCTGATCAGGCTGTTAAGGGCATTGGGTTTCACTTGGCGACAAGGTGCTCCTGCTGTAGAGATCCCCGGAAGGAGTCGTCAGCCCACATCTTTACAGAAGAAGACTTGTCCAGGCAGGTTTGGGATTCTTCGCGTTGTTGATGGGTATGCCAGCAGAGGGAGGCGGGTTCTGGGTCAGGGTGGGCTCTTGGTGGTGTGGCCCGAGGACGCACCTGCAGTCGGTGATGGTGGCGGCGATTTGTTGGGTACTCTGGAAGAACAGAAACAAGCTGAGGTACGAGGGAAAGGGGTGGCCAGTGAATAAACTGACGGAGGAGGTCCAGAGGCAGGTTAACAAAGCCTTGATGCTGTGCGGGCACCCAGATAGTGGGGATCTGATTTTTGTTCGAAGGGGGTCGGGTTTGGAAGGTTCTTCTGAGGAGGGTTAGGTTGGGGCTTTGGTTTTTGGTCTGTATGTTTTGTTTTTGCTTTTAGCCCTCCTTGTATTAGCAGTGGCGGTTTTGATTGGTGGTGGGGATGGGTGCTCCCTGACCGCCATTTTGTAACCGATTTTTTAATAGTATATATATATATATATATATATATATATGTCTTCTCAAAATAATTTTTGTGATTAATTTTATGCCATTCATTTTTATTTTTATCTTTGTTTTAGTAGAGAATCAGTTTCTTAGAACTTAAAATAAGTTTTGGTGGATTGAAGTTATGTTAAGAACGCTATGAATTAGGTTTTTGATCTTTTCATCTTATGTTTTGTGTTTTCTTAGAACTTAGAAATGGGTTTTGGTACACTTGAACTTATGGTATGGACTGAACTTAGTGATTATGTTGTTTCTTTTAATCTCATTTGTAGGTTTTTGCGACTTGTTACATATTGCTATAATAAATTTGTTTAACTGTTTGGTTTCCCGGGCCGACGCCCCCCTCAATGGGTTCCTTGTAAGGACTGAACGCTACGCGCCTGCTCTAAAGGAAGTCAATCTCTTGAATTGATTGCTCCGCTGGGAGCGAAATGATTCGGCATCCGCTCTTAGGTCTTCAGTTGGGTATAGGCTTTGCTTTAAAATTTAATGTTTCCAAAAAAAATGTAGGTTAAGAGGTTCCATAATAATAATAATAATTGTGTTGATTAATCGAATGTTAATGGGTAAAATATCGCTACCGGACAAAAACTGACCGAATATTGTTTAAACGAAATCGAAAAAAATGATTCTAGACGCTACAGTATTGATATTAATTTTTTAAATACCAATTAAAAAAATATCGAAAAAATTGGCCAAATACCAACTGATTATACCGATCCTCACCCTTACTTTGGACCAAGATATTTAATTTGGAAGAATTGAATAGAATTAGGTGCTAACTAGACAATCAAATCAAATCGAAAATAAGGATCTTAACCCAAAACTTTTCCTTTTGCTATATTAACTAATATGGCTCGAGAGAGAAGGAAAAAGGAAAGGAAAAGTGGCTAGGAGATTGGTATTTGCCCTTTCTCCCCTTTATTTATTCTCACTCGTGAATTCTCACTATGAAAAAGGGGCTAACCTCCCAACTGCTCTAGGTTGAAAACGGGAGGAAAGATCACAAGGTCAAGCCAAAATAGATTGAAAAGAAATAAAAATCCTTGCACCATGCATAGAAATTCTATTACCTCCCTTTAATATTATGGGACCAGCATGTATCATGGATTTCGGAAATTCATGTGAATCCTCCCTATTCTCCCCCTTCCTTTCTTTAGAGTTGTTCTTTGATTATAACGGTTGAGCTCTTTCTATGCCCAACACACATCCGTGATCAGCATTATTAAGTTGACCTCAGTATGCATCTGTCACGTAAAGAAACACATAAATTGGCAATTAGGCTGCAATTGCGTGCATATTTCTTACTCAAAAGTCCACATTTACTCTTTATATGGAAGAATGTCCTTCTCTAGGTTGCAATTATATAACTGACTTGGAAAAGAAAGTTAACGTAAATAGGTCATCTACCAAAACCTGATTTGTAAATATACGGGGTAAATGAGTATCCAAATATGTCAACAAATTTGCACTTAAATATCATCAACTTTTATGTTTTTGCAACTTTTACCATGAACAATGTTTTGCACTTTGCTACTAATAGAAAACAATACATAAATTTTTCATTAAGAGCATCAAACTTTATGTAAATTCCATCCAAAGCATCAAAGTTTCATAAATTACAAAAAAGCATCAAAACGTCATTCCTAAGGACGTTTTATATTTTTTAATATTATATTTTTATCGTTTTTTTTCTATGTTAATGACCGATAACGAAAAAATAAAAATAAATAGAAAACACCTTTTGGAAGAGCATTTTCTCTTGGAAGGATGTTTTCTAACTTCCAAATGACGTTTTCTATGTTATTATTATTATTTTTTTCCTCTCTCACTTCTCTCTCTCACTCACGGGTCTCTCTCTCACTCACTCTTTCTCTCAAATCTCTCTTACTCTCTCCCGCTCTCTTCTCTCTCTCCTCTCTCTTACTCTCTCACTCCTTTCTCTCTCTCTCTCACTCACGGTGGCAGGCGGCGAGGGCGTCGGAGAGGGAGGCAAAGATGGCGGTGGCAAGGGATGCGGTCGAAGAGGTTGGGGCCGAGGAGGAAGTCGAGGACGAGGTGGAGGTGGAAGGGGTCGTCGAAGACGACGTAGAGGCGGACGACGGAGGCGGAGGAGGGTGAGCTTGGACTCGTTCTCGAGGGAGGCGCGGTCGAAGGTCGTCGTGGCTGAGGAGGACTTTTGTCGATGGACTTCACGGCGAAGTCCTCGCCGGAGAGGAGGGAGGTGCAATGCCGGAAGTTGCCGAAGCAGTCGCGGCCGAGCTCGAGTGAGAGAGAGAAGATAGCGGGAGAGTGTAAGAGAGATGTGAGAGAGAGACCAGCGAGTGAGAGAGACGTGAGAGAGTGACGAGAAAATAAAAAATAAAAAAATAAAAAACGTCTTTTGGAAGGAGGTTTTCTCTTGAGAAAATACCATTCTAAAGGACGTTTTCTAATTTTTTATTATTTTTTTCGTCGTTAACGACGTTAATAGAGAAAAAAGTAGATCATAGAAATATAATATTAAAAAATATAAAACGTCCTGAGGAATGACGTTTTGATGCTTCTTTTGTAATTTATAAAATTTCGATACTTTGGATGGAATTTACATAAATTTGATGCTCTCGATGAAAGCTTCCGAAAACAAAAAAGACCGATTACATTGGCAAACTCCCTAGAATTACAATATGACCTGACAAATTGCAATTTTCTTTCAGTTACGACATATATAACAAAAATTTCCGTAAACTACAATTTAATACACAAAGTTTGCAATGTAGACATAAATGACAATATATACAATATTGTATAGCTAGCTGTGATATTGTGCTCGTTGAAAGGCCTTTGATGTTCTCACCAAGTTATCTTCCATGTTCAACGTTCACCGATCAACTGATGGAGAAATTTCAATTGAACTCCTAAAGTTCGGTTCATATGATAATAAATTGAAATGTACTAAGAACTATAAATCATATAATTATATCATCAAAATACTATTGATTGATCGGTTGCATGCTCTTGCGTAAAAAATGCTTAATTTACTACTATATATAACTTGAAGTTATTAATAACTCTTTGCCAAATACTCTTCCTAACTTAGGTTTCCAGAACTTTTTATCATGAATTCAGGCCGTTAGTAAAATTAGAAAACAGAGACATGATAGAGTTGGGCAAGTGACCATTTGAAGATAGGATCATAGTAAGAGTAGGGATGAAGAGAAAACCCAAAACATGGCGACGGGTCGACCATGTTGTTAGAAAATTAGACACCAGAGTCAGATGCTTTGATACCAGATGTTGAGATCGGACACGTACTACAAGAGTTCTGACACCGTGTCTGAAACTGACCGCAGCGAAAACTTAGGCCAATCCATTTGAGATAATCAACCTCCGTCTAACGAACACCAAGCACAGATAAAGACAACGTATATAGTCAGTGACTACGTCACCTGGACAAATCCCAATCTATATAACTCAAGTAAAATTACAAGATTGACATAAACCAATGTTGAATCATTTGCCCTAATAGGTTTAATCCCTCATCACACTCAAGAAGAGAAAACAAAGATTACAATAAAATTACTCACCCTACCTGTAGCGATCTTCCTGAACGAAGGCGATGACTCATCGATCAGATCTCATCTTTCTATTTGGATGACGAGCCCTAAGAGTAAAGCATGGACTTTTTTTTTAGATCTCTTGTGGACAAGCATCCTGAATCTCCAACTTGTGCTCTATTTTGTGCCTCAACCCTCAACCCATATACATAGTTGAGAAACCCTAGTTTAGGTCATAGAAATTCGTAAATAGGAAACCCTAAAATTGGGAACCCATTACTTAAAATAGCAAGCACCAATTATGGACCTCCAAATATGGTCAAATTAAATATTTGATACAGATTTGTAAATCTAATCAAATTAATGTAGATTTTTAAATTGCATCAAATCAAATCATTTTCATATTTAGTCACCAAAATTTGTTGTTACCAAATCCAGACCGGACCCAACATACTCCCCCACCAGTCAGATGAGAGAGTGTTGACCCCATGCCTCCTCAACTGGACTCCATGCATGTCATCTTGCGACAGAGTTTCCACTTCCGCATGCCACCGATCTCCGATCTGTTTTGCATCTTCCTTAGTTTCCAGCTCTTCGGCTATCACGTCGACGCTAGCTACCATGCGTAGCACCTCCTGCACCACTGGAATCTTGTCGATATCAATGACATAACCAATACTGAAATAACTGCCGATCAGCCTTACCATAAGTCTTGTCTTCCTGTCCTAGACTTCTGTCGTTCCAACGAATTTCTTCATCCTTAGCAGGCCCAACCAAGAGGACGGTGCGGTTATTCCGAGATTCAGAGTTATGAACATGCCCATCTTCATGTCCGACACTGAAGCTCCCCCGTACACATGCATCTTTAAGCAGAACATCATGTATTGTGCACACCGTCGATGACCTACACCTCTCCTGAAACTATGCAAATGGAGATGCACCAGCCTCTATTTGACACAAACAAAATTTGGCTAATTAGCGACGTTATTAGCAACGTCATAAAATAACGTCGCTAATTTTTATAAATTTAGCGACTCCATAAAAAGATGTCATAATACGTCGCAAACATCGACGTTTAATGACATTCAGCGACTACTTTGAGTATTAAGGGAATAGACGACACTAGGAGTCGCTGAATGTGACTATTTTTTTTTAAACAATGACGTTTAGTGACGTCATTTAATATACGTTGCTAATTTATTTTAAAAAAGCGATGTTTGGCGACTTATAATACGTCGCTAATTTATTTATAAACAGCGACATTTAGCAATGTTTAATTTTTATTTACTACGACGTTTAGCAATGTTTAATTTTTATTTACCACGACATTTAGTGACATATCACACGTCGCTAATTTATTTCAAAAATAACGATGTTTGGCGACTTATTACACGTCGCTAATTTTTTTTACAGCGACGCCAGATTGAGACATCGCTAAAATATTTTTTATATAGGGTTAAGATTTTATTTCCCCCATCAATTCCTAAATTTTCGTAAACTCCACCCCAACGAACTCTCCCTTCCCTTTGGCACGACCTCATCCACTTCTCCGGGGACTCTCCAATGGCCCCTTCAACGAACTCTCCCTTCCCTCCAACGACTCAACCGTGCAGCCTCGTGCTCCTCTCCGGCTACCCCGTCCTCTACAACGATCCCGTCCTCCCACTACTAAAAATTACGGGATTAGCGACGCTATAAAATGTCGCCAAATTGTAAAATTACATCGCTAAAATAAAATGGCGACGTTATTAGCGAAGTTTTATAATTGTCGCGGTCAAGCTAGTTGGTGATTGAAAATATATTGCTATACGTCACAACTAGCGACGTATCTTAGTGACGTATGAACGTAGCAACATTTTTACCAATTAGCGACGTTCTGCGGTGCAACGTCGGTATATGACCGACACAAATTTAGTCGCAAAACGTCACTGATATTTCTATACTTAGTGAGGTTTACTGTGTCACTAAACGTCCCTGACATTCTTCCGTTAGCAACGTTTAGCAACGCATATACGTAGCTAATATTTTTTGAATGTAGCAACATTTAGCAACGTATTTTAGTTACGTCTTGATGACATGGCAGAGATTGCCAAGTCAGCAAATTAGCGACTTTTAGCGACATATTAGCGACGTCTTGGAACAGGGATAGCGACGTTCTGGTACCTCTCTGCGACGTATTTGTACGTCGTTAAACGTCACTAGACGTCGGTAAACATTGCTAAATTTTTATAATTTTAAAAAAAAAAAGATTGTTACATAATAATTTATATAACAATATTTAGTTTACATTTTATAAAAATATATTCATAGTTTATAAAAATAGATTGTCACACATAAGCAAATTATTAAACACCGATAAATTTAAGTCTATTGTCACTGTTGGCCAATGTTATACAAATTTATAAATACATAAAAGTCTGAAATAAATATCCTCATGTCACACAATAGACCCAAAAATGGGCCAAGGTCACACAAATTCCCAAAAATGGGCCAATGTTACACAAACTAATAACTATCTATCCAACCTAGGACTAATGATGATCAGGCGGAGGAGGAGGAGGAACACCGCCGCACAACTAGGATATGATATAGTCCAACTAGCCCTTTGAAAGTGCCATCGATGTTGAACTAGGAGGCAGTATCGTCGGTGGAGTCGGTGTCGATGCCGGCGAACCAGGAGGACGTATCCGCTCCAATGTTGATAGATGATCATTGTATGAATCCATGACACCTATAATCCGAGTGACGGAATGGTGTGTCGATGATGCCAGATTCGTAATGTCTCGCTGTGTCGCCTCGGTCATAGTCCTGAGCTCTAAAAGGTTTTGCTTGAGCGCATAAAAATGTGCTAAGATCCTCAAATCGTCCATCTGCGGTTGGGACTGGGGTTGCTGCGAAATCAGTCTCATCATCTCTTCACGCAGAGACACAATTTGATGGTCAACTCTCTTCTACTGGACTCGCACCGACTCATAGAAAGATTGTGGGGTATGTGCAGTGGCAGAGAGGGTCCTAGAGCCCTGCGTCGCAACGTAGGCGCCGTAGGATCCCATACCATAGTACGTACCCCTCTGAAGACCACCGGCGGCGGTCTGCCATACCATGTCAGCCAACGAAACTGAGTAGGCCTATAGCTGCGAGGAAGTACCGGCATCTCCCTCGGGAAGTGCAAACGCAGCATATTACGTCGACTACTCATGGAGCCGTAGATACTCATTCTAGAAAAAAATAAATCGCTCGATAAATATACTTGTCACTAACTACATGGATATTGATTTGCATATTTTCTAATTTGTTCAAAAGCAAGGGTACCCGGTGTTATAAACCAAAAATATAAGGATAGTTAGTATAAATAACCCTATTATCTAAGCAACTTATTACTAACTACATTGATATTTATTTGCATATTTTCTAAGTTATATTAAAATAAAAAAAAATATAAAGTAATACTTACGTAAGTCTTCGTGGCCCTATCGTCGATGAGCTATCCGCCCTTCCGATGGATGGCGAGTAAGACGGTCACCATGTTAGCGTCTTTACCCATCTGGACCTGTTAATTACAAATAGATATATTGTTAATAAAATTAACCATCTTATCCTAACTTGATTAAAATAATATATATACGTTCACATACTTACCATGCGAAGAAAATATTATGTCATCGGAATCAACCCACCACACCACTTTTCTGCCTTCTTCCTGACCGCCTTCGCCTTCTCCGACTTTTTCTTGTACCTGGAATTGTCGAATCTAACCCTCATCTGAGTCCACTGCTCAGTCGTGATCCAACCTTGAATTGGTTTTTCCAAACGATCACGGTCCTTCTGATCATTGATCGCATCTCGGACTAGCTTGGCAGCGACGGAAGAAAACATTTCCTCGATCACCTTGGCCTGGTGTGGTGGGTAGAAATACGTGTCCTACAAGAAGTAATATAGTAAGTTATGTAATATAAATAAATTAGATGATCGACATTAAAACCAAATATATTTTTACCTTGAAGTGCTTAAAACAGAACGCCTTTCTCTCGTCTAGAGCATCGAAGTAGTTAATCCAAGGGACACCATAATTGTACCTCAGAAAGAGCCCCAGGCGTATCTGTGCCCTCGACGGACGATATCTATACAGAGATAATTATATTCATGGTAAAGTCAATATATATATATATATAAACTAATTAACTTACTTTGTGCCGTCGGCCCAAATCTCCATTCGATGCTTGTCCGGAGGCGCACATGGAGGATCTCTCTGATACTGTGAGGGCTGGGTCTCTCCCGTCTCCTCCTCGGTCTTCATGGTACCGTCAGCAGAAGGAATGGTAGACGGAGGAGTATTAGGCTTCAGCCTGGAACAGCTCATCCCAGGAGTACTATCATAAGGAGGTACAAGCGGTCAGAAGAGTGGAATACTGGTTGTCCCAGGAGTACTCATCCAAGGAGTACTGTCATAAGGAGATGCAAGTGGTCCGTCCCTAGTACCCGGTACTGAAGGAGTGCTGCCGCTCGGAGCACGATGTCCTCTACGTCCGAACCCTCCGCGTCGTCCTGTCATAACTGATAACAATATATGATGATAAAACAAATATGCATATATATATATATATATATATATATATATATATATATATATATATATATATATATATATATAATACGAACAAAATTAAATAAAGAAAAAAAATAAAATAGACCCGGAGCAACCCTCCGTTGAATTGCAAAATAACCAAAAAGTTTTGGCAACAATATCCAAGAAGTCTAATCCAGAAAATATAGTACATATCACAAGACTAAATGGATTTAATTTTATTTTCAATCCTCTTCTGAAATTTTATCTTCTTCGTTTTCCTCGTCCTCCTCTTCCTCGACCTCGTCCTCCTCTTCTTCACTATCATCTACTTCGTCTTCCTCTTCGGATAATTATACATCTTCAACATAATTAACCGTGTAATGAGGAACTTTCGTTGAGTCCACCTCTACAATATTTGTTATAAGAGGTAGCTCATCCTCCTGATAGGCTATTTCGTTAACGTCGAAGGTATTTCTAGCTTTGGTCTTGCATACTGCCCAGCAGTCCGACCTCTTTGTTCCCCGTTTAGGATAAGTTGCAAAGTACATGAGATGTGCCTGATTTGATAGGATAAATGGTTCGTAGCATTGAAATCGACGTCGGTAGTTTATATCCACAAAACCATGCTTGTCTATTTTTCAACCTTGATCTTGGATCGGATCGAACCATTCACACTTGAATAACACAATCTTAGCAGTCTCTATTCTATAATTATATATCAGCGCTCCACAATCTCCGGTAAGACTCCATAGAAATTATTGCCTATATCGACATCTTTATAGTTCAAAGATTTGATACACAAATAATTGTTTTTGGTGTCTTCGATATCTAGGAAGTTGTCTCTGATCGGGGCAGTTGTTGACTTGAACCTAAACCTATTTTCACAATAGCTTGGCCAGATTTTAACGACATAAATTGGCCCCTTAGCTAGAGTTCTAATAGATTCATTCTCAAGTGTTGCGTCTGGCCATTTGACCAAAATACCATAAGATAAGAAATTAAGTTCAACGCTCCGTTAATTATTGTGTAAAGTGCATATACAAAAAGTAATTATCGAGCTCCTTACATATGCACTCAACAAAAAAAAATGATATCTTATTTCTTGTTCTACTTCTTCGTCTGTTATGTAGGGTCTAACTGACCTCATCTCATCATTATATGTACTAAAAAATAATGAAGCAACCATCGATTAGTAGTATAACATTACCAAGCTTATACCATTATATTGAGATGACGTAAACATAGACGTATTAATTACTTACCCCTCTATCTTCTCCACTTCATCTTTGTCGTAATTGAGTAATATATAAAACTGAGCATCCCTTATCTCGTCGTCATTCAAATATTTCTTCTTTATTTTTCCCGAAGGCTTTCCGGACGCATTGAATACTTTCAGTATTCCATCATTAGATTCCTAAAATCCGTCATCGTTACTCGGAGCTCTTGTTCGATTAGTAGCAACATGAGGTTTGAAATACGTCGAGCAAAAGTTTGTAATCTCCTCGGACACATAAGCTTCACAAATAGAACCCTCAACTTGTGCCTTATTTTTTATCTTTCTCTTTAGGTGGTTCAGATGCCACTCGAACGAGTACATCCACCGATAACCGACAGGCCCACCAACACGTGCTTCATAGGAAAGATGAATTGGTAAATGCTCCATGGAGTCGAAGAATCCAGGAGGAAACACCTTCTCGAGCATCCACAGTGTTACCGTAATGTCCTTCTCTAGCTTTTCTAGGCGATCAACGAGCAACTTAGTAGAACAAAGATATCTAAGAATATGCTGAGCTCTGTCAATGGATCCCAAATGACATGCGATAAGAATTCCTGAAATATAATCGGAATTAACCTCTCCATGAATACGTGACAATCGTGGCTCTTCATACCCATCAGTTTGTTCTCCTTGAAGTCGACGCATCTTCTCAAGTTTGACACGTACCCGTCTAAAAATTTTAGGCCCTGAATCCACCTACAAAGTCTTCATTTATCCTCCTTCTCCAGTGAGAAAATTGCCTTAGGCTGCTTTAACTTTTCATTCCCCTCCTCTATCAAATGAAACTCAGGACGTCTACATATTTCTTTCAAGTCCAACCCGGCATTCGGATTGTCTTTCGTCTTCTTCTTTACGTCCATTAAAGTATTAATTATATTTTCAAACATATTCTTCTCGATATGCATGACATCAAGGTTATGTCTGATCAGATTGGTGCTCCAATATGGTAGATCCCAGAATATACTCGTCCAGTTATGAGTGCGACCAAATCCGTCATACTTGTACCCCTTAGCAGGCTCTTTGATAGCACTTGGTAAATCTTTTACCTCTTTCTATATCTTCTATCTGGGCCACCTTGGCTGTGTATAGGCCTTCTCTACAACACCGGCACGAAAAGAATTCATGTTCCTCCGGTACGAATGATCCTTCGGTAGGAATTGTCGATGTAAATTGAAGAAGCATGGTTTGCCTCCGTGTTTCAAATAGAAAGCCATAGTGCGGTCCATGCCATACAGACATGAGAGACGACCATGAGTGCTCTATCCCGATAATATTCCATAGGATAAAAAGTCGTTGATGTTCCACATAAGTGCTGCCCTCATCTGAAAATTTTGCTTTCTAGAAACATCGTACGTGTTGGTACCTACTTCCCACAGATGATTCAACTCATCTATCAACGACTATAAATACACATCGATATTCCTCTTCAGATTGTTCGGACCCGGGATAATAACGGTTAGGAACATATATGGAGTCTTTATGCACATCCAAGGTGGTAGATTGTACGGAGTGACAATCATAGGACAACATGAATACTGGGAGCCTGAAAGTCCAAATAGGGTAAAACCGTCGGAGTAGAGCCCCAATCTAACATTACACGGGTCCGAGGCAAAATCTGGACACTCTCGATCAAAGTTCTTCCATGCTTCTCCATCAGATGGATGATCCAACACTCCTTTGATCTTTTTTTTCATGTGCTAACTCATATTTTCTGTAGTCTCCTTCACCATAAACAACCTCTGCAACCGCGGCGTCAAAGGCAAGTAGTGCATCAAATCGGTAGGCTTCCTTGCACCGATAAATTTTTCTCTATCAGTGGCCTTGTAGCGATCAGCACCACAAAATCTACATGCGTTTCATCCTTGTCGTCTTTTTAGTACAACATGCACCCGTTGCGACATGCATCATTTTTTTGTTTCCCATCCAGAGCGATCTTACCACCCTCTTAGATCGGTAGAAGTCTTTAGGCAACTTTGTACCCTCCGACAAGATCTCTATAATCGACTCGATCAATTGATTGTAGCATTCTCGCGACAGGTTAAAATCAGAATTGATGCTCAACAATATTGTAACCACCTCCAACGGTGAATGATCCTCCCAACTAGGATATAATAGAGTCCTTATATTCTACAGTAACTCCATGAACTTTGCAGCATCGGCATTCGATGCCTTCTCAGCTGTATCATGATTATCCTGATCGAAACTAGGCCCCGCCGCATCAAAAATTATGTTCAACCATCCGTCGTCGTAAGCAGCGTGGTCGGGGACATCCATATACGAATCCACATAAGGCTCCAACTCCGATGCTAAGGACACAAATTCTCCATGCGTTGTCCACTGATAGTAATTCGGCGTAAAATCTTTCGAGTACAAATGATATGTCACTTTCACTTATGGATGATATTTTAAATTGTGATATTTCACACACGGATACTTAATTTTGGTACCATCCATGTACTGAGGGAATGCCTTTGCGAACTGCAAGAATTTCTATACACCCTCTATGAATTTATTTCCCATACCGCATATGTCATCAGGATGATGGTTATACATCCACGAACGATGTCGTAGGTAGTAATTTATATCTATTTTTGGATATTTCTGTAAGATAGATACGCATTATTCAAGTATATATCGTTCAAATAGAGGCAAAGATGGATACAAATGCATGTTCATCAAAGATGGACATAAATAAAGAAGGATATAGGTGTCGTCACTGTAACACCCCGTTCCGCTCAAGAGGACTGCCGATTCAAACGGCAATATTGCAATGTCCCGACCTGCTTTGCTCAGGTGAGAATACTCATTTGAGGCAAAGGATATCCAGACTTGTCCCTGCAGAAATTCAGCTTAGGCTTTCAGAGGCTCGCTTGACATATCGCTCGACCGAGGCGAATCATCGATAAGGTGTGTGGCTACGGTAAAATTGTCTTTGCTTAGCCATCACACATAAAATATGGAATGATATATGCTAGGCGCTAGGTGAATCACCCCCTACATGCTAATAAGAATCCAACGCACCTAGCTAAGGGAATAATTCCAACTTGTATTGCTCATGCTAGAACATGGAAATGAAATATTGCTTATATATATGTTCAGACCCTCGCATGCTACCCTAGATCGTGTCACTCGGGAAGTCCCTTACGATTTCACTCTCGGCTTACCTTCGGGCCCGAGCTAAACATGAATGTTGTGTTTATATAAATATATGCTTGTCTGCTTGTATGTTGCCTTATTTTCATCCAAACCTCAGGAGACTACTAAGTAGTCGTTCCGTGCAAGAATGATCCTGAAAGTGTCTGGGACAGTTAGGTCACCAAGGCAATTCCCGAACTAGGGAATTTGCACAATGAATGAATGAATCCCTGAATCACAGTTCGTGGAGCAAACTACTGAATCAACTGGCCTGGCAATCGATACACTATTGTAAACAATCCTGCCTCAACAAGTTCTATATATATATTCTGTCTCGAACTCGTTCCATACCGGACTTGTTCTATATATATATACATACTGCCTCGAACTTGTTCCTGTACTTGACCTGAGACCCTGACCTGTATGTCGCGGACAACTTGAAAAAGTTGATCTTTGGATCCTGTTCCGCGGGCGGTCACCGGGGCACTGGGGCCGACCCGGTCTAGACGAAACTTTTGGTAGTCATCTGTATCGACGGGATAAGTGCAATGCCCATCGTTTCTATTGCTTGCACTTTATCCTCGACCTTGAGACTACAAAACTGTCCTTTATGGCTATGCCAGCGATAATTGTTCATATAGATAAGTCATCCTCGCTTAGCGACTATCCGTATGCGAGTCATTATATCGCATCAACTGAATATCTGAATGATCATGATATAATGACTCTCGTGTTGCATATGCTATTGCCCCTGAATGTTTATAAATGCTCGTGCTTGAATTAACAATGTTTGCCTTGGACAGGGAAGGACAAATGGTAAGTTGGTAAGTCTCATCGTGTTTCCTCTTATGTCGCATGGCGCACTGCCACACGAATTAGGCTATTCAAATCTTGCATGAAACTAATCCTAAGGTAACTAGAAAGACAACATAATAGTTGGTGCACGAAACTTATATTACGTGTTTGGATTTGTCGAGCGGGCGAGTAGCCTCCCTACCAGTGCATTCAATGTACTGATAATCCACCAGATCGTTTGTAGGGTGTGGGAGAACCTCATTCGGTGCGGATGCCTCCTTCGTGCGTGCTAAGGCCAGGAGTTCACTCTGAAGCCTTGGGGCGCTGCATCCGGAACTGAATCACATATACAAAATATAATATTGTGAACATAGCCTGAATATCGCCTGTACAAATTATTCCACAATTGTAGCCACTTGGCACGCTTTTACTTTTTCAGAGAGAGAGGCTTGAGCGACTAGTAATCTCGGCTATACGCCGCCTGTAACACTTGTTATTATCAATAAAAGAGCTTATTTTACTTTAACTTGTGTTATTCAATGCTTTCGCTATTGTCGACTCAGTAAACTTGTTACCAATTGCCTATGCGTTCATTACTCCGCTGCACTCGGACAAATCTATGCGACTCTGTGGCTTAGAACTCTTACCGCCAGCCAATGAACCACGGTCATATACGGGCGTAGCTCACGCTCGTGCGGCATCACGCCCGGATGGGTCAAAACGATCATTCCGTTGGAGCACTGGCACGGTGATTCTCGCCTAGCGGGAACGGCCAATTTTGCCAGCGGGAGATCAGGGTGTGACATAATGGTATCAGAGCTTGGCTTATATGCCTTTGGACTTTATTTCGAATATCTCAGTTTTAAAAGCTCGTTCGTGGGTTATGTATACGCTTTCTCTTATTGTCCCAAACGGAATAATCCAACAATAAGTCTAAATACTTTCAAAATGTGTTTTGAATGATGTGATTGCTTGTATGAATCGTGATACGAGTGGCCTTTATGCCAACCTGAGTGAGAACCCTTGTGATTATCGCAAGTAGCTTGTCCGATTTTACTAACTCTAAGTTTGGTTGAATGCATATGTTTGAGGGGCACCTTGAACTTGTGTACGATCCAAGACTTAAGAAAAGGTAAAACTCAAGTGCTAAGACTTCGCTATTGCTAAGTTGGTTGGCGTGCTCATGCTAGAAGTGCACTTCGAATATGTGCACGATCCAGACTAGCGAAATGCTGATCTCGAACGCTTGTGCAAGTGAATATCCAAATAAACAAGTACAACAACTTGTGTAAGTTTGCCTCAGCCTTGTATCGTTAAATCAAAATTGATTAAAAGTACTGCTTGTCCTCAGTAAGTCTCGAGGATGAGACTTTTTCTGAGTTGGGTAGGATGTAACACCCCGTTCCGCTCAAGCGGACTGCCGATTCAAACGGCAATATTGCAATGTCCCGACCTGCTTTGCTCAGGCGAGAATACTCGTTTGAGGCAAAGGATATCCAGACTTGTCCCTGCAGGAATTCAGCTTAGGCTTTCAGAGGCTCGCTTGACGTATCGCTCGACCGAGGTGAATCATTGCTAAGGTGGGTGGCTACGGTGAACTTGTCTTTGCTTAGCTATCACACACAAAATAGAGAACGATACATGCTAGTCGCTAGGTGAATCATCCCCTGCATGCTAATAAGAATCCAACGCACCTAGCTAAGGAAATAATTCCAACTTGTATTGCTCATGCTAGAACATGGAAATGAAACATTGCTTATATATATGTTCAGACCCTCGCATGCTACCCTAGATCGTGTCATTCGGGAAGTCCCTTACGATTTCACTCGCGGCTTACCTTCGGGCCCGAGCTAAATGTGAATGTTGTGTTTAAAAAATGCATGCTTGTCTGCTTGTATGTTGCCTTGTTTTCATCCAAGCCCGGGGAGACTACAAAGTAGTCGTTCCGTGCAAGAATGATCCTGAAAGTGTCTGGGACAGTTAGGTCACCAAGACAATTCCCGAACCAGGGAATTTACACCATGAATGAATGAATCCCTGAATCACAACTCGTGGAGCAAAGTACTGAATCAACTGGCCTGGCAATCGATACACTATTGTAAACAATCCTACCTCAACAAGTTATATATATATATTCTGTCTCGAACTCGTTCCATACCGGACTTGTTCTATATATATACATACTGCCTCAAACTTGTTCCTGTACTTGACCTGAGACCTTGACCTGCATGTTGCGGACAACTTGAAAAAGGTGATCTTTGGATCTCGTTCCGCGGGCAGTCATCGGGGCACTGGGGCCAACCCGGTCTAGACGGAACTTCTGGTAGTCGTCTGTATCAGCGGGATAAGTGCAATGCCCATCGTTTCTATTGCTTGCACTTTATCCTCGACCTTGAGACTACAATAACGGTAGTCGTCTGTATCGGCGGGTGATGAGAACATAAAATATTATATTTTTATTCCTTAATGTATACTCCTTTATGCTCATTTAATGTCTAAAGATACTCATTATTTTTATATTTTGATCTAGGATACAATTGGAGTCACTAAAAGCAAAATTGAGCTAATTATCAATTCTGGACAGTTCTGACACCTTGTAGAAAAATAGTCATAACTTGCTCATCCGAAGTCCAATTGAGCTGATCCAAATTGATTCGGAAAGCTAAGTGATAGAGGCACAATTTTGCTGTTTTGATTTTCCCGAGATTCTGGCTACATCATGGACCAAATCACGCTTAAAGTTGAGACAACTATGTTGTGCACAAAAAATGGAGTTGATATAACCATTTCCCAACTTATTCAAAGATTTTATTTTATTGTTGGGTTGTTGTAACTCTTAGAGGATTTTTGGGAAGATATTGTGATCTTCAAACACTTATTTAGAGTGTATAAAAGGGGTAGAGATCAAGAGGAAAAAGGAGAACAACACACAACTCTTTTTCCTCTTCTCCAATATTCTTTTGAAGTTTTCTTAAACATGCGGAGCTAAAAGTCTTGTTGGTCGAAGAAAACGGAAGCCTCAGAATGAATAAAAACTTGTGAGATCTAATTTGTGTTTATATTTTTTATTTGTGCTTTAAGTATCGAATGTTTTCTTATGCATATTTTTATGATTATCTTGTTTAATGACTAGGATGCATACTAGTTTATTATTCATGACAATCTAATGCTAAATTAGATATCGAATCCGTAATTTTTCGATCCCTCTAATTTGTGAAGCAACCAAGATTTAATGAACTGCTTTGTTTTATTAGATCTTAGGAGGAAAACTTTTGAAAAAAATTAAATGCAACCGCGTGTGCTTGTGTTGTTTTGCTTCATCGATCTCATCGAGTTTAATACGCTACTAGATTAAACCTTTAGCGCTTGTCTGGGGTTATTTAGTAGTTAAGGTTAATTAGATCGCTTGTTTTTAATTAATTGTGGCTAAAGGAGATAGGAAAATAATTCCAACGATGAATATTCAAAGTATGAATTAATATATACTTGCATCGATGATCAGTTTTAAGATTCCAATGGTGGATGTTGACTGAGACCAACATTTATTTCTTTGAGTGTTTTAATACTTTAATTATTTTTAGCTCTTCTTAATTTTCTTTTGATAAAAAAACTCTCCCCCAATCTTATTTTACATAGCATAAAGATCAAACTAATTACTCTTCGTGGGAACGATCCTTACTCTCACTACTACATATTATTTTAAGAGTAAATTTTTATTTTTGGGTGCCTACGACAGCACGCCAAATTTTGGCGCCGTTGCCGAGGAGTAATTTTAGTTAATTTTTTTGCCTTTTGTGATCTTTTCTTATAATTAAATTATTTTTGTTTATTAGCAAAAAAAAAATAATAATAAATTTATTCTCATATATTTTTTTGGATTGCTTGCTATCATTTTATTCCTTGTTTATGATTGCAACTCGATCTTCTAATCAAAGTGATTTTCAGTGTGATCCAGAAATAGAAAGAACTCTGCGCAGGTTAAGGAAGGAAGCTCAAAGAAACTCTAACGAGAACGACCCTGCTACGGATTCCTTACTCTCTTGCAAATCTAATCCTGAAGAAGAGGAAGTCATGGCTGCAAATAGAACTTTGAAAGAACTTGCAGCCCCTGATTTGAACCAACACCCTTTATGCATTACATTTTCTACTTTAGATGCTACTACTAGTTTTGAATTAAAATCTGGACTAATACATTTATTACCCACTTTTCATGGCCTTGCAGGTGAAGATCCTCATAAGCATCTAAAGGAGCTTCATGTGGTATGCACAACTATGAAACCTACGGGGGTATCCGAAGAGCAAATCAAATTAAGAGCCTTTCCGTTTTCTTTAAAGGATTCGGCTAAGGATTGGCTCTATTATCTACCCTCTGGGAGCATTGTAACATGGAACAAAATGAAGAGACTATTCTTGGAGAAGTACTTTCCCGCTTCAAGGGCAGCCAATATCCGAAAAGAAATTTGTGGGGTAAGGCAACACAATGCAGAGTCTCTCCACGAGTACTGGGAACGTTTTAAAAAATTATGTGCAAGTTGCCCCCATCATCAAATTAGCGAGCAGCTACTTATCCAGTACTTCTACGAAGGCCTTCTACCAACTGATAGAAGCATGATAGATGCTGCTAGTGGAGGAGCTTTGGTAGATAAAACTCCTGAGGCCGCAAGAAATTTAATTACAAATATGGCGGCAAATTCTCAACAATTTGGCACTAGGCTAGATCTTCCATCTAGGCATGCTAACGAGGTAAATATTTCTTCCCTAGAACAACAAATTTCTAGTTTAACGTCTCTTGTTCGTCAAATGGCTGTAGGTAACATGCAAACAGCAAAAGCTTGTGGGATTTGTTCAGTAGCAGGACATCCAACTGACATGTGTCCAACTCTTCAAGAGGAGTCCAATGAACAAGTGAATGTGCTAGGTGCTTTCCCTGGACAACCGCAAAGGAAGTACGATCCATATTCAAACACTTACAATCCAGGATGGAGAGATCATCCCAATTTCAACTATGGGAATCCACAAACAAATCATCCTGTCAATCAAAATCGCCCAAGTTACCAACAGTACAAGCAGCCATATCCTAAACAACAACCAAACCAAACTTCTAACTCTGGTATGTCTTTAGAAGATATTGTTAAGTCTCTTGCCACTAATAATTTACAATTTCAACAGGAGACAAGGGCTAGCATTCAAAGCTTGGACAATCAAATGAGCCAAATGGCTACAACAATTAATAAGCTAGAGGCACAAAGTTCTGGAAAATTATCATCTCAAACGATAGTAAATCCAAAAGAAAATGCAAGTGCAATCATTTTGAAAAGCGGTAAAGAGGTTGACATTCCAGTAAAAGAAGCACCTGCAACGTCAAAACAAGAAGAAGAAAAAACTACCGTGCCAGACATGAACATCCCCAATGATGATGAGGTACCCAATTGTAAGTTTCCACCCCTTTGTGATTATAAGCCAGTACCTCCTTTTCCTCAAGCTTTAACAGAATCTAGAAAAATTGAACAAAATAATGAGTTATATGAGACTTTTCGTAAATGTGAGGTAAATATTCCACTTTTAGATGATATCAAACAAGTACCTCGCTATGCTAAATTTTTAAAAGAATTATGTACAATAAAGAGGAAACAAAAGCTTAAAGGATATGAAAAGGTAAAAGTTGGGGAGAGTGTTTCTGCAGTAATTCAACGAAAACTCCCTACGAAATGCAAAGATCCTGGAATGTTTATTATCCCTTGTAAAATAGGTAACAATAAATATGAGAAAGCCATGTTAGATTTAGGAGCTTCTATCAATGTTATGCCATATTCTATATATGAATCTTTAAATCTTGGACCTCTGAATAAAACTGGTGTTGTGATCCAATTGGCTGATAGATCTAATGCCTATCCTAAGGGAGTAGTCGAGGATATTCTTGTAAAAATTGATAATTTAGTTTTTTCTGCTGATTTTTATGTGCTTGATATGGAAAATGGTGATCAAACTGCTCCAATTTTATTAGGAAGACCATTTTTAAAGACATCCAAGACTAAGATAGATGTTCATAGTGGCACACTTACTTTGGAATTTGATGGTAAAATTGTTAAATTTAATATTTATGATGCCATGAAATATCCTGATGATGATAATACTGTTTATTCTATTGATATGGTTGATTCTTTAGCACAGGATATTTTTTAACTTGATGGCAAAGATGTATTGGAAGTGGCCATTAGTGAGCATCTTGAAAAAGAGCATAAGGAGTTAGCTTTGAGTTCTGATTTGCAGGAAACTGTTGCAGCATTGAATGATTTTCCAAAAATACAACAATCAGGTAACGTTTCTTATATTTCATTACCAATTTCTAACAAGAGGCCTTTACCCTCTGTTTTGCAGGCCCCTATTCCAGAATTGAAGCCTCCCCCTAGTTACCTCAAGTATGTATTCCTTGGAGATGGAGGAACATTACCAGTGATCATCTCCAATAAACTTAGTGCACCACAGGAAGAAATGCTTGTTCGGATCCTTAAGGAGCATAAGACGGCTATTGGTTGGACAATTGCGGATATAAAAGGAATTAGCCCGTCTACATGCATGCATCGCATCTTACTTGAGGAAGGAGCAAAATCTTCCCGTCAACCGCAAAGAAGATTGAACCCACCCATGATGGAGGTAGTAAAAAAGGAGATCCTAAAACTTCTTGAAGTTGGAGTAATCTATCCTATTTCGGATAGCCAATGGGTTAGCCCGGTGCAAGTGGTTCCTAAAAAGACTGGAATAACTGTCATGAAGAATCAAAATGATGAGTTAGTTCCCACTCGTGTCCAGGATGGGTGGAGGGTTTGTATAGATTATAGAAAATTAAATGCTGAAACCCGAAAGGACCACTTTCCTTTACCTTTTATTGATCAAATGCTTGAAAGGTTAGCTGGTCATTCTTACTATTGTTTTCTTGATGGTTATTCAGGTTATTTTCAAATTGCAATTGCTCCGGAGGATCAAGAAAAGACTACATGCCCATTTGGAACTTTTGCATATCGTCGTATGCCATTCGGTCTTTGTAATGCCCCAGCTACTTTCCAAAGGTGTATGGTTAGCATATTTTTAGACTATGTTGAGCATATTATAGAAGTATTTATGGATGATTTCACAGTTTATGGAGACTCTTTTGATAAATGCTTGCATAACCTTACACTTGTTCTTCAAAGATGCATAGATTGTTCTTCAAAGATGCATAGAAACTAATCTTGTGTTAAACTCTGAAAAATGCCATTTTATGGTTGACCAAGGTATAGTTTTGGGTTATATTGTTTCATCTAAGGGAATTGAGGTAGATAAAGCCAAAATCGATATTATTCAATCTTTACCTTATCCCTCCAGTGTGCGGGAAGTTCGTTCTTTTCTTGGACATGCAGGTTTTTATCGAAGATTCATCAAAGACTTCTCCAAAATAGCGTTACCCCTTTGCAAGTTGCTACGAAAAGATGTAGCTTTTGAATTTGATGAAGCATGTAAAAAGGTATTTGATACACTAAAGAAACTATTAACTTCTACCCCAGTTATCCAGCCCCCTGACTGGAACATGCCTTTTGAGATAATGTGTGATGCAAGTGATTATGCAGTAGGTGCTGTTTTGGGTCAAAGGATTGGAAGAGCATCTCACGCCATTTATTATGCTTCAAGAACTTTGAATGAGGCGCAGAAAAATTATTCAACTACTGAAAAAGAACTTTTAGCTGTTGTTTTCGCTTTAGAAAAATTTCGATCTTATTTGCTTGGTACTAAAGTCATTGTTTATTCTGATCATGCAGCTCTTCGCTATTTGATGACGAAGAAAGAGGCAAAACCAAGATTAATTCGATGGATACTTCTTTTAAGTGAATTTGATTTGGAGATCAAAGACAAAAGAGGGACAGAAAATCGTGTTGCAGATCATTTAAGTCGTTTAGTTCATATGAAGGATGAACTTTGTCTACAAGAAACGTTCCCTGATGAGCAATTGTTTGCTTCAAGTGTGACATAGCCTTGGTATGCAAATATTGTAAATTATTTGGTTACTAATATGTTTCCTTCTGGCTTGTCAAAGGCTCAAAGAGATAAGATCAAAAGTGATGCCAAATACTATGTATGGGATGACCCATACTTGTGGAAGCACTGTGCAGATCAAGTGATAAGAAGGTGCGTTCATGAAAATGAAATTATTTCAATTCTCACCTTTTGTCATTCTTATGCATGTGGAGGACATTTTGGAGCGAAAAGGACGGCAAGAAAAGTATTAGAATGTGGTTTCTATTGGCCGTCTTTATTTCGTGATTCATATTCTTTTTGTAAAATATGCAACAATTGCCAAAAGACAGGTAATATATCTCAAAGGAATGAAATGCCACAAAATCCTATACTGTTTTGTGAAATTTTTTATGTTTGGGGCATCGATTTTATGGGACCGTTTCCTGTATCTTTTGGTTATGTTTATATTTTGCTTGCTGTTGATTATGTATCAAAATGGGTAGAAGCTAAAGCTACTAGGACTGATGATTCTAAAGTTGTTTCAGATTTTATCAAATCCAACATATTCTCCAGGTTTGGGATTCCAAGAGCCTTAATAAGTGATCGAGGCACTCACTTTTGCAATCGAACCGTGGAGACATTGCTGAGAAAGTACCATGTGACCCACAAGGTGTCAACTGCCTATCATCCACAAACAAGTGGACAAGCGGAAGTGTCAAATAGAGAGATCAAGTCCATCATTGAAAAGACGGTCAATCCAAGTAGAAAAGATTGGAGTTTGCGCTTGGATGATGCTTTGTGGGCGTATAGAACTGCATACAAGACGCCTATCGGTATGTTACCTTACCGGTTGGTGTTTGGGAAACCATGCCATCTTCCTGTTGAGTTAGAACACAAGGCTTATTGGGCTATCAAGAGTTTCAATATGAAGGCATATGAAAATGGAGAACATAGGAAGTTACAACTACAAGAGTTGGAGGAAATTCGCAATGACGCCTATGAGAATGCTAGAATTTATAAAGAGAAGACGAAGAATTTTCATGACAAGATGATCTCTAGGAAGGTGTTTCAAGTTGGTCAAAAAGTCCTTCTATACCAGTCACGACTTTGTCTATTTCCGGGTAAATTGCGTTCTCGTTGGATTGGACCTTTTATTGTTACTAATGTTTTTTATCATGGTGCAGTTGAAATTCAAAGTTTAGCAACTTCCAAAGTGTTCAAGGTAAATGGCCAAAGGCTCAAACTTTTCTATGAAGGTTTCAAAGTAGAGAATGTGGATGAATTGAACCTTGAAGATCCAATTTGTATCAATTGAAGGAGGAAACATCCACGACAATAAACAGAGGCAACCCAAGGGGAGTTTGTTCTTATTCTTATTCTTTCATTTTTATTTTATTTTTTTAATTTTGCCTTTTCCTTGCATTTCACCTTACATTGGGGACAATGTCAGTTTTAAGTGTGGGGGGAGGGGATTTACTTTATTTTAAGCATTTTTAGTTCACTATTTTTCTAAAAAAAAAAAATTTAATAATAATAATAATAATTATTATTATTATTATTTAATAAAAGAATTTTGGTTTTTGTTTTTTTAATGATTTTTGGTTGTGTATGTCATGAGTAAGATTCAACTAGATTTGAAAAATTCATAACATGATTGAATAAATAATTTTTTTTTCAACTTAGAATTAATTAGTCTAGTTATTTTTTATTGAAAATGGTAGTATATAAATTGGTAGACAAAAGCCAGTGAGGATTTGAGCCTTTAGACTGACACATCAATCTCATTATTCTTTCATGAGAGATATTCTTCCACTGATTTGTTTCTCTAGAACTTGCTTTGATTCTCTTCGAGGTCACATTGACACATGCATGCATGAACATGATTAAGGCCATCTTTGCTATACGTTACATAAGCCAAATAGCCCACCTTGTAATTAATTTTCTTTTTGTTGAACCCCTTTGAGCTTTATTGCCTTTTTCTTGGTATACCCACATTACAAGCTTTCAACCAATAATATTTATACCTTTACCCAAGTCGCAAAGCTAGTGGAGAATTGTTGATCATTATGATATGTATGGGTGTACGAAAAAATAATTGTGGGGGCATCTAAATTTGTGGTTTGGTTATAACCAACAAAATGGAACATATTTTTATCCTCAAATTTCCTAAGTTCCATTATTGTTAAAAAAATAAAAAGTAAAAAAAAAGAAAAAAAAAAAAAGAAAAGAAAAGAAATGGAGTGATTGATTTTGTATTGTTTAAATGCTTTAAAAGCCAAATTGAAGATGCTGCAAAATGGAGTGATTGATTTTACATGTTTTATATTGAGATTGAGTTGATTCATTTTTGCTCCACTAGTTTTGATGGCTTTTGAGCTACATTCCTAAATATATCCCACCTTAATCCTAAGCCATGTTACAACCCATGAAAAGTCCTTATGATTTATGTTATGCATGTGATCCCAGTGGTGGAGAATGAGAAAATATACAAGCTTATGGTAGAGCATTTCTTTTGGAATGAATTCGAGAGAAATATATACCTTCAAACACATGAGAGTTTAGTGTTTATTCCCGTGAGGGTCTACCTATTTAGTTTACTCCATTTTTTAAGTAAAAATACCTACTAAGTAATTAGAAGTTGTTTAAGAATATATGTTCATGATATGTTATGAGTTTTGAAGAACTTGGTTATTATTTATTTATGACATTGCAACCTTGATTTCTTTTTGGAAAAATAAATTAGAGTTTTGCCCGAGGACGAGCAAAGGTTAAGTGTGGGGGTATTTGATGAGAACATAAAATATCATATTTTTATTCCTTAATGTATACTCCTTTATGCTCATTTAATGTCTAAAGATACTCATTATTTTTATATTTTGATCTAGGATACAATTGGAGTCACTAAAAGCAAAATGGAGCTAATTATCAATTCTGGACAGTTCTGACATCTTGTAGAAAAATGGTCATAACTTGCTCATCCGAAGTCCAATTGAGCTGATCAAAATTGATTCGGAAAGCTAAGTGATAGAGGCACAATTTTGCTGTTTTGATTTTCCTGAGATTCTGGCTACATCATGGACCAAGTCACGCTTGAAGTTGAGACAACTATGCTGTGCACAAAAAATAGAGTTGATATAACCATTTCCCAACTTATTCAAAGATTTTATTTTATTGTTGGGTTGTTGTAACTCTTAGAGGATTTTTGGGAAGATATTGTGATCTTCAAACACTTATTTAGAGTGTATAAAAGGGGTAGAGATCAAGAGGAAAAAGGAGAACAACACACAACTCTTCTTCCTCTTCTCCAATATTCTTTTGAAGTTTTCTTAAACATGCGGAGCTAAAAGTCTTGTTGGTCGAAGAAAATGGAAGCCTCAGAATGAATAAAAACTTGTGAGATCTAATTTGTGTTTATATTTTTGATTTGTGCTTTAAGTATCGAATATTTTCTTATGCATATTTTTATGATTATCTTGTTTAATGACTAGGATGCATACTAGTTTATTATTCATGACAATCTAATGCTAAATTAGATATCGAATCCGTAATTTTTCGATCCCTCTAATTTGTGAAGCAACCAAGATTTAATGAACTGCTTTGTTTTATTAGATCTTAGGAGGAAAACTTTTGAAAAAAATTAAATGCAACCGCGTGTGCTTGTGTTGTTTTGCTTCATCGATCTCATCGAGTTTAATACGCTACTAGATTAAACCTTTAGCGCTTGTCTGGGGTTATTTAGTAGTTAAGGTTAATTAGATCGCTTGTTTTTAATTAATTGTGGCTAAAGGAGATAGGAAAATAATTCCAACGATGAATATTCAAAGTATGAATTAATATATACTTGCATCGATGATCAGTTTTAAGATTCCAATGGTGGATGTTGACTGAGACCAACATTTATTTCTTTGAGTGTTTTAATACTTTAATTGTTTTTAGCTCTTCTTAATTTTCTTTTGATAAAAAAACTCTCCCCCAATCTTATTTTACATAGCATAAAGATCAAACTAATTACTCTTCGTGGGAACGATCCTTACTCTCACTACTACATATTATTTTAAGAGTAAATTTTTATTTTTGGGTGCCTACGAGAGCACGCCAGTGGGATAAGTGCAATGCCCATCATTTCTATTGCTTGCACTTTATCCTCGACCTTGAGACTACAAAACCGTCCTTTATGGCTATGCCAGCGACAATTATTCATATAGATAAGTCATCCTCGCTTAGCGGCTATCCGTATGCGAGTCATTGCATCGCATCAACTGAACACCTGAACGATCATGATACAACGACTCTCGTATTGCATATGCTATTGCCCCTGAATATTTATAAATGCTCGTGCTTGAATTAACAATGTTTGCCATGGACAGGGAAGGACAAATGGTAAGTTGGTAAGTCTCACCGTGTTTTCTCTCATGTCGTACGGCGCACTGCCACACGAATTAGGCTATTCAAATCTTGCATGAAACTAATCCTAAGGCAACTAGAAAGATAACATAATAGTTGGTGCACGGAACTTATATTACGTGTTTGGATTTGTCAAGCGGGCGAGTAGCCTCTCCACCAGTGCATTCAATGTACTAATAATCCACCAGATCGTTTGCAGGGTGCGGGAGAACCTCGTTCGGTACGGATGCCTCCTTCGTGCGTGCTAAGGCCAGGAGTTCACTCTGAAGCCTTGGGGCGCTGCGTCTGGAACTGAAGCACATATACAAGATATAATGTTGTGAACATAGCCTGAATATCGCCTGTATAAATCATTCCACAATTGTAGCCACTTGGCACGCTTTTACTGTTTCAGAGAGAGAGGCTTTAGCGAC
This sequence comes from Iris macrosiphon, assembly GCA_036927795.1. Taxonomy (NCBI): domain Eukaryota; kingdom Viridiplantae; phylum Streptophyta; class Magnoliopsida; order Asparagales; family Iridaceae; genus Iris; species Iris macrosiphon. The sequence continues at coordinate 122,650,305 of JAYESA010000017.1, read as the reverse complement.
TTGTAATATCGGCTATACGCCACCTGTAATACTTGTTATTATCAATAAAAGAGCTTATTTTACATCAACTTGTGTTATTCAATGCTTCTGCTATTGTCGACTCAGTGAACTTATTACCGATTGCCTATGCGTTCATGACTCCGCTGTACTCGGACAAATCTGTGCAACTCTGTGGCTTAGAACTCTTACCGCCAGCCAATGAACCATGGCCTTGCACGGGCCTGGCTCACGCTCGTGCGGTATCACGCCCGGATGGGTCAAAGTGATCGTTCCGCGGGAGCACTGGTGCGGTGATTCTCGCCTAGCGGGAACTGTCAATTTTTCCTGCAGAAGATCAGGGCGTGATAGTCATGTATCTCTTGTGATCTATTACCTAGCTAGAAAACTAATAAGAAATAGGTAAATAAACCTAGAAGGCATGAGGCCTTTGGCTCTACCCTACGCTCTAGTGCCAAAAGCCATGAGACTGAAATATGAAGGAGAAAAGAAGACATATGAAGGAGAAAAGAAGCCATAAGACATATTTCAGTCCATACCGTGGACCGTGTATGGCCTAACCCGCCGTCGGACCCGAGCACCCCCCTTTCCGATCTAGAGTTTAGATCGGTTCATCAAGCTCGACGTCCTGGACCGCGAGTCCACGGTCCGGGCCAATACCCTATACATGTGTGTGTCGTGTCGGTGTCAATGTCGTGTTTGTGTCAATACCGTGTCTGTTTCAGTGTCATGTGTGTCAGTGTCGTGTTTGTGTTTGTGTTTGTGTCATGTCTCTGTGTGGCAAGAGTAAGAGAGTAAAGGAATACATATGTTAGTAGGTTTTAAGTATGTACTTATCTTAATTAGATTCTTCAATTATTTGGTACAAGATTTTAATGGTACTAGTTTTTTTGGACTTATATTGTCATTGTGTTATGTTTGTTGTTAGTTAGTTTTGAGATATTTTGAACATCGAGTATATTTAAAAATTAGAATTAAATATGTACTATATGTTTATTAATATTCTATTTTTTAAAATGTATCTGACATTTGACACCAGATATTTTAAAACCAATATTTGTCTAACATCCAACATCTACAATCCCGATCCTTATCATTGAGCTTACTTGACTCATAATATTTTCCTTCTTTTCCTTTTTTCCTTTTCGACAGGGTCATAAGCTTTGGAATCAGTAGTTTATTACTGTTCATGGTGCTCCCTTGCTTGGTAAGGTTTCTTGTAGCTGGAGTCCTAATTGACAAGACTCATCTAAAGAAGTCAGCCGTTGGGGAACCATCTCATTCATAATCTTAGCTCTCAATCATAATTGTAAGTAAAATAATATGATACGAGGATCCTCAAATCTCCTCATAACGGGTCAACAAGTCATCAAATTTTGTCATGTACTCATGATCATTCAATTTTCTACGTTCCATGTTTAAGAATACACAATTGGTCCAGGAGCTGGTCTTTCTGGTATCTTTGGAGGTATTCTACAAACTTTCCTTCATCTTGTCATTGGGATTACTTGTCATTGGGTATTCTACAAAATATATATACTATGTTTATTAATATCCTATTTTTTAAAATATATCTGACATTTGACATCAGATATTTCAAAACCAACATGAGTCCAACATCCGACATCTACAACCATGATCCTTACCATTGGGCTTACTAGACTCATAGTAGTTTCCTGGTTTTTCTTTTCAACATTTTCATAAGATTTGGAATTAGTAGTTTATTACTGTTCTTGGTGCTCCCTTGCTTGATAAGGCTTATTGTAGCTGGAGTCCTAATTGACAAGGTTCCCCTAAAGAAGTCAGCTGTTGGGGAACCATCTCATTCCTAATCTTAGCTCTTAATCATAAATAAAATTAAAATAATATGATACGAGGATCCTCAAATCTCCTCATAATGGGTCAATAGGGCATCAAATTTTTTTATGTACTCTTTATCATTCAATCTTCCAAGTTCCATATTTAAGCGTAGATAATTGGTCCATGAGATGGACTTTCTGGGATCTTTGAAGGTATTCTACAAAATATTCATCTTGTCCTAAGTCCCTATGGATACTCTCCTTAGGAGAAGAGAAGGCATGAGACGTATTTCAGTCCATACCGTGGACTGTGTATGGCGTAACCCGCTGCGGGTCCCGAGCACCCCCCTCCCCGGCCTAGAGTCTAGACCGGTTCATCATGCTTGACATCCTGGACCGTGAGTCCACGGCCTAAGAAAATACCCTATACATGTGTGTGTCGTGTCTGTGTCAATGTCGTGTCTGTGTCAATATCATGTTAGTATCAGTGTCGTGTGTGTCAGTGTCGTATCTGTGTTAGTGTTGTGTCACTGTGTGTGCGTGTTGTGTCATGTCTGTGTCTGTAAGAGAGAGAGAGAGAGAGAGAGAAAGAGAGATAGAGATAGGGTTAGGGTTTACCTAAAGGTGGTCGGAGCTGTGGAGAGGAGGAGAAGTCCGAGGTCATCGGAGGGGAGGATCCGCGCGAGGGGAGCAGTCGCACAGGAGAGGAGACGTACCGGAGGGGGGGTGCTCGGGGGGGGGAGACGTACCGGAGAGGGACGCTCGGGGGGGGGGGGGGTTGCTAATGGTGGAGGGCGATCGGGTGGGGAGGGGGGAGAGCTGAGTTTTTAGGTTTCAAAAAATTTTGGGTGAGAATGGGAGAAAACGAAACAACCAACCCTATATTAAACAATTTAGCAACGTCTAAATAGACGTCGCTAAATGTCGCTATAAATTAAAAATGTAGCGACGTTCAGCGATATTTTTCGGCGTATATTTTTTACTATAGAAGTTGTCTTTGTATGTCGCAAAAATATAATTATTTATCAAAAATGTAGCGACGTTCAACGACCTGTACCAATGTTTATTTTTGTAATAGAAATTATTGACGCTAAATTTCGCAGATTGCGACGTTTAGTGACACTGTTTATTAGAGTCGCTAATATTACAAAAATTAATGACTTTAATAACTCACATCGCTGAAGACGTCGCTAATAGCGCAGATTTTGGTAGTGTCCTCTCCGGCGACCTCGTGCTCCTTCCATCATCTCCCCGTGCTCCTCCCTTCTGTCCATCATCAACATCATTATCACACAGCTACGTACCACCGAGCGGCTCCTCCCCTCCAGGCGACCTTGTTCCTCTCCTTATCTTCTCGTGCTTTGGCTCCCTACCACCTTCGACGCCCCCCTCCTCGGTTCTCCAGTCTATCAACAACCTCCTTGGTCAGTTAAACCCTAGCCCTAAATATCCTGACACGACCCTCACTAACATTAACATGGACACACACCCTAATTATCTTGATATTGACACGGACAAACTGACACAAACATAGAGTGTGTGTTTGAAAATAGGGTTTGTGTGTGGTGATAGAAAATATGATAGCCTATTTGAATGAATATTATATGATACGCCCAAATTTGATTGCATAATTAGGAAATTTAGTTAATATGGATATTTGGTTACATAATTAAAAATTTGGGTAGTACAATTTGATGGTGGGCTAGTGTCAATTAGTAGTGTATATAAGGATTCTGGAGCAGCCCCCACCACAGACGGACGATACGACGATCATAGCACATTTTGATTTGTTTGAGTGTAGCATGATGAAGCTGAGGGATCTGGCCATGTCGACAGAGCACAACATGATGGCATTGCAGGGGTCGCATATAGACATAGGTGCTGCCCTGATGAGACTGCAGATGACACAGGTTCTGATGAGCCAGTCAGTGGAGCAGAGTGCTGTGAGGATGTTATCTGTCATTGATATTTGTAATGCTCGACTGACAGCTTTGGAGCAGATACGTCCTCCTGGTCCACCGGCATCGACATCTGCTTTGACTGCACTGACTCCTCTATCTGGTGAAGTGATGCTTTCACAGGAGCAGTTTGACGGGCTATTATTCCAGATTTGCGACAGTGTTCCTTCTCCTCCTGATCAGCAGTAGTTATTCTTTGGATATTTGTGTGTATTGGCCCATTCATGGGTCTTTTATTATTATTTTAATACAGCTTTATTGTGTGACTAGATGCTTTTATTGTGTGACTAGATGGGAATATTTATTTTAAACTTTTATCCATTTATTTCAGGATTTTATCCATTTTATTTCATATACTTTTGTGTGCAATTTGGTGTTGAGTGTGAATGTACTGGTGTTGAGTGTTTCACCGGAAAGGTCGGTGAACCGAAAAAATTCAACAGAGGGTTGCTTCGGGTTTGTCTATTTTTATGAACTGTGATATTGCACGGATATATGACAAATTGCAAGCATACATTTATTTTAGATTTTTTTTAAAAAAATTGTAATTTAGCAACTTCCACTAGACGTCGCTAAATACGTCGCTAACTGATCAGAAGGTCGCTATTTTTGTCGCTAAATGTCGCTAAATGGTTAACATGGAAGTATTTACCATGTCAACAAAATGTCGCTAAATCTGTTACAAAATGTCGCTAAATATAAAAAAATAGTGACGTTTAGCGACAAATGACACATCGCTGATTTAGCGACGAAACGTCGCTAAACGTCGCTAATTTGAAAAAAATTACCGACGCCAAAACGTAGCTAGTAAACGTCGCTATAGCAACGTTTTGCGAAATTTTTCCTATCAGCTACTAGCTAAAATGCGACTTTACTGAAACGTCGTTAAACTTTTTTAATGATATTTTTATGTCATTTAGCGACGCTTCCATACGTCGTTAATTTGACTTATTCTAGTAGTGTGAGCTTTCTGTACACCTTGTTGTCCTCCTTGGCTTTGAATTATTGAAACTAATATCGTTTTATGAAGCTTTAGCTAACGATCCGTCACCAAACCAGATCCGTCGAACAATCCCAACTAGGAGACCAACCAGCTGTCATGGGACCGATAGACTAACCTTCAATATTTGACACATTACTATTGGTCGCTTTGTCTCAATGAACCGAATCCTCTGTATCCCTCAAATCATCTCGAAGACCCTCCTCAGCAAGTTTTGACGATCTACTAACTCCTGTAGAACATCCCTCGAGCCTCCATCCGATATTTGTGGCCTGCTAATACAACTCAGCGACTTAATCCTGTACATGCCATAACATAAATCTCCTCAAACCAGCTGTTGGGAACCCTTCATAAGCATCCAATATTTATCCACAAACAAACTGTGACAACCATCATCTGTCAGCCTCCCTACCAAAACCAAGTTGTACCGTAAACTCGGTACATGTTGCACACACTTGAGAACAAGCTTCTCACCAAGCTCCGTTATCAAGTGCACATCACTGAAGCCTACAACTGCAGTCGTTCTTTTGTTGTCTATCTTTACACGTTCAAACATATATACCATCTCGGTATGACGTGAAGATCCTCCTATGCGGAGTGGCGTGATACGATCCCTCCGTGTCCATAACCTAATTGCCGTCATGACACATGCCATAAATTTTCTCTATGTCGGTTGTTGCGATGATGATATCTCCCACAGCCATGAGATCCTCATAATCATCCTTGCATTTGGCCTTCTCAGCTTTGAGCTTCATGTAGTTCATCTTGATATGACCCCTTTTACCACAGTAATTGTAAACTCCCTAATTTAATTTTTTAATTATAATTATTTTTATTATATTTACATAATTATTAGAATTTTTGGTTCTTACTTAGCTAATTAGATAATATATTTCTTTGAGGTATTTAAATATATAAATATTTATCTATAATTAATAATTACAAATGTTTCACAAAAATATTTCTGGAGTAAAATTTCTTAATAAGGTGGTATGAATTTTTTAATCTATTTTCATTAGATGTATATTTTCTAGAATTTTACTGCCATATATATATATATATAATATTATATATATTAGTTAATAAAAAAATAAAAAAATAAAAAATAAAACTAAACTAACCCCCTGCGTACAGAGCCCACACGCACCCCTCTCTCTAATATATATATATATATATATATATATATATATATATATATATATATATATATTGGAAGAGGTAATTGTGGTACAAAATTCTGGCCCGAAGGCCTACAAACTCGTCCCGAAGGCCCACCATATCCCGGCCTGAAGGCCCCACATATCCCGGCCCGTAGGCCTGTACCTGCAGCGCGCTTGAACTGTACCTGCACTGCAGCCATCACCAACTCATCACTTAATACCCCCTAAGAGGAATTAAATGGCGCCCAGGAGGCTCAAACCCGCAATCTCCTAAGTAATATGCATCGATCTTAACTACTAGGCTAGACGTTATTTGCTATATATATATATATATATATATATATATATATATATATATATAGACACACACACACACACACACAGAAAACCTAAACCCTAACTCTCCACTGCCCGTAGCGGCGCCTGAACGCCCGCCAACCCAACTGCGCGACAGCAGGAACTAGTCCCAACTCCACTTCGCGGTAAGTTTTCTCCTTCAACATTCATCCATTTTTTGATCCGATTCTTTGTACGCGTTCACATCATGAACAAATACAACTCCCTTTAAATAGATTAGTTTATGATGCTATGGATCGTGAGAAAACTTTACGCAAAGTTGGACGAAAAACTATTTTCAGAACAGTACAAAAAACTGTCCAAACACCCATGTTTGCGATCCGTTTTCTCCCAAAATACCATTAATTTGAAAAATCTATCTGAATAACTTTTTTACAACATATCCAATTTTAAATCCCTTATTTTAGTTTATTTTTACTTGTAATCTCTGTAAAATCGAGTTCCAAAACCAAAAAAAAAATCTATTTTCAAAACTTAAGAATTCTCTAATACGGTGTCTGCCTAGCCAAACAAGGCAACTTTATCGCGTGCGGAGTACATCGAAAGTTGCATATAGTAAACGCTGACGTATGGGCTTTCGTAGAACTTAATTTGGAGTGTGTGCACGCAGAATCAACCAGTATCCGTCAAAAAATACTATATCAATCTTTTCTGAATTTGTGCAATTATTTTGTGTGTGCGTGTCATTTTGTAGCAAAACTTGTACTATCAGATTCGCAGCATTACACTAGTCATGTGACCCAAGTTTGGTTCAATTCTAAGAACGTTGACTGGAACATCGTTTCGTGGGCCCTATAGTCCTACTTAACGGGGGATTTTGTGACAGACGCCTCGGAATCCAATTTCGGATATTCTGTTGAAATTGTGTCATTGTTCTGGACTCGTGGACACTAAGTTTGTCGAATTTAGAAAAATTTATCTTCTGCACATTTTTCAGTACAAAGTGGGCCGCATTTGGACAATGTCTTGACGCAAAACTGTAATTTTTGTCCTTGTGTCCAAACTAGAGTTATGGGTAGTCAATCCTAGCTATTTCTCATATTTTGGAAATGATGTTGATATTATTTTCAGCATCCGGTGGCGTTCGTCTAGATTCTACCTCTTCGGGAGTAGTTGACATATTGAGCTCTACCTGGACTTTGCCATACCATTCTCTAGGACCTATGCAAGTGTATCTTGCCAAGTCGTATTTCATTTTCTATTATATTACATGTATATTATTATTGTCATGTTTGCTTCTGGTGTATTGTGTCACTTTAGGGTCGTTGTCGTTGCTTCATGTCTAAGTTAAACTCGGGTGTCGATGTCCGTTAGCGGAGTCGGGCAACGAATCTAGAGTTGGCTTCACGAGGCCATGATCGTGTAGATATGTTTCCACATCAGACCTTAGGATACTTGATACGATATTTCATGAGAATCCATACTTGATGTATTCAAGAAGACCAGATTTTGCATTTTTTTATTAGGAACGTGACATGATATGTTACCATACTATACTACTTATTATGACTCGATGTAGTGGTTAGAGGTCTTGATTTTGCATGTTATGGATATGAGATATTATGGACATGAGACATGAGTTTAGATTGGGTGGGGAGAGCTTACTCTGAGCGTTGGGCTACCATTTTTCATCATAGTTACCATAGACTCTTACCAGAGTTTCGGATCTTTCATAGTTACTACAGGTTCCCTGCCGGAACCTAGAGATTTTAATAGTTACTAAAGATGTCTATTGAGATCTTTATATTCACACTTTGGTGGTCTAGCGTGAGAGTGATGTTCTCATGTGCATTCACTTAGATAGTTACTGTAATTTTTCCCATTGAGTATTTTTGTATCATTATATTGTTTTACTTCTGGCATATTGTTTCTTGTACCTTGTTACATTCCTCTGAGGTCCTGGTCCCTTGTCGGTTTTGTAATATAGATGGTCGTGGATTTTTTTGGAGCTGCTGGTACATTGCATCTAGATGTGAAGGTAGTGGGACTAGGTACTTATATCATTTTCTTTCATGGTTATATTTTATTCTTGTTGTTTACTCATCTGCTGATATAGCCTAGTTTTGTAGACTCGTGCTATTACTTTCGAGTCTATTTGGACAAGTATTGAGCTTTGTAGACTCATGTTTTATTTTACTCATCTGCTGATTAAGCCTAGTATTGAGGCATAGATATATTTACTGTATTATCTAGATAGTGACCATTATTGAACAGCTTATATGTATTTGAGTTGGACTGGAGTCCACTTCAGATGTAGCTGGCATGTTTACATATTCCAAGTCCTACGTATTTTGGGACTGGGGCGTGACAGTGATAGCAACTCTCTTTACGGTCCACAGTCGCTAGATCTCGAGAACTCTACCATGTCCTCGCCTATTACTTGAGTCTTCCCTTCCCATAGGAAGCCACAAGAGAGGACTCCTAAGATGATTCGACTTTCTTATGCTGGACCTCCTAATTCAAGAAACTACTTTTGACTACCTCCAATGTGACAACTACATCAGAAGCAGAGTTGCTCACCTACACCACCAACGTCTCCTAGTTTTTCGGTAGAGAACTCAAAAGCAGAAGGGCCTGAAGCTCATCATCAATCACCATATTCATCATAATGGCTGATTGATGATATCCTGAACCATGTTCAGATATTGTGCAACTGGGGCACCCTTTGTATACTTTGAGTTGACGAGTTGGAGAATAAGAAATGTATTATTGCTAGCCGCCTTTCTTTCGTACAGCCAATATAGCTTCTCCCACAATGCTTTTGTTGAACTCTCCATAGACACGTGGTGAAACACTGAATCGTCCAGCCATTGGCGGATGCTTCTCCCACACGTGGTAAAACACTGAATTTCCAGTCTTCAGCAGCTTTGTCTGATGGCATGGCACTATCATCCTTCAACGGACCATGCAAGTCCTTGCACCTGAGTAGATACTCCATCCTTGGCTTCAAAATTGCCCAGTTTCCCCTGTGAGGGTGATCATATTATCACGACCCACACCCAAAATTTAGGCATGAGCCATGGGTACGTCCAGCTTACGCCGCAGATCGGCGGTAGAACGTTGTCTAGGTCTAAATACTACTAAACATAACTCATAAGATAACCTGTCAATGATCTCAACTCCATAAGGAGGACAATAAATAATGCATTGATCAACAATTTATAATATACTCAATCACAATAACTATAGAAAATAGATGGCATGATATGATATAAAGATAAGGAAGTACTGACATAAGTCAAGCACAACAACTCAAATACAACAGTAATTTAGAGTCTAGCTAACCCAATATAAATAGTCTCAACAATAATATAAACCAAGTCTCAAGTTTAGAATAGTTTATACATAAATAACTAGACCAGGGAGCTGTCTAGACGACTGCGGGTGGTGTCTCCTCTAAGGAGAGTGACTCCTCTAGAATCTCCGGTATATAGTCTTCCTCTACACTTGGGCCATAGTGAGTAAGACAGAAGTCCTCAAGGTCCTCTGAAAAATATTATCTAGTCAGGATTGGAGCGAAGTACAAGCACTAAACAACAGTTTCATTTATATTGACAAAACTATAAGACGGTATAAGGAAATATATAATTAAAAAATACTGAAAAAATAAAAAATACTGGAGAAATAAGTAATTAGCAATAGTACAAACTAGCAATGAATAGATATATGTGAATGCTATAAATGAGTGAACTGGAAATAAAGAATAGAAATTTTAGCTAAGTGTTGTGAAATATCAGTTTACTATTTGATCGGCTTGGGACTAGATCAGGCTTGTTATATATGATTGGCTATGATATATGTGAGGTCAGGCTAACCATTTGGTTAGCTATGATGCGAGCAATAGTCAGGTTAATCATATATAACAGGCTATGAGGCATGTAAATGGTCAGGCTATACCCTACGTGATGTGTGGGGTGAGCTATGATGCATGTAAAGTAGGGTATGATCACATAATCTTGCTAATATTTTACCGTCGACAGCTAGCACGATGGATTCCAATCACGACTCCTCATGACATGTATCTATGATACTAGCCCGTGTATCCACAGTGTCAGAATCAAGCATACTCTATAATTAGAATCATAAAAATAATCAACATAATAAAAACTGTTAGAGAATGTACTCGCCTGTCGTCCAAAGCTGGTGATATGGATCTGATACCAAGTCCAAGTCCAAACAACCTATTTTATGAATTTACAACATCAATAAGTAACAAATGAATCAAATAATCTTAACTATTTGGTTTTGAGGGTTCTAGGTCAATTCTAGGTTAATAGGGTCTATACTAGATATGTATCAATTTAGACTAGCCAACACCTATTTGGTAATACCTAACTAGCTATGTATAGGTATTTTTGGTATCAAGGTATCCTATTGGCACTACGTAACTAAGTTTCTCTAGGCTCAATACTATTCTATAGTATTGTGGTTATCTGATTCTTTTCCATAAATATAACTCTATACCTATCTATATGAATACCTTAACTCTAATCACATTAACACTTAGCTATCATAGGATACCTATCTAAACTCTGATACCTATCCATCTAACCACTGACACATACACAACATACCTACACACCCATCTAAACTAACTAACACTGGAAATATATATATAGACTTAGGAAACAACATAAAGAAATGCATGATACCCACATAAACCAAGGCCTGTTTGGCTTATTGAAAGTGAGGTGTAATCCCAACATCTGCATACAACTAATACACAATGTCAACCTCAAAGCTTAAATCCCTAAACACTCATTGCATCTTGCCCATCCTTATTGGAATGCAGGTTTGAGGGGTTAAAACATCAGTGCACTACCTTAGGTAGTCCACACCTGCTCATATTATCCGAGCCCAACTTCCCACTGCAATTCCCCTAAAAGCAGGAGCTTACACTGAAATGCCTGCACCTAAAATGTCTAGCAACACTGCTCTGGACAACTCTATCCCGCTCCTCTGTTCATTGTGTATGGAGACACTACCCGAGCACACTCACACACTCCTAAGAATCAGACACCCACTGACACACTCACTCTCTACCATAAAATATCACTGATACTTACTTGGTATCACACATACATAATGCATACACAGACACCTATATACCTATATATATGTATCTATATATCAACAACATCTACATATGATCACTCACCCACTGATACACTGAGGTATCAGGACCTCACCTACTCACTACTGTGAACCTGATACCCCATCACTGACACACAGGCACACTAATATAGTTTCAGAGGAATCCCGACTGCACAGTCACTGAGAAATTGATACTGCACAATAAATAAGGATCTCGACTGATACCTCGCTCACTCGACACTCTACTGTCACACACACCTCAAAAACAGACATAATATTGAAGAACCCGATCCTCAACTGCACAGATACACTAGCAATGCACTCCCAGTGCACACTGGGCACAGTAAACCCGATACTGCATAGTAACACCCATATCACGTTCCCTAATGTTGATACACTGAATATCAGTGCATCCTTAGTTGCACACGGTTTCTTCCGCAGTGTCCACGATCCTCACACACACTGGCACAGTGTGTCTCAGGAACCCGACACCTATGTAACCCCACATCAATACATATATAACATTAATACGTATACGTACACACACACACACACACACACACACACACACATATATATATATATATATATATATATATATATATATATATATATATATATATACACCCAAAATATATAAATTAGATCATATAAATAGGCATACATCCTATTAAAAATTTCAACAAGCACCTAGTGTGCAAAATCTGGGATACTCTATGAATCCTCGTGTATAAACCCCAAATACAAATAAACCATATACGTATACTATATAAATTTACATATATACATATATATATGATTAGTTGATATGAAAATTAGGCAAAAATTCATCATTGGATCATAAATCCCCCAAATGCACCTATGACACCATGGAGAATCATCATGAACCCAAAAGAGACTCATGCTCTCCCTTAATAGTTATCCCTAAATCAATGTGTGGGCTCATAATGTCCAAACAATTAATTAAAACAGAATTAAATGAGGGTTTTCCAGATTTCTACCTATTGGGAGATGGATTTCCAATGTAGCTTCCTCTTCTCCAAGTCTCCTTGTGCGCAAGCTTCTAGGTCTCCTTGAATGAGGGAAGAATGAGGGATTGAGGCTTAGAAATTCTAAAATTTGTGAAGGGAATAATGGTTTTTCTTGGAGGCTATTTCTAGGATTTCTTCATGAAGGATAAGGGATTTTGAGGGAGGCTCCCTCTAGATATATAGGTCGGCCATATGGTTAGGAATAGGGTTAGGGTTTCTAATGTATAATGTCTCTTTTTCCCTCCATGGCTTGTCATGAAGAACCATTTAATTAAGGGGGCTTAGAAATTCATGTGAGGGATTTAACTAGATGCTAATTAATTGAATATGGATTTGTTTAGTAGATTTTTAGGTCTAGTCCAGTAACCCACGTTATCAATGAACACGATATAATATATATATATATATTATATCTCATGCAATTATTAACACAATAAATAAATAGGGTGAATGACAAAAAACCCCTACTCTAGAAATGTGGTAGTGACACATATGTGTGTTCATCTTCCCCGTGGATATTATTGCACCTTCCCTCTCGCGAAACTTAGAGCTCTGATAATAGTTGTTGGGAAATCAGACACCAGAGCTAGATGCTCTGATAACAGACATTGGAATCAGATAAGTCTTATAAGCGTTCTGACACCGTGTCTGAAACTGATCGTAGCGGAAACTTAGGCCAACCCACCTGAGATAACCAACCCCGTTTAATGAACATCAAGCACAGATAAAGAAAATGTATATGGTTGGTGACTGCGTCACCTGGACATATCATAATCTATATAACTCAGGTAAAATTATAAGATTGACAAAAATCAATATTGAACCTTTTGCCCTAATAGATTCAACCCATCACCACACTCAAGAAGAAAAGATAGATATTACAATAAATCACTCACTCTACCCATAGCGATCTGTCACGACCCACACCTGGATATTCGGACACAAGTACGAAGATACGTCCAGCCTACGCTGCAGCATCGGTGGTAGAACGCTTTCTAGTCCTCAACGAAAATTATCTCAACTATTATATAAATAACTAGTATCTTCATACTCAATCATAGTATACTAAGGAGGATATGAAAAGAAAAGCAATCCAACAACTAATTAAGAGAAATAAAACTAGAGCAAGATACGAGAATAAGAAATACTAGTTTAGATTATCTACAATGTCACCTCATGGTCCACTGTACATGATCAGTCTCAACTATAGCATCACTCTAAAGTCTAGAACGAGTGGGTATAAAATTCCTAAAAAATGGTATCCAGTCAGGATTGGAGCGAAGCACATAACTCTGAAAGCAGTTCCAAATACATGGTAGAGAATATATGATAAGTAATAGTAATGAATACATGATGTACAAGTAACTGGAGTAATCATTGTGATACAACTGAGATAGACAAATAAATATGGTAAGGAAACTGAAATAATAAGGAACATGGTGGCATGGTATGAGACAGTAAGCAAGGTGATATAGGAACAATAACTAAGTGATTTGAAGTACAAGTTCGTTATGTGATCGGCTTAGGAAAGCACACGATCTACTAAGTTAATGCTTAATTATACGTGAGTTGTACAATTGGCATGCATACGGCCTATACTAAAGGTTTTGATCACATAATCAACTCATACTTCCTCTCCCCCGACAAATACCCATGGATCTGAATCATGATATGTTATGACACGAAAATCATAGCACATGGTCTAAACATGAGCACAATGATCACACGATCTATAACAATAAGAAAAGTAACATCTCCTAATTAAGATCGATATAGTACAAATCTATTTACAATCGTGTCGTAAATCAAGTAAAACATTGCTAGAACATGTAATATAGTCGCTATAAAGTAAATAGAAACTAACAAAGAAATATACTCGCTTGTGGTCCTGAGCAAAGAACACAAGTCAGTGTCCGAACTGGAGTCCAAGTAGCCTATATATGAATTGTCAATGTCAATATATACATGAACCAAAGAATATCCTATCACTTAGGTTTCATACTAATCTATATCTACGTATAACTTTAGTCTATTGGTGATATAACTATGGTCATATCTATGTTTTTAGGAATATCTGTAAAAAACTATATTATATAGTCATTTCTCTACTTGTAACTAATATTGCACCTATTAGACCTATTCAATAAATTCTGGGGTTAAATATGTCATAGCCCTTCGTATCGGCTTTTTCAAATTTTAAATGGATCGTATTTTGTGGCTGAAAGTTGTCAGAATCATAAAAATACCAAAACGCGTTAGTTTTTTGGATACCTGATGCTTAAACAATTTTACATAAAGTGATAGATTGAATTTGGCTTATTAATTTATATATTTGGAAAGCTAACTTTGATATGGTTCTGTTAAAAAAAGAAAGATTAATCAAAGTCCTGAGTTAGGAGTTATGGCTTTTCTAAGTTGCTATGGCTGCTAAAAATGTGGCTGAATACTATAAAAAATTAGACTGCTTTGGACAAAAAAATACATGTATATACCTAATTGACACATATGAACACAAATATATAAGAATCAACAATTCTAACCACACGTATCATAAAGTTTTATGACACGAACATAGATATCTAATTTTGGACACAAGGACACAAGCACAACTCAATTTAGACACAAAATTTTCTTTGGGAACATGTATCAAAGACTTGGTGGACACAAATTCGTAATTCTACCAAATTGACCATAGAAAATATAATTCTACCACACAAAAGCCTAGATCTAATAAATTTGAGACCTCTACCACCTATATCTACCATTTGGAAGTCATTTCCACCCATGGAATGCTTTCTATTGGTTTAATTTGGATTTCTGACATAGAAATTGGTAGGAAAAAAATTACCTATTGGGAGTTGTGCCCCAATGAATCTCCACGAAATTAGACACAATGGGATAGGTTAGACACGATCCTCCTAGCTTGGGATCCTCTCCAAGTTCCTCATGTGCTCCAAGACTGTAGCTATCTATTGGGAATGGAATAAGTATGAATGTGGTTGATTTGAGTAGTTGGAGGGGGATAATGGGTTTGGTAATGGAGTGACTTGGCGAAGAAGAAGACTTGAGGAAGAAGAAGTTTGGAGAAGGAAATAAAATAAAATAAAATAAAATGGAGAGAGTTGGCCACTTATGGTGAGGGTAGAGTTGGTAATATCTACAAGTTTATCATTCCACAATAATTTAAATTCTAGATCCAGTATGAATAGAATCTATTTGTCATAGAGGGAATCTAATTGGTTATGGATGGCATCTAGCTAATTAAAAAGAGAATATTCTATCCATGACAAATGAAAAATAATTAATTCTAAATTAATAACTAATTTAATATAACTATATGATTAGCATAAAAAGGTAAATTGACAAAAATATCCCTAATAGTGGAAAGTGGTGGTTACACGATCTCCCTGAACGAAGGCGACGACTCTTCGATCGGATCTTCTCTTCCTTCTGTCTTAGATGACGAGCTCTAAGAGCAAAGTAGGTACTTTATCTTAGATCTCATATGGACAATGTCACGCCCCAGTCCCAAAATATCGAGGGACTAGACACGTGGCAATGGCCAGCAGTACACACCGATGGACAAACCCAATTTAATGGATCCATCGGGGCATACTTAAGATGTATTACAATGGTCAGGGTTTGCTAATCTCATCCACAGAATAAACACAGCAATATCAACAAAAGTATTAAACAACATCCAGTCACAAGTAAATAAAATTGGGGAACAACCCGATATTAAGTCTGTTACAAATGTTCATTTAAACATGAATAAAAGAGTTTATTTGCCAATATAAACTGAGCATAGAGAAGCAGATGTTCATGAAAAGTCCTCAGCGATCACCTCGTCCTCAGGGTCGGGTACTGTTCCGAGAAGTGCTCATGTTCCGTACACCTCAGGATAGATATCCTCTGCTAATCCTGGGGACATAATCCAGATCCAGGTCCTCAGGGGACATAGCAAGGTACAAAATAACTCAAGCTAAAATAATGCAGTGCAGCAATAAATGAAACAATAGGGTAAATAAATAAACCAGTTAAGTGATATGCAAGTGAGAGTTTTAGTCATACTCAGGCTGAGACTACTACAGGATCGGTGTCGGTGAAACCCATAGCAGTATTCTCTCGAAGGTCCAGAACTTGCGCCAAAGCTCTGTATCAGAGACTAAGACACCTCCAGATGACAACAATTATAATATAATCAGCCTTGATATGGTAATACTCTCTCCACCCAATGTAATCTCACGTCACAGTTCACGATGTACATGTCCATGTCACGCAAGACCAACACTAATGCAACAAGTCTAAGCATGTAAAGATGTATATGTCATAAACCTGTATCCTATACAGAATCATCTTGAATATTTCAGGAAGATTCTGTCTCATGATTCATGTCAGGTGTCCTGGGTATAAGTACTTGATATGGCAAGTACGAGAATATAAATGTCACGATATCCATCTCTAGTTGACCTTACACAACTTTGCGTACGGTGTTGGCACTCGACTATTAATCGGACGCTAAGTAAGTCACACGATCCTAGGTTTAAGCATGTACAACAGTCACAGGAATAAACCAAGAGAAAAAAATGAATCAATATACTGCAATTATGGCAAGGTACACTTGCCTGGGGTTCCGGCTCCAATTGTAGCTCTGGCAGCAGCGGGATTTGCAGGCAGTACTCCGGTTGCTGAAATAGACATCACCATCAGATCCAAAAAATATCAATTAGCTAAAAATGCCTGTCCTTGAGTCCAATTTGGACACAGGGGCAAAAATGACATTTTTAAGCCAAAGCGGGTTCCACAAGTGGACCGCTTTTCACCGAAAAATGTGTCAGGAACAAAGGTCTCCAAATCTGTCAAACTTAGTGTCAATAATTCAGGAACGATGTTACGAACCCAACGAAACTTCCAGAATTGGATTCCGATGAGCCGATCATAAAATCGCCCGTCAAGTAGAGCTTGTGGGGCCCACGATACACGATTTTGTGAACGTTCTCAGAATCGAACCAAACTTGGTCACAGGACCAGTGTATTGCTACGAGTCCGATGGCGCAAGTTTCGTTTCGATCCGACGTATGTACACTAAGTTACAGCAAGATCCAGAAAAGAGGAATACGGGACGTTGTCGGCGGATACGCGTTGATTCCGGTGTGCACGCACATCCAAATCAACTTCTGCGAAATCTTGCACGTCCGTATCAACGACGCGCACGTATCGATGAAGACCGCATGAAATCAAGTCGTCCCGTTTGGCAGGGCGTACTCAGTTCCTGGGTGAAACAGGGCATTGATTTTTTCTGTTTTTGGATCACGGTTCGCGATCGCCACAGGACGCGATGCACCGAGCGGGTTGTACGGGCATCGAGAGGGTTACACAGCCTATGCGTCACAATTGACAGAACCGAAAATAGGGCAGCGGGGAGAGAGAAATGGGTACCTGAACAGGACTCCAAACACTGAGATTTCTCATGTCCGTGTGTCAACTTGACACTGCTGTCCTGGCTGTGTCCGTGTCCGGTCCGAGCTAGGGTTCAGGCGCTGGGTCTACGCCGGAGTAGCTCGCGGAGGCGGCTGGCTCGTCAGCGGCGAGGGGGAAGGCTGGCGGCGAAGCGGGCGCGCTCGGCTCGGGGACGGCTCTAGCCGGAGGGGCTCGCAGAGGCGACGAGGGAGGAGGAAGGCTACGGATGGATGCTACTGTGGGGCGGGCTGGGAATGAGGCGGCGGAGGCGGTCGCGGGCCGAGGGGCTGAAGGCGGTGGAGGGGAGATGGCTAGGGCGGAGGGGTTCTGGCCGAAGGGGACGACGGGAGGGGTCGTCGGCGGGGCTGGGCGGAGGAGGGGGAGTCGAGGGGGAGGATTCAGGCGGAGGAGAGGGATTTTTATAGGGGAGGAGGAAGGCGGTTACGGGAGAGGAAGAGGGAGGGACGGCGTCGGTTACGGGCAGCGGAGCAGCTGGGGAGCGGAGCAGCCGGCGGCGACCGTTTCGGTAGCCGGAGCGGCGCCAGGGAGGCAGAGGGTCGTCGGCTTTGGGAGAAAAAGGGGTTAGCGGGTTATCGGGTGGTGACGGGTCGGGTCAGGTCAGGCAGATCCGGCCCGATCCAATAAAAATAAATGCAGGTCGGGTCGGGTCGGGTTTCGGGTCGCGGGTTAGACCCGGATCCGACCCGCTAAGGTTGGGTTTGGGTTTATTAAACCGGTCCGGTTCAGCAGTTTGGTTTGGTTTGGTTTGGTTCAAGTGAACCGGGTTCAGGGTTTAATTAAATAATTAGTTTTTAGGGCTTTTAAAATACTTCCGGGGTCCAATAAATTTCCGAAAATTACCCTATTTCTAGTTTTTTATTTTACACCAGAAAATATTATTTTTATAATATTTTAATATTATTTAATATCAATTAAAAATCATTTAAATTTAAAATACCTTAGTTTTAATTAATAAAAATACCAGAAAAATTCCAAAAAATTGTGTAAAATCCAAATTAAAAATTCTTGAAAATCAGGGGGTTTACAATCTACCCCCCTTAAGAGGATTGCGTTCTCACAATCAAAGAATAACCGGTCAACAGAGATGACACGGTTGCAAAATTTATTCGAAGCACAATACGATAAAGAAAAGTCAAGGTTGAGGGTTTAAACACATAGGGAAAATCATTTTCCTAAGCAATGGAAGTTATGCAATTTCCCAAATGTAGAAAATCTAGAAAATTACAGTTTTTTAGAAAAATCTAGGTTATTCTTTAAAAACAAAATAGATTAACAATTCTAGGTTATCACTAGGTTATCAATTATTAGCAAGGTAAAACTATTACGTTAAGTCTAGGGTCACGAACCAATGGGCACGAACTAAAGCAATACTAGAAACATAACTACAAAAACTTACGCGCATTAGCTACTCCATGATTCTGCGCGTCTCCCACAGTCATCGCGAAAGCTTGTCCGCGTCCTTGAGGTGGTGCCCTCTACTGTTGCTGGACTTGCTGGTAGGGTGCTGCTTGAAGTGCCAAGGGTGGCCTTGGTTGATGTCCTCCTGGTGCTGGTAGAGCTTGTTGGTTTGCCCTTGGTGCTCCTTCTCCATGTTCAGTGCAATCCCTTACCGAATGCTGACATGATCCGCATGCTAAACACAACCCTAATCTGCGTCGGCATTCCTTGGCAAGATGGCCTGCTTTGCCACAATAGTGACAAGTAGAAAGGACTATTACTTGTGGTGTAGATGCTTTCTGTTGTTGCTGTAGGTGAGGTCTCTTTGCAGCTTCTTCTTGTGGTGCTCTGGCTGTTGCTGATGGGGAAGGCCGCTTCAGACTGGTCTCTCTCTTGGTGACGTGCTTCATGCGTCGGGCTGCAATAAGGATGTCTGAGTACGAAGTAGGTGCAACGGATCCAATTAGTTTCTGTAACTCGAAGTTGAGTCCGTCGAAAAACTTCTCGGCCTTCTCTTCTTCTGTCGGGATCAATGTTGGGGCAAAGCGACTTAGACGAATGAACTCAGCGTTGTACTCTTCCACCGTCTTAGTATCCTGAATGAGGCGATTGAACTTGTCCCGAAGTTCTGATCGAGCGATAGCCGGAATGTACATCTCCTGAAAGAGTCTGGAGAACTCTTCCCAAGTAACTCGGTCTGGTCCTAGCCGTGTCTCCTCGGATAGCCACCAGTGATGAGCATTGTCCGTCAATTGCATTCTGACGGCAGTCATCCAACGTTCCCGTGGAAACTCAGCTGCTTCTAATTGATGCCGAATGTTGGTGAGCCATTCATGAACTTCTGATGGTCCCTCCTTGCCAGAAAAGGTACGGGGCTTCAGCTGGCGAAAATCGGTGATAGAGCCCGTCATTGGCCATCGAGCTGGTAGGTTGACCTGCTCCAGTGCAGTTGCTATGCTGTTCCTCAAGTAATCAGCCTCGCGACGCTGAGCCTCGTGTTGGACTTGCTGCTGGGCTTGCATCATTGCGTAGATCATTTGGAATATCTGTTGCCCGTTAATAGGCTGCCCTTGTGGGAATACAGGCATTGGTGGAACGAACTACGGCGGAGGTAGGATTTCATCACGCCGGAACCTTGAATTATGCTGGGCTGCTTGATCGCTTTGAGAAGATTGTCCTCGGTCTTCGGGTGTCACTCCTTCATCATAAGTAACCACAACATCATGTGGTGTACCCAAGGGATTCTCGTCTCCGCTTCTTGGATCCATTACTCTGCATCAAAAATAAACTATAAGAGACGCACAGGAATTAAGGCAAGATGCAAGTTAAAATTTTAATTTGAATCCGATATAGATATCAAGAACGATTCAAGCAAGTGGATGAGATCCTAAAAACTTATCCTATTCTTATTGCAGGCATGTTCGGTCCCTAAGTTAAAACCGAACAATTTAGTCGTTGACCTGCATGGGCCACCACAAAAACCATGTCACGCCCCAGTCCCAAAATATCGAGGGACTAGACACGTGGCAATGGCCAGCAGTACACACCGATGGACAAACCCAATTTAATGGATCCATCGGGGCATACTTAAGCTGTATTACAATGGTCAGGGTTTGCTAATCTCATCCACAGAATAAATACAGCAATATTAACAAAAGTATTAAACAACATCTAGTCACAAGTAAATAAAATCGGGGAACAACCCGATATTAAGTCTGTTACAAATGTTCATTTAAAAAGGAATAAAAGAGTTTATTTGCCAATATAAACTGAGCATAGAGAAGCAGATGTTCATGAAAAGTCCTCAGCGATCACCTCGTCCTCAGGGTCTGGTACTGTTCCGAGAAGTGCTCCTGTTCCGTACACCTCAGGATAGATATCCTCTGCTAATCCTGGAGACATAATCCAGATCCAGGTCCTCAGGGGACAAAGCAAGGTACAAAATAACTCAAGCCAAAATAATGCAGTGCAGCAATAAATGAAATAATAGGGTAAATAAATAAACCAGCTAAGTGATATGTAAGTGAGAGTTTTAGTCATACTCATGCTGAGACTACTACATGATCGGTGTCGGTGAAACCCATAGCAGTATTCTCTCGAAGGGCCAGAACTTGCGCCAAAGCTCTGTATCAGAGACTAAGACACCTCCAGATGACAATAATTATAATATAATCAGCCTTGATATGGTAATACTCTCCCCACCAATGTAATCTCACGTCACAGTTCACGATGTACATGTCCATGTCACGCAAGACCAACACTAATGTAACAAGTCTAAGCATGTAAAGATGTATATGTCATAAACCTGTATCCTATACAGAATCACCTTGAATATTTCAGGAAGATTTTGTCTCATGATTCATGTCAGGTGTCCTGGGTATAACGTACTTGATATGGCAAGTACGAGAATGTAAATGTCACGATATCCATCTCTAGTTGACCTTACACAACTCCGCGTACGGTGTTGGCTCCCGACTATTAATCGGACGCTAAGTAAGTCACACAGTCCTAGGTTTAAGCATGTACAACATTCACAGGAATAAACCAAGAGAACAAAATGAATTAATATACTGCAATTATGGCAAGGTACACTTGCCTGGGGTTCCGGCTCCAATTGTAGCTCTGGCAGCAGCAGGATTTGCAGGTAGAACTCCAGTTGCTGAAATAGACATCACCATCAGATCCAGAAAATATCAATTAGCTAGAAACGCCTGTCCTTGAGTCCAATTTGGACACAGGGGCAAAAATAACATTTTTAAGCCAAAGCGGGTTCCACAACTGGGCCGCTTTGCACCGAAAAATGTGTCAGGAACAAAGGTCTCCAAATCTGTCAAACTTAGTGTCAACAAGTCAGGAATGATATTACGAACCCAACGGAACTTCCAGAATTGGATTACGATGAGCCGATCACAAAATCGCCCGTCAAGTGGGCCTGTGGGGCCCACGATACACGATTTTGTCAACGTTCTCAGAATCGAACCAAACTTGGGTCACAGGACCAGCGTATTGCTACGAGTCTGATGGTGCAAGTTTTGTTTCGATCTGACGTGTGTACACTAAGTTACAATAAGATCCAGAAAGGACGAATACGGAGCGTTATCGGCAGATACGCGTTGATTCCGGTGTGCACGCACATCCAAATCAACTTCTGCGAAATCCCGCACGTCCGTATCAACGACGCGCACGTATCGGTGAAGACCACACGCGACCAAGTCATCCTGTTTGGCAGGGCGTACTCAGTTCCGGGGTGAAATAGGGAGTTGGTTTTTCCTGTTTTTGGATCGTGGTTCGCGATCGCCACAGGACGCGATGCACCGAGCGGGTTATACGGGCATCGAGAGGGTTACACAGCCTACGCGTCACAACTGACGGAACCGAAAATGGGGCAGCGGGGAGAGAGAAATGGGTACCTGAACAGGGCTCCAAAAACTGAGATTTCTCGTATCCTTGTGTCAACTTGACACTGCTGTCCTGGCCGTGTCCGTGTCCGGTCCGAGCTAGGGTTCAGGCGCTGGGTCTACGTCGGAGGAGCTCGCGGAGGTGACTGGCTCGTCAGCGGCAAGGGGGAAGGCTGGTGGCGAAGCGGGCGACGCTCGGCTCGGGGATGGCTCTGGCCGGAGGGGCTCGCGGAGGCGACGAGGGAGGAGGAAGGCTACGGGTGGCTGCTGCTGTGGGGCGGGCTGGGAGTGAGGCGGGGGAGGCGGTCGCGGGCCGAGGGGCTTAAGGCGGTGGAGGGGAGATGGCTAGGGCGAAGGGGTTCTGGCCGAAGGGGACGACGGGAGGGGTCGTAGGCGGGGCTGGGCGGAGGAGAGGGAGTCGAGGGGGAGGATTCAGGCGGAGGAGAGGGGTTTTTATAGGGGAGAAGGAAGGCGGTTACGGGAGAGGAAGAGGGAGGGGCGGCGTCGGTTACGGGCGGCGGAGCAGTTGGGGAGCGGAGCAGCCGACGGCGACTGTTCCGGTAGCCGGAGCGGCGCCAGGGAGGCAGAGGGTCGTCGGCTTTGGGAGAGAAAGGGGTTAGCGGGTTATCGGGTGGTGATGGGTCGGGTCGGGTCAGGCGGATCCTGCCCGATCCAATAAAAATAAATGCGGGTCGGGTCGGGTTTCGGGTCGCGGGTTAGACCCGGATCCGACCCGCTAAGGTTGGGTTTGGGTTTATTAAACCGGTCTGGTTCAGCAGTTTGGTTTGGTTCAAGTGAACCGGGTTCAGGGTTTAATTAAATAATTAGTTTTTAGGGCTTTTAAAATACTTCCGGGGTTCAATAAATTCCCGAAAAATTATCCTATGTCTAGTTTTTCATTTTACACCAAAAAAATATTATTTTTATAATATTTTAATATTATTTAACATCAATTAAAAATCATTTAAATTCAAAATACCTTAGTTTTAATTAATAAAAATCCCAGAAAAATTCCTGGAAATTGTGTAAAATCCAAATTAAAAATTCTTGAAAATTAGGGGGTTTACAGACAAGCACCCTGATTCTCCAACTCGTGCTCTACTTTGTGCCTCTACCCTCAACCCATATATATAGTTGAGAAAACCTAGTTTAGGTCGTAGGAATTGCTAAATAGGAAACCCTAAAAAGAGAACTCATTACCTAAAATAGCAAGCACAAATTGCAGATGTCTAAATATTGTCAAATTAAATTTTTGATACAGATATGTCAATCTAATCAAAATAATGTAGATTTTTAAATTATATGAAATTAAATCATCATCATATTTGGACTTCAAAATTTGGTGTTTCCAAATCCAGACTAGACCCAACAAATCAGGCTTCCATCAATATTTAAAAGTTTTAATAATTTTACTGTAATTTTTGTTGGGAATGAAAAAAGAAAACTATTCTCCCAAACCGAGAAGCTACAAGAGAACCAAAGAAAAGTACAAGACACAAAAACTAAATTGCCAAAGTCACACAAAAGCCAAACGTAGACATAATGACTTCTTTACGTAAAAAATTCAGATAAAAAAACTATAGGACGATCGAAGTACAACCATGAAAAGCCTCCACTATTGGAATAAAAAATTATACTGAGTCCTTATCGACTTCTCACCGATCCAAAAAAGATCACCACAACTACTTGAAAGAAGAAAACTAGATTATAGACTCTGAAGAATAAGAGATGACAAAAAGAATTCTCCGAAATGATCCCTCATTTACAATAGCATTCAATCCCTTTTCTCTCTTTCAAAATTTGTAAAGTTGTGTTATTATTGTTGTTGTATGGATTAGGGTTAGAAAATACCTATATATATAACACCTTCAATTTCGTAACTAATCTGGACATTAGATATGATCCAACGATGTATAAAATATCCTAGAACTCGCACAACCTCGACTAAACTGAGTTCGGACTAAACTCTAGTTTTTCGTACCAGAAAGTTTTGACCCCAAGGGGACCGAACTCGGTCAAAATTCCCCCTGGGACCTAATTCGATACGAGTTCCCCCAGGATTAGGCAAAATCTACTACTCCAATACTTCGAGTTTCTCCGATATTGAATGGTACTTGTCGCACTCCCCGAGCATATCTGATACACGGATAACACACGTCGCACTCCATGGTATTTCCATATAGGCTAGGAACCCCACCCAACACCAACCACTACTAGAAAAAGCGGGATTAGCGACGTATTTTAGCGACTCCAAGTAAAAACGTCGCTAAATTAGCGACTCCATAAAAAACGTCGCTAGACGTCGCTAAATGGCGACATTTAGCGACGTTTAGCGACTTTTATTAAAATTTTAAAAGATTAGTCGCTATAAGTTCAATTAAGGTCACTAAACGTCGCTAATATATCTGATTTAGCGACGTTTAGCGTCGTAATTAGCGACGTATGTATCAAAAATATTTAGCGACGTCTTTGACTTCGCTAAATTTTATTTTAGCAACGTTTTTATTTAACGTCGCTAAACGTCGCTAAATTTTGGTTAATTAGGGCTCAGTTTTCTTTTCCCCCATCTGTCAAAAAATTTGAAAGTTTTCGATTTCCCCCGCCCCCCCTTCTCCGGCAACCGGCTCTCCACGGCTGCGGCTACTCCGGCATCCCCCTCCTCCTCTCTCTCTCTCTCTAGGTAATCTCTCTCTCTCTCTCTCTCTCTCTCTCTCTTATGTGACACTGACACAAGACACACTTGACAGACACGACACACGCACACAGACACGACATATGCACACAGACACTGACAGACACACACGACACACACACACAGACGCAGACACACACACACACACACACACACACACACACACACACTCACACAGACACTGACACTGACACAGGCACGACACACACACACACTGACACACACACAATATTTGATCTATTGGATGTGTCCATGTGAATTGAGGGTTGGTATCATGGTGGTGTGGTGTATGGAGGATGTATCCTAGAGTATCTTGGTATTGCACACCAAATGTTTATGAATTGGACTAGTGGTTGTGTGTGTGTGTCTATTTATGCCTTAGAGTATCATATGATATGTATATGTAAATTGGTGTATTATCTATTTGCATATGAGAGAGTGTATGCATATATAGGTGTATCTCGATATATATATATATATATATATATATATATATATATATATATATATATATATATATATATATATATATAGCTACTATTATCTGTGTTGGTGTTCATAGTGTCTTCTAGCTGTGCTTGATGTGGGAGCGGATAGAAGAGTCGAGTTGTGTGTGGGTGTCACTACTGAACTATGAGGCTTCAGGAACTGAACTCAATTCAGTTTGGCCTAGTGTATTAGGCAAGCTGGCAATGTGTTGCAGTGGTGTCGGGTTGGCACTGTGAGGAGGGGATTGGTTCCTGTCGTCTTCTGCAATGGGAGAGTGTTGGTGCACACTTGAGCAGCATCAAACACATGCATGCTTGAGCAATGGCAAGGCAACAACAAGCACTGCTGTGAGCCATGGCAGTAGCTAAGGACAGTTGGAAACAACTAAGTGAAGGGAAGATTTAGCCACTGCAGAATAAGTGCAAAGTATCAGAGGTTGCAGACTTAGTTAGGGTCTGCAGACATGTGTTTGGGTTAAGGTATAGACAAGTATCGGGTAGGTGTTCACCGGTCACTTATTGCATGCCAATACAACCCTTAACTGATACTGTGGTATCATGGATTTAATTGGCAAGAGTGATCAGTGCAGTGCAATTCAATTAGAGCACAAAAGTGCTGTGAAGTGAACTGATACTGTGGTATCATGGAGTGACTGCTATGGGTTATAGTCCAGTGAGCAAGTATAAGGATGAAGTGCAAGGTGTCAGGCCAAGGGTAAGAGGCTCTCAGTGTGGATAGTAGAGTACTTAATTTTAAAGCAGAATATCCTAGTACGACCTAGAAGACATAGTGTAGCAAGGTATTAACCTAGTATTGACTAGTATAAACTAGTATGGATCTTAGAAACATCACCATGAACTAGTTAACCCTGTTTATCATTTCAAGGGCTCTTGGACTTTGATAAATGAAAGTATGTATTATATCAGTTATGAAATAAAAGTATTGCTTATTTTAGACTTTGATAAATGGTCAGTTGTTTTAAATATTGCTTATTTTAGACTTTGATAAATAAAAGTATGTATTATATCAATTATGATTTTTATAGTACGGTTAAGTTATGAAGTTAGGTGATAAACCACTGTATGTAATGATTTATATGATACATACTGTCATTTTTGCAGAAGTATCTAGAAATGGATATAAATTACTATCTGCGTCATCGTTCGTAGATGTACAACCGTCATCCTGATGACATGTACGGTGTGCGGGATAAATTTATTGAGTGTGTACAACAGTTCCTGCAGTTCGCCAAGGCTTTCCCTCAGTACATGGACGGTACCAAAATTAAGTGTCCGTGTGTGAGATGTCGCAACAGGAAATATCATCCAGAAGTGGAAGTTATATATCATTTATACTCGAAGGGCTTCACGCCGAATTACTATCAGTGGACCGCGCACGGAGAACTTGTATCTCTAGCATCGGAGTCGGAGCCCTATGTGGAGCCGTATATGGATGTCCACGACCACGATGCTTACGACGAAGGGTTGGTGAACATGATTTATGATACAGCGGGGCCTAGTTTCAATTCGGACAATTATGATGCGGCGGGACCTAGATTCAATTCGGACAATTATGATGCAGCTGAGGAGGCACCGAATGCCGATGTTGCAAAGTTTATGGAGTTGCTGGAGAATGCAAGGACTCCACTATATCCTGGTTGTGAGGATCATTCACCGTTGGAGGTGGTTACAAGATTATTGAGCATCAAGTCCGATTTTAACATGTCGCAAGAATGCTATAATCGACTGCTCGATTTGATTATAGAGATCTTGCCCGAGGGTGCAAAGTTGCCTAAAGACTTCTATCGATCTAAGAGGATGGTGAGATCGCTTTGGATGGGATACAAGAAAATCGATGCATGTCACAACGGGTGCATGTTGTACTACAAAGACGACAAGGATGAAGATGCGTGCAGATTCTGTGGTGCTGATCGCTACAAGGCCACTGTTAGAGGAAAGTCTGTCGGTACAAGGAAGTCTACCGATTCGATGCACTACTTGCCTTTGACGCCGCGGTTGTAGCGGTTGTTTATGGTTAAGGAGACTGCAGAAAACATGAGTTGGCACAGACAAAAACAGATCGAAGGAGTATTGGATCATCCATCCGATGGAGAAGCATGGAAGCACTTTGATCGAGAGTATCCATATTTTACCGTATTGCATGGATCGTACTCAGGCTTTCCGTTTGAAACACGGAGGCAAACCGTGCTTCTTCGATTGTCATCGATAATTTTTACCGAAGGATCATCCGTACCGGAGGAACCGGAATGCTTTTCGTGCGGGAGTTGTGGAGAAGGCCAATCCACCGCCAAGGTGGCCCGGATGCACTATATGGGAAGAGGTAAAAGATTTACCAACTGCTATCGAAGAGCCTGCTAAGGGGTACAAGTGTGACGGAAGAGCCTGCTAAGCAGTATTGCCAGGTCATTAAAGACGTCGGTGTAACGTCGCTATATAAGTCGCTAATCAGCGACGTTTAGCGACTTTAATAAACGTCGTTATTTAGTGACGCGGCGTCGCTAAACGTCGCTAAATTTAGCGACATATTAAAGTCGCTAAAAAATGTCGGCATAGCGACGATTAGCGATATTTTTTGTTTTAGCGACTTGGTTTTTTCCGACTGTTTTAAAACGTCGCTAATTACGTCGCTAAACCAAATTAGCGACAATTTTTGGTTATTTAGCGACGTTTTTAGACGTTGCTAATTTGACTTTTTCTGGTAGTGAACAAATCTCTCCCTTCCCAACTAGGTGGAGGCGCTCACCATCCCGACGATCTGCTTGTAGAAATCAAAATTTTCTCTTGGTAGAACTTTTGTGACAATATATGCTCTATTTTCATTCGTGTAAACATTTTCAAGCATTGCGTCCTTCGCCTCAAGCATATCCCGTATCCAGTGATATCGAGTTGAAGTATTTTTGGACCGAATATGTAACGTCGGATTCTTTTCAAAATAGATTGCACTCCATGGTTATCACAAAAAAAAATGTACCGCTCTTTCCTTAGACCCATTTTCTACCAAAATTTATTCCTCCAAAATATTTTTTGTAAGCTTCCATCACCACAATGTACCCTGCCTCTGTCGTAGAAAAGGCAACGCACTTATACAACCGTGACTGCCATAAAACTTCTCCACCAGCAAACATTATCACATAGTCCAAAGTCAATCTTTTCGTGTCTACATCTCCATCTATTTCAATGTCATTATGTCCGACCAGCATCAGCTCGTTACCACCAAATAAAAACTTCCAATCAGTAGTTCCCTAAAGGTATCGTAGAATCCACTACTGTACTCTAATGTACCCTTCCTCGATTGGAAAGATACTTGCTAACCATGCCAAATGCGTGAGCAATGTCAGGAATTGTACACACTATGGCACACATGAGACTCCCTACTGCTGAAATATACGGAACCTATTCCATATCTTCCTTTTCGACCTCGGTAGGTGGACACTGCTCCGTAGTGAACTTAAACTGAGTTGCAGGAGGGTTGCTCACTTTCTTCGACTGGTCTATCCCGAAACGCTAAAGTATCCAATGAATGTACTTCTTTTGGGACAAATAAAGCATCTTGGACTCTATCTCTCGTTGATCTCCATCCAAAGAATAGTCTTTGATGTGCCCAAATCCTTTATATACAAGGCCGCACCTGTAATGCCCCGCTCCTAACGAATACTTATGGAACACTTATTACTTTGACTCGGTTGAGAAACGAGTCTCGGGGAAACCTTACCGCCAAATCAACACATACGAAATGCAATGAACCCTTTAAATTGATGGAACGGCTTCTATTGAAATAAGTCCAAGAGTTTTCATTGGTTGCTTTGCTTCTTGATTTTGTGTTTCTTTGTGTTTTGTCTTGCTTTCGATGGCTTGTTTTTCATGATTCGCTTTTCTCGCTTGCACGTTCTTTTCGAAACGTAAGAGAAAGATATCGAAGGATGCTAACCAAGTATTATTGTAATTTCAGGACGCATAACCAAGGAGTGATAATTGCATAAGGATTCCCCATCCTCTCGTTCGATTAAATCGGTGAGTGGCTTAGGCCCTTCGATGAATCATTTAGTCTGCACGCCTTAATAAAGAATCTCTAGTTCACTTATAAATGTTGCCTCACTAACAAGATAAGCTAAACAGAAAAAAAGTATTGCATGCTTCAAGTATAGAATTGCTACCTTACTAGTTACATATTTAATGCTTATCTATCCCTCGTATTCATGCATTTGGTGAGGACCTCTTGACTTGATCAAGAATCTCTAGAATTGCCTCACTAACAAGATAAGCTGGAAACCTCTAGACTTGATCTAGAAAATAAGAAGAAGAGATAGACTTGCTTGTTCAATGATCATCAGTTGCATGATAGCATATTTTCTGATAGGAGCTTGCATTCATGCATTTGGTCAGGACAACTTGTGCACAAGGTTTATCTCTCGAACAGTTCCTGGGGCACTGGGGATCATTCAGCCTGGGAGAGATCTAGATACCCTGAGGCTTGAAGTCCTTACTAACGGAAGGGTATAGGTCTATTTGTGAGATGGGCTTGTACGTCCCAACTGCTAATCCCGTGGAGGGGACCATCATGTAGTTAGGGTGCATGCTAGGTTTACCTTCTTGCATACCTAATATCTGATGCCAAGATTGATTCATAAGTTATTCATATATGCAAATTATGGCTAACTTGTGTATCTGTTGCAGGGATAACCGCTCGGCCATGTGAAAGAATTATCGTATGCATATTCTATATATCGTCTATGTTTTCTAGCATGAATTGTTAAGAACAAACTAGACAACTAGAAATATCACCTAATAATGCTAGCTTTGCATGCTTAATTAGTGTGGATTTCTAGGTGAGTTTGGTCACGGTCGCTCACCAGTACATATTCTAGTACTGATCCATATTTGTGGGCAAATCTCCAGGTTCTGGTAGCGAGAGCTTGGCAAGCATTCTGAATCAGTGTTAGCGCATCCTTCCAGCGGGACCGTGCTCGTGTTGCTTTCTTAGCTTTCCTCTCATGTGGGAAAATATCACTTCTGCTAGATGTTTTAATTTTGGTCCTACTAAAAGGATATAATGTATGAACGTTGTGGCTAGTTTTAGGAATGTAAAAAGAGTTGTAAGCCTTCTAAGGTATATTTTTTAACTCATCCAAGCAAGTACTTTGTAATCAAAATCTTCAAGTATTCAATAAATAAAGTGTTTTGTGTTCCTATCAAATGTGTTCAACTTTGGTTCTCTTCATTTACATTTCGTGCCTATATATGTATATTTTTGTCTGACTTATGTCTTGTGCAGGTACTTTGCCTAGTGGAAGCGCAACTTAGGCTTGTACGGTATCACGCCCAAGCGTAGACAATCGGTTTCGTAGGTACCAAGCGAGGATGATAGGCCCCTTACGGGATCGGACGTGACAGGTGGTATCAGAGCAGGGCTTTACGTCCTTGGCCTCTTCAAATATCATTTTCGAAAATGATATAAGTTTTCAAACGGTTTCAAAAGTCCCAAATTTTAAAAATGGTTGCGAATCTATATAAGTAAATTGAAGGTGTTAATGTCCCGATCTTGAAAGGTATGAAAAAACCCAATATCCGATGCAATAAGTCCATAATATGTTATAAGACTAATACAAGATACTCTTTTTTGCAGCAAGATGACTAAAATAGGTAACCCAGGGACATCGTGTGCAGTGTGCGTGAGCGATGACCAAATTAATAGGCTAATTGCTATGTTCAAGAATCAGAATAATCGATATGTGGCTCAACATGAATGGTTCGAAGCTCAGCAGCAACGGGCTGATGCTAGAGCCTTGGCATAAACAGCAGCTTGACTCTCTCACTCAGATAGTGACAACACTTGTAGCCCACAATGGTGCATCGGGAACCACCGCGATACCTGCGACTATGCCTCAGGGAGAAGGCTTAGCATAAACTAACGAGCCTCGACGAGCGGCCAGAAAGTCTACCTTTAGAGGTGCTGAGTTTCTGAAGTTGAACCCTCAGGAGTTTGAAGGCAGGACTACGCCGGATAAGGTGATAGACTGGATCGCAATGTTGTAGGGCATATTTGAGTTTGCTTCGATACCTGCGAATAAGAGGGTGGCATGTGTAGACATGCAGCTGTGGTTACGTAGATACGACTGGTGGCAAATTAAGAAAGAAGGTATCGCCACAAAGCATCAGGATGGTAAGATCACTTGGGAATGTTCAAGGAGGCATTCCTTGCACAATATCTTCCGCCATGTGTCAGACAAAGAAAAGAAGATGAGTTTACCGAACTTAAGCAAAGGATCATGTCCGTCGAGAACTATGAGTCAGAATTATCCAAACTTGCTATGTTCGCTAGCTCAATGATTCCTAATGAGGGAGCCCGTACACATCGGTGCATTTTCAAAATTTGGGACTTTTGAAACCATTTAAAAACTTATATCATTTTCAAAAATGATATTTGAAGAGGCCAAGGACGTAAAGTCATGCTCTGATACCACCTGTCATGCCCCAGTCCCGTAAGGGGCCGATCGTCCTCGCTTGGTCCCTACGGAACCGATCGTCCTCGCTTAGACGTGATGCCATGCGAGCCTAAGTTGCGCTTGCACCAGGCAAAGTATCTGCACAAGACACAAGTCAGAAGAAAATATACATATATAGGTACGGAATGTAAATGCAGAGAACCAAAGTTGAACACATTTGATAGGAACACAAAACACTTTCTTTATTGAATACTTGAATATTTGGATTACAAAGTACTTGCTTGGCTGAGTTACAAAATATGCCTTAGAAGGCCTACAACTCTTTTTTACATTCCCAAAACTAGCCACAACATCCATACATTACATCCTTTTAGAAGGACCAAAATAAAAATATTTAGCAGAAGAGAAGATTGCCCACAGGAGAGGAAAGCTAAGGAAGCAGCACGAGCACTGTCCCGCTGTAAGGATGCACTAACACTGATTCAGAATGCTCGACAAGCTTTCGCTACCAGAACCTGAATATTTGCCCACAAATGTGGGTCAGTACTACAACATGTACTGGTGAACGACCGTGGCCAAACTCACCTAGAAATCTATACTAAGTAAGCATGTGAAGCTAGCATTATTAGGTGATCTTTCTAGTTGTCTAGTTTTTTTTTAACAATTCATGCTAAAAAATATAGATGATAGATAGAATATGCATATGATAATTCTTACCCATGGCTGAGCGGTTATCCCTGCAACAGACACACAAGTTAGCCATAATTTGCAAATATGAATAACTTATGAATCAATCTTGGCATCAAGTGTTAGGTATGCAAGAGGGTAAACCTAGCATGCGTCCTAACTTCATGATGGTCCCCTCCATGGGATTAGCAGTTGGGACGTACAAGCCCATCTCACTAATAGACCTATACCCTCCCGTAAGTAAGGACTTCAAGCCTCAGCGTATCTAAATCTCTCCCAGGCCGAACGATTCCTAGTGCCCCAAGAACCACTCGAGAGATAAACCTTGTGCATTAGTTGTCCTAAACAAATGCATGAATACAAGCTCCTATCAGAAAATATGCTATCATACAACTGATGAATAATGAACAAGCAAGTTTATCTCTTCTTCTCATTTTCTAGATCAAGTCAAGAGATTTACAGCAGTATTACTCAATATGCAGCATACGAGGGATAGATAAGCATTCAATATGTAACTAGTAAGGTAGCAATTCTATACTTGAAGCATACAATAATTTTTCTTTTTTTTAGCTTATCTTGTTAGTGAGGCAACATTTATAAGTGAACTAGAGATTCTTTATTAAGGCGTGCAGACTAAAGGATCCATTGAAGGGCCTAAGCCACTCACCGATTGAATCGAACGAGAGGATGGGGAAGCCTTATGCAATGGTCACTCCTTGGTTATGCGTTCTGAAATTGCAAAAATACTTGGTTATCATCCTTCGATCTCTTTTCCTTACATTTTAAAAAGAACGCGCAAGCGAGAAAAGTGAATCATGAAAACCAAGCCATCGAAAGCAAGACAAAATACAAAGCAACACAAAACCAAGAAGCAAAGCAACCAACTAAAACTCTTAGACTTATTTTAATAGAAGCCATTCCATCAATTTGAAGGGTTCACTTCGTCCGTGTTGATTTGGCGGTAAGATTTCCCCAAGACTCGATTCTCAACCGAGTCAAAGTAACAAGTGTTCCATAAGTATTCGCTAGGAGCAGGGCATTACAAAATACCCTACTAAGAAGAAGTTTCATTCTCAAAACTTAAGAGATCAAGGAGTCGACGATCAAGGCATCAAGATGTCAAAGGAATCAGACTCACCAACATCGTCCCCGCTAGTGTCGCATTCTATATTTAGCTGATACACTCTAGCCCTTCTTGGTTGATTAGTTTGTTCATTTGCTGGGGCTGGATTCTGTGTCTCATTCTGACCAGTACTCTTATTACGGTACGGTGGCTGAACCCTCTTGTTTTGACATTTGATTGCCAGATGTCCTTTTTGTCCACAGTTAAAACACTCGTTATTTGCAGAATGGAAAACGTCTATGGTGTGGCCCCATTTGCAACAGTAACTGCACTCTGGACCAGGGCGCTGCTCGCCTACTATATTTTTTCCCCATTATGGTGTCTTTTTGCAGGAATATTTTGAGTACCCGATGTATTTTCTAGAGCACTTCGTGGTATGAACTGCTCGTTCTACACCGCTGCCTCAAAAGCTTCGATTTACGTTTTGCACTCTCGTTTCATAACATCCTTTCTCATGTTGTTATTTAGTCCTCGTTGTGAATCTATTTAAGTAAATTGAAGGTGTTAATGTCCCGCTCTTGAAAAGTATAAAAAATCCAATGTCCCATGCAATAAGTCCATAATACGTTATGAGACTAATGCAAGCTACTCACTTTTGCAGCAAGATGACTAAAACAAGTAACCCTGGGACATTTAGCGCAGCGAGCGTGAGCGATGACCAAATCAATAGGCTGATTGCTACGTTCGAGAATCAGAATGATCGACATGTGGCCCAAAAGGAACGGTTCGAAGCTCAGCAGCAATGGGCTGATGCTAAAGTCTTGGCACAACAACAACAGCTTGACTCTCTGACTCAGTTAGTGACAACACTTGTAGCCTACAGTGGTGCATCGGGAACCGCCGTGACACCTGCGACTGTGCCTCAGGAAGTAGGTTTAGCAGAAACTAACGAGCCTTGACGAGCGGCCAGGAAGTCTACCTTTAGATGTGCTGAGTTGCTGAAGTTGAACCCTCCGGAGTTTGAAGGAAGGACTGTCCCGGATAAGGTGATAGACTGGATCGCAAAGTTAGAGGGCTTGTTTGAGTTTGCTTCCATACCTGCGAATAAGAGGGTGGCGTGTGCAGACATGCAGTTGAGGTTACATGGACACGACTGGTGGTAAATTAAGAAATAAGATCTCGCCATAAAGCATCAGGATGGTAAGAACACTTAGAGAATGTTTAAGGAGGCATTCCTTGTACGATATTTTTGCCAGTTGTCACACAGAGAAAAGAAGATGAGTTTACCCAACTTAAGCAAGTGAGCATGTCCGTCGAGGACTATGAGTCAGAATTCTCCAAACTTGCTATCCTTAGCTCAATGATTCCTAATGAGGGAGCCCGTACACATCGGTTCATAAGAGGCCTAAATGACAACCTGAGAAAGGATGTTATAAACCGAGAGTACAAAACGTATATCCAAGATTTTGAGGCAGCGGTGCAGAACGAGCAGTTCATACCACGAAGTGCTCTAGAAAAAGGCATCGGCTCCTCGAAATCTTTCTGCAAAAATACACCATAATAGGGAAAGAAAGATAGAAGGCGAGCAGCGCCCTGGTCCAGAGTGCAGTTACTGTGGCAAATGGGGCCACACCGTAGATGTTTGTCTTTCTGCAAATAATGAGTATTTTAACTATGGACAAAAAGGGCATCTGGCTATCAACTATTAAAACAAGAGGGTTCCGCCACCGTACCGCAATAACAGTACTAGTCAGAATGAGACTCAGAACCCAGCTCCAGCAAATGAACAAACTGATCAACCAAGAAGGGCTAGAGTGTATCAGCTAAATATAGAATGCGACACTAGTGGGCACGATGTTGGTGAGTCTGATTTCTTTGACCTCTTGATGCCTTTATCATCGATTCCTTGATCTCTTAAGTTTTGAGGACGAAACTTTTTCTCAGTTGGGTATTATGTAATGTACCGCTCCTAGCGAATACTTATGGAATACTTGTTACTTTAACTCGGTTGAGAATCGAGTCTCGGAGAAACCTTACCGCTAAATCAATACGGACGAAATGCAATGAACCCTTCAAATTGATGGAACGTCTTCTATTGAAATAAGTCCAAGAGTTTTCATTAGTTGCTTTTCTTCTTGGTTTTGTGTTACTTTGTATTTTGTCTTGCTTTCGATGGCTTGGTTTTCATGATTCATTTTTCTCGCTTGCGCGTTCTTTTCGAAACGTAAGGGAAAGAGATCGAAGGATGCTAACCAAGTATTATTGCAATTTCAGGACACATAACCAAGGAGTGACCGTTGCATAAGGCTTTCCCATCCTCTCATTCGATTCAATCGGTGAGTTACTTAGGCCCTTCGATGAATCCTTTAGTCTGCACGCCTTAATAAAGAATCTCTAGTTTACTTATAAATGTTGTCTCACTAACAAGATAAGCTAAAAAGAAGAAAAAGTATTGCATGCTTTAAGTATAGAATTGCTACCTTACTAGTTACATATTGAATGCTTATCTGTCCCTCGTATGCTGGACATTGAGTAATACTACTGGAAACCTCTTGAATTGATCTAGAAAATAAGAAAAAGAGATAGACTTGCTTGTTCATTGTTCATCAGTTGCATGATAGCATATTTTCTGATAGGAGCTTGCATTCATGCATTTGGTCAGGACAACTTGTGCACAAGGTTTATCTCTTCAGCGGTTCCTGGGGCACTGGGGCTCGTTCGGCCTTGGAGAGATCTAGATACCCTAAGGCTTGAAGTCCTTACTTACGGGAGGGTATACGTCTATTAGTGAGATGGGCTTGTACGTCCCAACTGCTAATCCTGTGGAGGGGATCATCATGTAGTTAGGGCATATGCTAGGTTTACCTTCTTGCATACCTAACCCCTGATGCCAAGATTGATTCATAAGTTATTCATATATGCAAATTATGGCTAACTTGTGTGTCTGCTGCAGGGATAACCGCTCGGCCATGGGTAAGAATTATCGTTTGCATATTCTATCTATCGTCTATGTTTTCTAGCATAAATTTTTAAAAAGAAACTAGACAACTAGAAAGATCACCTAATAATGCTAGCTTCACATGCTTAGTGTGGATTTTTAGGTGAGTTTGGCCACGGTCACTCACCAGTACATGTTGTAGTACTGACCCATGTTTGTGGACAAATATCCAAGTTATGGTAGTGAGAGGTTGGTGAGCATTCTGAATCAGTGTTAGCGCATCTTTCCAGCGGGACCATGCTCGTGCTGCTTCCTTAGCTTTCCTCTACTGTGGGCAAACTTCTCTTCTACTTGATGTTTTGATTTTGGTCCTACTAAAAGGACGTAATGTATGGACGTTGTGGCTAGTTTGGGGAATGTAAAAATAGTTGTAAGCCTTTTAAGGCATATTTTGTAACTCAGCCAAGCAAGTATTTTATAATCCAAATCTTCAAGTATTCAATAAAGAAAGTATTTTGTGTTCCTATCATATGTGTTCAACTTTGGTTTCCTATATTTATATTTTGTGCCTATATATGTATATTTTTGTCTAATTTGTGTCTTGTGCAGTTACTTTGCCTGGTGCAAGCGCAACTTAGGCTTGCACGGTATCGCACCCAAGTAAGGACGATCGGTTCCGTAGGAACCAAGCGAGGATGATTGGCCCCTTACGGGACCGTGACGTGACAGCACCCAGTTAGTGATTCAACTCAACTATCCTGGTGGCATTCCAACCCACCATATAATCCACATAGAGCAACAAAATAATGAAATCGTTCTCAGAAAAATACTTTACAAACATAGTGATCTGATATCGTCCGTGCATAACCTTGCTCCCTATAAATGATTCGAACTTCATGTTCTATTGTCTCGGAGCCTGCTTCAGACCATACAGACTCTTTCTCAACCGGCAGACTAAATATGATTTGTCCTGCTCACAAAACCCTATGGTTGCTCTATGTATAACTCCTCCTCTAAATCATTGTAGAGGAATATTGTCTTTATATCCATCTACTCAACTTCTAAGTTATAACTGGCTGGCAACGCTACCACCAACCGAATAGATGATAATTTAATGACAGAAGAGGAGATTTTATCAAAATTTATGCACTTTTGCGGACTATAACCTTTAAATATCATGCTCGCTTTGTATCGAGGTCAAGTAACATCTTTCGTATTCTTTACTATGAATATCCATTGATTTTCAAAGCCTTATTGCTGCCATGACCCACACCCGATGTAAGGATACAAGTTGGGAACAACGCCCAGCCTACGTCACAGAATCGGCGGTAGAACGATGTTTGGGTAATCTATCTAATAATATAATGAGCCACCAACAATATCAATATACTCAATCACCGATCTAAGATGGAAATGAGCACGAATCAGATAAAGAATAGAATAGTCATATACAACTCATGAGTCTAAAATAATAACATCAATGAGTCTGAAGAATACTAAACAGTAAGCTGGAGACAAATCCAGTACAAAAGAATACTAAGAAGCTACAAGTCCCGGGTCATCTGTCTCAGTCGGGATAAGACCCTCCTGAGCCAGGATCTCTGACTCTAACCCACAATATCCCGAGGCCCGTAATATGTAGGGTACTACTCCTCAGTATCATCTAGAAAAAATATATCTAGTCAAGAAAGAAGCATAGTACATCTCTAACAGCAGTTCTAATCAATGATAAATATTATATAATAGTAAATAGATGTGAATATACAAGATGCAACAATAAATACAAAAGATATACAAATAAAGAAAATACTGTAAATAATACAAGAATGAACAATATGGCAATGAACAAGAATACTAATGACTAAGTGTGTGAGTACTAGCTTTAATATGTGATCGGCTTGGGAACTTGATACAAGATTTATGGCCTGGCTAATCATACGTGCGGTGTATGATTAACACTATACAAGAACAATATACAAGATGGGTATGATCACATATCTACACTACATACTCTCCAACCCCGATGGGTATAGTGGATCCAATCATGGTACGCTATGGCACGAGATTCTCCAAGAAGATAGCGACTCTTCCCGAGAATCAGTGTTTGTACATGTACAAGATAATCAATGAAATAAGGCTTGCACAAGATACACCATATACCAAGGAATAATATCTCATGACGAGATCCAGATATACCAATATGTGTAACCATCGTGTCAAGAAAACATGGATATCTACACTAGATACAATAAATATAGAGGATATCATAAATAAGAAACTATCAAAGAATGTACTCGCTTGAATCCGGGTAAATAGTCTCACAGATGTCTGATACGATGCCTCGAAGACCTAGATATGGAATACAATATCAATACAAGGTTTCGGAAAGAAATTAAGTTAAACTAGTCAACTTCTAGATCATAAAGTCATTTCTAAGTCAAAACAGTCAAACTAAGTCAACTCTAAGTCAAACCGGTCAAACTTGGTCAAACTACCTATTTCTAGGTTGCATGAGTCTATCTCAATGATGTTGGGTTCATACACTATGTAACTAGGCCATACAAGTTATATCTAGGATACTAAGATACCGTATCGCAAGATACGCAAACAAAGATATGAAATAGTCATATATGCATATCAAACAATATTAAATATAAAAATCCTAATTACCAAACGCTATGTGGATACCTTGGTTTTGAACTAACTTGGTATTGCACTATTAAACACTCATCTTGCTACCCAAACCCAATACCTTGGGTATCCTCAATACCTTGGCACTTACCTTAGTATCTCAAGGTAATTGCCAAAACCTTATTTATAGCTATATGCTAACAACCAACTACTAAAATATAATATACTAATGCATAATATCAACTATGAAATATATATATATATATATATATATATATATATATATATATATATATATATATATATACCTACTAGCTACAATTAATACATAGGTATGTTTTTATACGCAAAATTGTCACCAAAAGCTACTGCTGCCATCGCTAAATGACGCTGCTGCTGTTGTAAATACTGTTGCTGCTGTTGCGGTAGTTGTTGTTGTTGTTTGCTGAAACTGCTGCTGTCGCTAATGCTGTTGCTGCTGCTGCTGTCGCTGAAGCCACTGTTGTTGTTACTGTAGCGGCTGTTGTTGCTAATGCGGCTGCTGATGTCGCTATAAGCATTGTTGTTGTTGCTAATGCAGCTGCTGCTGTCACTATAAACGTTGAGCCCCCCTCTCTCTCTTATACACTAATACACACACACACACAAACACACACACACACACACACACACACATATATATATACATGATCATCTATATATATGTATATACATCTCCACAATAATACATATAGTATAACATACACACATTATAGTATCATATATATATTTATTCATAACATCACATATACGTACACGTATGTATATATATATATATATATATATATATATATATATATATATAACTTATATAAATATACTACTATATTTAATTGCTATTACACATGTAGAAGTATAGCTACATATATACATAACACATAGGTACATAGATATATGATACACTAATACATATATATATACATATATATATATATATATATATATATATATATATATATATATATATATATATATATATATATATAATGACTAAAATTAATAGAAAATAGATCTAGAAATAAAATGCATAAACAAGTGGAGTGCATCACACCCGTATCTCACTAGATCTAGGATTTGCTTGTGACATGAGTCCACCACACATCCAAACGTATCCCGAAGTACATGAGCAAGTCTAATATATTATTTATGAACAATACGAAGAGTCAAACACAAATCTATGTGTCCGTATCAAAATGTGACATTCATAAAGTCCTGTGTCGGCGAAAAAATCTCCCAATCAACACGTATCACTAAATTGTTGGGATACGACCTACACGTACCCAATTGTGGATACGACAGTAGTCCTAAACACACGAACACATGCCAAATTGATCCATATGACTAATTGACAAACACAACAAGTGTCAATCTCGAAATTCCTCTAAAATTGACACAAAGAAACCATAACTTTCTCAATAGGCCTCCTATGAACTCAAAACCAAATCCTATGGGTAGCCTATGTATATGGGTTGATTTCTAATGGTTAAATATCAGATTTATAACCTAAATTAAGGGGAAAAATTAAATTATACTTATTGGGAGATGGATTTCTAATGCAACCTCCAAATGTGATAAAATTAGCCTCCAACTTGTAGATCTTTGCTCCTTTTTGTAGATCCTTGCTTTCTCCTTCTAGATCCTTGCCCCACTAGTCTCCAATGGTGATTTGGGAAGGAATTGGGGTGATATTTGATAGGAAAATGATGTAAGAATGAAGGAATTTGGTTGAGAAAAATTCTAAATCTAGTTTTCAAATGAAAAGAGGAGAGATAAACTTTTTCCCTCTTCTTCAATAGGCCGACCACCCTTACCCCTTCCTCAAGTTACTGTGTAATGTCCATTATATCCCTTGGGGTCTCTCATGAAGAAATAATTAAGGAGAAAAGGTTCTAGTCTAATATTTTAATTAAACTAATCATCCTCCTAATTATAACGCCCGCAACCGCTCGGAGCGTTACGCTGAGTCGGACTGAATAAATCAAATGCTGGTTACATTTGAATTATTGGATTTCGGGAAGAAGGATTAATCGAGTTGGTTTCAATGTGCAGATGGCTAGCGGGTTCGATGGAAATCAGGTGTTTGTTCAGAACAGTACTGAATAGCTGGATGGAAGCGATAATGCCGTCTTCTTTAATCCGATCGGTCGGATGATTTGGAGAGCACGGCCTGCTCGCACGGTCATACCAGTTGAGTAGATCGTGCTTGCATCGGACCACGGGTTCAAGGGTTGGCCGTATCGGTAGGACAGGATGCCTAACGGGATCAATCATGGTGAGTGGGCTCTTTCCCTTCTCCTCTACTCCTTCATGCCTAATAATATGGAAAACACGTAAAAGGCTTGAACACTTGGGCTGAACCATTGGGAAACACTACACTGAGGCGTGCATAGAGTGTACGTCGTTGGCTTGGTAGAATTGTGGCTTGAAACGATTATGCGTTGGATAGTTGGTACGATAGTTGGGTTATACATTTGAGGCAGTCGGTTGGATAATTGGGATTATACTTGGACGGTTGGAAATTTTACAAGTTGGAATGACACAATAGAAATATCGAAAATTCGGGCGAGCGAGCGTGCATCCGTGCACGAGTATCACTGGGTCGCTTTGTCTTGCAAAGCGAGCAGTTATGGTTCAAAACCAAACAACTGCATCGGCGAGGGTATTGTGCCACTGTTGGGGCATTGTGCCACGGGATTATTCGGAGTGTGGAGTGTTGCACCCAATGTGAAACACTGTATTAGGAAACAATAATGTGAAGTGTGGGCATAACTTGGGCACAACTTGAGAGATTGTGCATATGGGTATTTTGGTGCCTTGGGATATATATATTGAGGTCGAGATTTGGAATCCGTGGGGATATGTTGGAAGAATGGTTATGGATGCTTCAGTTGGATATCGGTTGAACGAGTCTAGGATCGCTTGGTGGGGCGAGAATGTTCGATCCTCTCGTCATACCTACTTTCTGCATGTCACGGACAACCTGTGTACACAAGGGTTTGACATTTCCTCGAAACGGCTTCCCGGGGCACTGGGACCGTATCGATCCGGAGGGAAATATTGATTCATGCTAGTCACAGTGCTAGTCACGATGCATTGCGGGACCTCCAGCGGGGCTTGCTACCCGGGCTGATAGGGCGCGCCGTTAATGCTTAGATTTTGTCCTTTATGGCTTTGCCAGTGACTTCATATAGATAAGAGTTGGCTTGCTTTTCTTTTGTTGGTTTGGCTTTCGTGTAGGCGCGGCCACCTTGCCTCGGCAAGAGTGTGCACTCGATATTGGGATCACTACAAGAATAAGCGGGATTAGCGACGTATTTTAGCGACTCCAAGTAAAAACGTCGCTAAATTAGCGACTCGGTAAAAATCGTCGCTAGTCGTCGCTAAATGGCGACATTTAGCGACGTTTAGCGACTTTTATTAAGATTTTAAACGAATAGTCGCTATAAGTTCAATTAAGGTCGCTAAATGTCGCTAATATATCTGATTTAGCGACGTTTAGCGTCGTAATTAGCGACGTATATATGAAAAACATTTAGCAACGTATTTAGCGACGTCGTATCTATCGTTGGCGTCGCTAATTTTTATTTTAGCGACGTTTTTATTGGACATCGCTAAACGTCGCTAAATTTTGTTTAATTAGGGCTCAGGTTTCTTTTCTCGATCTATCGAAAATTTCAAAAACGTTTCGATTTCCCCCGCCCCCCCCCCCCCTCTCCGGCGACCGGGTCTCCACGGCTGCGGCTACTCCGGCATCCCCCTCCTCCTCCTCGAGCTCTAGGTAATCTTTCTCTCTCTCTCTCTCTCTCTCTCTCTCTCTCTCTCTCTCTCATGTGACACTGACACAAGACACA
The DNA here is from genome assembly GCA_036927795.1 of Iris macrosiphon. Taxonomy (NCBI): domain Eukaryota; kingdom Viridiplantae; phylum Streptophyta; class Magnoliopsida; order Asparagales; family Iridaceae; genus Iris; species Iris macrosiphon. Next base: position 122,606,740 of record JAYESA010000017.1, on the reverse strand, counting down.
CTTGACAGACACGACACACGCACACAGACACACACGACACACACGACATACACACACACACGCAGACACACACACACGACACACATACACGACACACACACAGACGCAGACACACACACGACACACACACGACACACAGACGCATACACACACACAGACGCAGATTAGGGTTAGGGTTAGGTTTAGGAGAATGTTGCTTGCTTTGAGATCAAAACTTACTATGTACCAACAACTTACTATGTACCACAGACGCAGATTAGGGTTAGGGTTGACTAAAAAAAACTACATATCTTATGATTATGAGTCAAAACTTACTATGTACCAACAACTTTTCTCGTTTTAAAATCTGTTTCATCTCCACCGAATATTCTAGCCATACCAAAATCTGAAATTTTGGGGTCCATGTCCTTGTCAAGGAGAATGTTGCTTGCTTTGAGATCTCTATGTATAACTCTTAATCGTGAATCTTGATGGAGATAGAGAAGTCCACGAGCAATTCCTAGGATAATCTGGTACCGTGTCTGCCAATCCACTAATGCTCCTTTCTCTTTATCTAGAAGCAATTGTAATGTGTCATAAGTTTTCAAGTTCTGCCAAAATAGGTAAAACTTTCTATCATATGAAAATTTTAATTAACATAACAAAATCATAAGTATTTAAGTAAAGACAATTTTAATATTTCATCCCCTTGTACTCATATATCAACATCATTTCATCCCCTTGTATGCAGCAACCGAGAAGTCGGACAAGGTTTCTGTGCTGGAGTTTGGCAATGAGCACCACCTCATTCTTGAATTCTTCAAGGCCTTGATATGATGTTCTAGCCAGTCTCTTTACAGTTATATCCTGATTAGTGTCTAGGAATTAAATCTGTGTGATAAATTTTTTTGGCACAGACCAAAATAAACCAAAATGAGTTTTAAAATTTGGCTTGTAGTTCACTAGAGTACACAATATGGAGACAAAATATACTTGTTGGACTTAGCAAGCTACTCCCATCTTCAGATATAAATTTGGTATCAAAGTCTACCTGTCTTTAGGTTATATAAGACTGGAATTTGAAAATAGCTCAACCATACGTGTGTGTAGGTGTATAAGACCTAGGCATCAATTGTTAGTTGTAGTGTGAGTTTGGGTTTTTGCATTTGGGGGATGTGAGAGTGTCGGGTTCCTCAGTCAGTGCACACTGTGAAAACTGGTTTTGTGTGTGTGCACAGTGTGCCTCAACCACTGTGTCTCAGTGTATCAGTCGAGCCACTGGTTTTGTGTGTGTGTCTTAGATACTACTATTTACTTTAATCTTTATCATCCAAATCTCATAATTCAATTTCAATTTCAATTGCAAAGAATTATCATTATTATAAGATATTATGGTATCATTATTATACTGCTAATTCTTTGTTTTCATCTATCTTACCAGATGGCACCCAAGAGAGCGACACCTCCTACTGTTAAGGAGGAAGTGATGCCTCCTACTGTTAAGGAGGAAGAGATACCACCTGCGGGGAGTTCCAGTCACCCAGCACCTATCGCGGCTGTATCTCAGACGAGGAGTTCCAGTCACCCAGCACCCATAGCGGAGCTTGATAACATAAACGCTGTTTATGCGCAGTATTTGAGGGACTGCTATCAGCCCCGTTTTGGAAATCCTCAAGATTGATACTATAATGTTTCATATACTTATATATTATACATTTTGTGTTACTGTGATACTCTGATACTTATATATTATGTATTTTGTGATGCTGTTTATGCCCATTTTGTGTGACTGTGATACTTTTATAACTGTGATACTTTTATTGTCTGTCTATAATGTTTGTGTTCCATCGAAGGGGTCGGCGAACCCATAGAATTCAACGGAGGGTTGCTCCGGGTCTATTTTTAATTACAAATTTATAAATTAGAGGAATAATAGTTTGGAACAATTCAGTTTTTTTTTTAATTTTTTTGTAAATTTAGCGACGTATTTAGCGACGTTTAGCGACGTCTAGCGACATTTTTATAAGTCGCTAAACAAGTCGCTAATTAGCGACGTGTAAATAGCCGTTGCTAACAACGTCGCTAAACGTCGCTAAATATGTCGCTGTACGTCGCAAATTCCTGACATGGCAGTACTGCCAGGTCATTAAAGATGTCGCTGTTACGTCGCTATAAAAGTCGCTAATGAGCGACGTTTAGCGACTTTAATAAACGTCGCTATTTCGTGACGCCGCATCGCTAAACGTCGCTACATTTAGCGACTCAATAAAGTCGCTAAAAAACGTCGACATAGCGACGTTTAGCGACGTTTTTCCGTTCAGCGACTTGGTTTTTTCCGACTGCGTTAAAATGTCGCTAATTACGTCGCTAAACAAGTTTAGCGACGTTTTATTGTCATTTGGCGACGTTTTTTGGCGTCGCTAATTTGACTTTTTTTGGTAGTAGATATAAACTTTGGTTGAGGATGGATATTGAGGCGAGACTGTTGGTTCGATATGTTATCGTGCAAGCGAAGGCATTGAGTTAGACGGGTCGGATATATATAACTGCTTGTCGATTGGTTTGAGTTGAATGCTTGCATGCTTAAACTGCTTTACAGCTTTCCTTAACATGTCATCCCTATGCCATGAAAAGAATCTAGGATTCAACTAGAAAGATCACCATATAACTGTCGCATTCACTATTTTACTTAGTGTCGGCTTAGACGAGTGGGTTACCCCGCTCACTAGTACGGTTGTGTACTGACCCACGTTTGTGGGCAATATTTTAGGTACACAGGCGTAGTGGCACTGCTTGGATATACGGGACAAGATGTATGAACTGTAAGTACCTTTGTGGGCTAGAGAAAAGAGCAAGAGCATTTCATCGTCTTCGTGGCATCGTCTTTGTGGTATTGCCTCGGGGCATTTTATTTGGACCCTATTGTGAGCTTCGCTGCGTATTACTCTGATGTGTGCTTGGTACACAATACTTGACTTCCGCTGCAACTTGGTTGATTCAATGATAACATTTGGTGTTTGACAACATCGCCTTGTTAGAGCGCAACTCCAGGCTCGTACGGCATCACGTCCCGATTAGAACGATTGTCCCGCGGGAGAGCTGCAACGTGGTGATTCACGTTCAGCGGGGACTGTCGAGCTTGCGGGAGATTGGGGCGTGACAAATTGGTATCAGAGCGCCCGGTTCATTTCTTCGGGCTTGGTCCTTCGCTTCATCACAAACTCTAAATAGCTTCCGCGTATCGTTTTGCTCTTGACTCTACTCGGTGTCGCATCGGATGTTTCATGCAATAAGTCTATTTATTGCTAGTTGTGGCTGCATATTATTCTTTGTTGGGTTGCCTTGGTTGGTTTTCGTAGGATCGCTTAGCCTCGTTAGGCGTTGTTGCATTCGTGCAGCAAGTTGGTTGGCGTTGTTGCATTTGTGCAACAAGTGTGGGCTTTCGTTGGGTTGGCTTGGCTTATCGTTCGGGGAGATTCTGATTGCCTCAATGGATCAGTTGGTTGGCTAACGAGATTTGGTTATGCGGCATGTTTTGAGTAGAAACTTTCGATGAGAATGAATCCTTGCACGAGTTGCTCGTCTAGCGATTGTGTTGGATATAAGTTAGAATTTTGGCTGTGGCGCATCGGTCGGGCAGATTTGAGTTTGGCTTGAGAAATATCAGATAAGTTGGCATGAGTTGCTCGTATAATAAATGTGTGGAACCGTTGGGTATTGGATTGGACTACTTGGAATACAATCGTTCAGACGATTGCTTGTGTTTGCGAAAGTAGCAATCGGTTTGAGAATAGCTGGAAGCATCGAGAATGGAACATAGCACGAGTTGCCTAACGAGATTGATGGTTAAAGAATTGGCTAAGTTTTGTGTCAGACTTAAGATGGGAATGGCAGGATCACGCATGAGGGATGGTTCGAACGAATTTTGGATAAGTGCGAAGAAATCATAATGCGAGTAGCGACTTGATTCGGAGTGGTATATGGGATACCACACATTGAGCAAGGCATTGAAAATATTTTTGGTTGGACATCAATGGGAATTGCCTGAACGGACTCGTGAAACGAGAATACCAGTTGGTTGGTGCAGTCGGCTGAGTTGGAATGAATAAAAATAGAGCAAGCGAATATTGAGTTATGATTCGACAGAATCACCTCGGAATAGTCGGTTTGGGATAGACACTGGTTGACACAGATTACGCACGAGGGCAACTATATTTCCAAGTGGTATATAGTATAATAGAATTTGACTCGGGTATCCTTTGATACATTAGACTTGAGAACTCAAGAACGGAATCATGCAAATGGAAGTATCGTTGGGCTTAAGAGATGGGCGAAATCGGAACGAACATTTGGGTTATGCTTGAGCAAAGTGATGGGATTATCGGAAGGATAGCGAGCACGAACTACGATTTTTTTGAGCAACGCATTTGAGCTGTTGGTTGAGCAATGAAACACGAACTTGGCTTGTAGGGCAAAGCGATGGATTCACACAAACTTGAAAGATTTTGGATATTGCTGCTCGAGAAGTCGACTCAGGTTAGCGAAAATGGAATTTTGGGCAAAATGGTGCAACGATGGTAGACGGATTCTCCGGAAGACGTGGACGAATTGTGGCAACAACGGAAGGCAAAAGATTGTGGCGGACAGACTTTTAAAGATAGCTAAATGTGGGAGCAACGTCGGAACAAATCACTGTGCTGCTCGAGTAAGTTGGACGTGCATTATGGAACGCAGCAAATGGATAAGAATTTGAGCAAGTCTTGGGTTTTGAGAATCATTGCAATTTGTAGTGCGAGAATCGAACATGCAATTTGGAAAATTGATGGATTCAGGGCAGAACGACGGATTGATGGTAGACGGTTTCAACGAGCACATTGCTCGGATTCGGGAGTTCGCTCGGATGGATGGTTGGATTTTGATTCGGATTTACAGATGAGATGTAGCATGGTTTATAGTAACTGTCCATCGTGATGATTACAATTATCGAGCGTAGCTTCGGGACAGCTGACCCTAAGCGACCTTGCCCGTCGAATCGGTTATGAATATGGTAGACCCATAGAACGACCCTTGAGGCGGCGTATTTGGGAATGCGTCGAGGGCAAATGTGAGCAATGATATTTGGCTTATTAACTGAGTATTGGATTTGAGAGATCCTTGGGATAGCCTTCAGCTGAAGATGCAGCCGGAAGATCGAAGCGATGGTGGAAGTAGCCTAGTCAACTGATGAGATTCAGAGTCACAGATTTTTGTAGATGGCATCGCCTCTGACTCATCGTGCTCTGGAAGGGAATAGCATTTATATGAATGGACGACTGTGGCGGCCCGTTCAAATCAAATCTTTGCGAATATTGGAAGGGACAGATGTGCCTCAGATTTACAAGATGTCTCGGAACTTAGTCTGGGAAACGTGCTCGTTCGGAAGGCAAAGGTGATATTCTATGCTTCGAGGCAGTGGAAGCAGCGCGAAAAACTATTCCATACGCAACCTAAGAATTGTGACGAGTGTGTCCACGTTGAAATCGTGGCGACACAATCCCTTTGGCGTGGCGGCGAGATCTTCGTGGATCACACGACCCTCAATATAGATGTTCACCCTGTGAGATTTTGAGATGGCAGGAAATGTGTTGGACTGAGCTGATCTAAGCAAAGTTGATATTTGGGTAAGTCGCACAGCTGGGGTAGATCAGTTGAGATGATCGTTTGGTGCATGAGATATATTTCGAGATGTTGCTAGTACTGATTCTCAGAAATAGTTGGATGGACTGAGTTGGAACGCGAACCCATTGAGTCGGTGGAAAATTATCATATTTGTGAATGGTGCTCGAGCGAATGTGTTGGAATGGAAAAAAATCATGAATTGATTCAATTGGGAGCAAAGCAAATGGACGCCTCGAACATAAAGATACCCTTGTAACTTGTTCAAATTTGCTATCGCAAGGCTCGGCTGAAATGCATGTATTTTAGGGACGCCTTAAATATATGTACGATCCAAAACTAAGCGATACGAGAAATTTGTGTTGAGCTGCAAGGAGGATGTGGGAATTCGTAAAATTTGTACGAGCGTTCAGCAGAGCGAGATATTGAGTCAGAAATAGTGAATATGAGAGTTGCATAGAGCAGATCTATGGAATTGGATTGTGGCATGCTAGTAAGGAATGAGTACCAGCATGGTTCGTGGACGAACCTGATTTTAAGTGGTATATTATGTAACGCCCGCAACCGCTCGGAGCGTTACGCTGAGTCGGACTGAATAAATCAAATGCTGGTTACATTTAAATTGTTGGATTTCGGGAAGAAGGATTAATCGAGTTGGTTTTAATGTGCAGATGGCTAACGGGTTTGATGGAAATCAGGTGTTCGTTCAGAACAGTACTGAATAGCTGGATGGAAGCGATAATGCCGTCTTCCTTAATCCGATCGGTCGGATGATTTGGAGAGCACGGCCTGCTCGCACGGTCATACCAGTTGAGTAGATCGCGCTTGCATCGGACCATGGGTTCAAGGGATTGGCCGTATCGGCAGGACATGATGCCTAACGGGATCAATCATGGTGAGTGGGCTCTTTCCCTTCTTCTCTACTCCTTCATGCCTAATAATATGGAAAACACGTAAAAGGCTTGAACACTTGGGCTGAACCATTGGAAAATGCTACACTGAGGCGTGCATAGAGTGTACGTCGTTGGCTTGGTAGGATTGTGGCTTGAAACGATTATACGTTGGATAGTTGGTACGATAGTTGGGTTATACATTTGAGGCAGTCGGCTGGATAATTGCGATTATACTTGGACGGTTGGAAATTTTACAAGTTGGAATGACACAATGGAAATATCGGGAATCCGGGCGAGCGAGCGTGCATCCGTGCACGAGTATCACTGGGTCACTTTGTCTTGCAAAACGAGCAGTTGTGGTTCAAAACCAAACAACTGCATCGGCGAGGGTATTGTGCCACTGTTGGGGCATTGTGACACGGGATTATTCGGAGTGTGGGGTGTTGCACCCAATGTGAAACACTGTGTTGGGAAACGGCAATGTGAAGTGTGGGCATAACTTGGGCACAACTTGAGAGATTGTGCATATGGGTATTTTGGTGCCTTGGGATATATATATTGAGGTCGAGATTTGGAATCCGTGGGGATATGTTGGAAGAATGGTTAAGGATGCTTCGGTTGGATATCGGTTGAACGAGTCTAAGATCGCTTGGTGGGGCGAGAATGTTCGATCCTCTCGTCATACCTACTTTCTGTATGTCACGGACAACCTGTGTACACAAGGGTTTGACATTTCCTCGAAACGGCTTCCCGGGGCACTGGGACCGTATCGATCAGAAGGAAAATATTGATTCGTGCTAGTCACAGTGCTAGTCACGATGCATTATGGGACCTCCAGCGGGGCTTCCTACCCGGGCTGATAGGGCGCGCCGTTAATGCTTGGATTTTGTCCTTTATGGCTTTGCCAGTGACTTCATATAGATAAGAGTTGGCTTGCTTTTCTTTTGTTGGTTTGGCTTTCGTGTAGGCACGGCCACCTTGCCTCGGCAAGAGTGTGCACTCGATATTGGGATATAAACTTTGGTTGAGGATGGATATTGAGGCGAGACTGTTGGTTCGATATATTATCGTGCAAGCGATGGCATTGAGTTAGACGGGTCGGATATATATAACTGCTTGTCGATTGGTTTGAGTTGAATGCTTGCATGCTTAAACTGCTTTACAGCTTTCCTTAACATGTCATCCCTATGCCATGAAAAGAATCTAGGATTCAACTAGAAAGATCACCATATAACTGTCGCATTCACTATTTTACTTAGTGTCGGCTTAGACGAGTGGGTTACCCCGCTCACCAGTACGGTTGTGTACTGACCCACGTTTGTGGGCAATATTTCAGGTACACAGGCGTAGTGGCACTGCTTGGATATACGGGACAAGATGTATGAACTGTAAGTACCTTTGTGGGCTAGAGAAAAGAGCAAGAGCATTTCATCGTCTTCGTGGCATCGCCTTTGTGGCATTGCCTCGGGGCATTTTATTTGGACCCTATCGTGAGCTTCGCTGCGTATTACTCTGATGTGTGCTTGGTACACAATACTTGACTTCCGCTGCAACTTGGTTGATTCAATGATAACATTTGGTGTTTGACAACATCACCTTGTACGAGCGCAACTCCAGGCTCGTACGGCATCACGTCCCGATTAGAACGATTGTCCCGCGGGAGAGCTGCAACGTGGTGATTCACGTTCAGCGGGGACTGTCGAGCTTGCGGAAGATTGGGGCGTGACAAATTAATACATGTTGGTCCATGAGTCTAAACTAATCGGGACGTGATGGTCCAATTCTAACAATTAATACATGTTGGTCCATGAGTCTAAACTAACTAGTTAGGTCGACTCACACAAGTCCAAAACAAAAAATAATATCTAATAATAATTAAATAATACAACAAATAATTATTTAACATGCACAATATTTAATTAAATATAAAATGACTAAAATACTCTTTCCTAGAAAATGTGGCAGTACACAAAAAACCTTATTCCCTATAGGAACTGCCTCCTTAGCAAGCTCATCCTCCCGAGGGTTACTCTGACCACCATTAGAAGGCTGATGATCAAGGTTGGGAGCATCTCCATGTACTGAATCCCCCATACCTGGATTCTCTATAGTATCCTATAAAAATAGCTCGAAGTGTGATGACTCTAACTCAGGCAATTCCTCAACCTCAAAAGACATCTCGAAATCCTGAGTGGTAGTCATGGTCTAATCCTCAACGAATACCATGTCCCTTCTTCTATTGAGCTTTCTTTGTACTAGTCCATAGAGTCTATAGACAAACTCATCCCGACCATAACCGACAAAAATGTACTGCCTCATCTTTGGCTCAAGTTTGGATCTCTCATCCTTCGGTACATGCATATGAAGGCCTTAAATCTAAATACTCAAAGATAATTATATGATGGCTTCTTGTTGTACCATATTTTATAAGGCACATCACCCTATAAAGGAGCATTAAGAGACAAATTAATAACATAAGCGGCAGTGTTGAGAGCCTCACCCCAATAACTTTCTAGTAGGTTTCCTTCTAATAGCAAACATCATACCCTCTCCATTAGTGTCATGATCAATTGCTCCACTACACCATTGAGCTAAGGTATCTTTGGCGAAGTCTTTTGGTGTTGTATCCCTTACTCTTTGAAATAAGCATAAAATGGACTAATATATTCGATGTCATTGTCGGACCGAACACAACTTAACTTCTTGCCCGCCTCTCTTTTAATAGAGGTCTGAAACTCTTTGAAAGTAGGTAGCACGTGATCCTTGATCTTTAAAGTATAGACCCAAACTTTTCTGACTGAAACAGTCATCAATAAAAGTTATAAAATGAGAAGCACAACCAATACCTTCATAGGATCGCAGACATCCAAGTAGACCAATTTGAGCAATTATAGCTTCTTTAAAATTGGATGACTTTGGAAAGATACCATATTTTGTTTTCCAGCAATGCAGTACATGCATCTCTCCAATCTTGTAGACTTTAGCCCCAGAATTACTTTTCTGTCCAACAAGTTGCACATTTCCATCTAGCAGATATGACTAAGCCGCTTGTACCATAACTCGGTAGATGCATCACTGACTGTATTCACCTTATGTATCCCTGTGCACTCCCTTCTATATAATAGAGACCGAACTTGTTGCTTCCTCTGAAAATCACCAAAGAACTCCTTGAAATCTTTTATTGACCGTTCCCAAAGAGACTGGAGAATTTCTCATCATCTAACCTACCAACCGACACCAGGTCGGAACAAAAATCGAGGACATGATGAATATCTTTGAGAACAAGAATTTTACCTGTCTTGGTCCTCAAATCCTCATCTCCAATAGCAACATCTTTTGACACAACTTCATTGCCTATCTTCAACACTCCACAATCTCATATTATGTAAGTGGCAAACGGTGCCCGGTTGTGAGATACGTGGATGAAGCCCCTGAGTCTACCAGCTAATAATTGGCATTGCATGCGAGGTTCATGACTACCTCATCACCTACAATGATCACATCGCATCCATGTGATGAGGCAGCCGCTATTGCATTCTCATCTTGCTTTCCCTTGTCGTCCTTCTTTTCTTTCTTTTAGGTGAAATAGTTTCTCTTGATGTGGTATTTCTAGCCACAAAGGTAGCACTCAGAGTCCTTGTACTGACCCTTGGACTTACCTCTGCTCTTGTCTCTGCCACCGTCTGGATCCTTGCTTTTATGTCTTTCATGGCTCTCTGAAACAAGCGCCTCTTAATGAGATGAAGATGAAGTGCCCTGAGATTTTTTTCGCACCTCTTCATTTAATACCCCGCTCTTAGCTAACTTTAGACTAACCATGTCTTCTTGAGCAGAAGCAATTCTGGACACTCATACGGTTAACCACAAGTCTGACAAAGTACATAGCAACCACAGCACCTGAACTTCGTCGTCGAATTTGACTCCCATAGAGGATAACTGGTCAACCGCGCCCTAGAACTCACTCAGGTGATACATAATGGATTTACCATCTTTGTACCGCAGACCCATCATCTTCAAATCAGGAACAACTTGTTTACCCTGGTCTTCTTCGAATACAAAGATTTCAGCTTCTTCCAAAGTGTCCTTTCGTGGTTTATATTGGCAACATAATTATATACATTCTCGTCAATGAACTGCAACATATACCCACACATTTTTATATGCTCGAACTTTCAGTCATCTTCAAAATTATCATTGGGCATCACGAAGCAAATACCAGAAGATGTAGGTTCTTGACAAATAGCAAATCTTTTATCTTGCTCTGCCAATAGTGGTAATTAGAACCATTTATGTTTACCATGTGCACCAGCTTCGCACTCATTTCTTCTCATTGGCTTGACTATCAACCCTGACACCAACTTTGAATCCAAAGCTCTGATACCACACTATGGGTATCAGTAGAACCTAGCTCTGATGTCACTCTGTTGGTATTAGCATAACCAAAAGCTCCGATACCATTATGTTGGGAACAAAATGCAAAAAATGTTCCCCCAAACCAAGAAGTTGCGGGATAACCGAAGTAAAGCACAACACACGAAAACCAAATTGCCAAAATCACACAAAAGCCAAACGCAGACACATGAATTTTTTTACATAAAAAATTCAGATGAAAAAAATTACTGAACGATCAGAGGCCAACCTTGAAAAGCTCCCACTATTGGAATAAGAAAGTACACTGACTCCTTACAGACTCCTCACCACCGATCCAAAATGGATTACCACAACTACTTGAAAGAAGAAAATTTGATTACAGACTCCGAAGAATAAGATATGGTGAGAATAATTATCCAAAATGATCTCTCCTTCATAATAGTCATCAATCCCCTTTCTCTCAAAAGTTGTAAAGTTGTGTTGTTGTTTATGGATTAGGGTTAAAAAATACCTATATATAATTTCCTCAATCTGGCAAGCAAATTGGACCATTAGATATGATCCAACGGTGTATAAAATACTCCAGAACTCGCACGGTCCCGACCAAATCGAGTTCGGACTCCGAATTTCCTCCTGGGACTTCGGTCCTGAGTTCCCCTAGACTGGACAGAATCTCCCGCTCCGATACTATGAGTTTCTCCGATACACGAATAACAATCGTCGCACTACTCGAGCTTCTCAGACACACGGATGGCATTCGTTGCACTCCGGAGTTTCTCCACAATCCACATAGGTTTGGAACCCCCACCTAACACCAACAATTTTAACTGTTTCTGAAATACTTAAGTGTAGAGAACTTTTGCATGGAAAAAATGTGTTTAACAATTTGGTCCCCCAAATTCTTTTTACTGGAAAAGTGTATTTAAGGTTTAGCCGCCCCTCATAACTGAATCCTGCCTCCATGTTAAGAGAACATGGCAATCCACGATACGATGAAAGGAGACAAGAGAACCACGATAATTGTTAGGGACAAAACTCAAACATATTAATCCTAGATATATTTTGTAGTGTGCCCTAACATTTTTATCTTCTCACCATTGGACTAGTATGTCCGTCCAGCACTAACTTTGAAGAAGAGATGTTCTTGGACTAGTTGACTGAGTTGTACAACATCTAGATAGGGTATGTCTAAATGAAAAAATTGTCAGAGTTCATTTTTTTGGTTAGACATTTTATTATGGAGTATATATATTAATTGATTAATTCAACCAGATCTTAGAATATATTAGTAATTGTAATCTTCTCATTCCTATTTAGTTAGGAAACATTTCATATTATTCTTCTGAATGGTAGTGTTTTATTGAAAAAAAAAAAAGCTGTCTATGATCTTATCAAGGTCATCTTAAGCAAAAAAGAACATGCCAATATATATCAGTTGATAACCTGCTCGCATCATTCATGGTGGCAAAAATACTAACTAGATAAATAGCTCGAATTAATCACGTTCATATTATTATTTTTTTAGTTAACTCTCATAATCTTATTTCAGAAAAGATCAAGAGGTCTCAATCATGAAAGTCTACTAACCCAATAAACTAAACACCTTAGATGAGAAATTCCATTCTTCTTTGACCTAAGAATTCCACACCAAGTAATAATATTGTAGCCGAGTTCTATATTTATATATTAATTGTTCATTTCTCTCCATCTTTCTCTTCTCATTTATTTTTCTGAAGGAACACGCTGTCTTTCTTCTCTCTGTCTGGATCATCCCTCTCGAACCCAAAGAATTTTATTATTTCACTGAGACCACGTCATGCATGCATGCATGCACGTCACAGTTCATAGTAATTGTTTTCATTTTGTGTTCTTGTCGATGATGTCCGCCTACTTGTTTCAACTCCATGAACTAATTAAGTACTGGTCCAACCACCATATGCCAAATGCTCTTTGTGCTATATATGAATCTAATTATAATTCTAAGCTCACCGTGGCATCTAAGCTGATCATAACGATATATTCCAAGACTACTTTTATTGTCTACAGTTGACCACCTATAGATTATGTATGTATCAGCTGGATAATCTTGGAGCATACCAAATTAAGTAGCAAATACGTACCAATCAGTTCATGTGAATCTCACTCCAAACCTAAAATTTGGATGTTTTTGGTTCGAGTTGGGAGCCGGCTGAAGAAATAGATCAGGATGCAGGGAATGGTAATATGTGACATGAATGATAGAAAATTAATTAAGGTGACAAAGATTAATTAAGAAGCAGTCTTTTGTCTTTGCAACTAACTTGGCTATTAATTAAGCATGTAGATTTCAAATAAGGTTACCTCATATGTATTACATCGATCGTTTCCTTATTGTTTTGTATTTAACATGGTATCAAAACAATTCAATTTGAAGTATAACTTGAATGTATTTAACATTGTATTCCTGTTAATGATTTTATTATGTTGAATTGTTTCTTATCCAAATTCTACTATTTATTTACTTCATAATAATAATAATAATAAATCTTAAGATTTGTAAGTCTAGATTTAAACCAGTAATAAATCTTAAGATTTAGATTTAAACTATTAATAAATTTTGATCGTTATATATCATCATTAGAAGAATTAAAAGGTCATTTGAAGAAAACAATAAATTTAAAAAACCTATTAAGTCTTCTAAATATTTTGAAAGTGTTCCAAATAATTGATTGTATGGACAATCATTTTATTTTTTTGGAGGAATCGAGACATCCACATGTTGTTTAAATGTTAGAGAGGTCCCTGTTGAATATTATACTCCTTCCACTTCCACAACCGTCGGTACCGTCGTTGAGTTTTGTCAACTTATCAGAAACTTTAGTGATGACTAGCTGGTCAAAGCAAAGGTCTCTGTCATGGCCAATTTGGAGGACATCACTAAGAGCATAGTTCTTGGATTCCCCCCTTATGATTCACTAGAAGGTGAATTTTTCGAAGTCGAGGAGAATGATGAAAAACAAATATAGATATTATTGTTATCTTTTAGTTTTTTGTTTTCTGTTATTGTAGATAGAGTGTATTTTTTCTGTTTTATCAGTTAGATTTAAGTTATCTTAAAGATAAATCTTTAGAGATTGTTTTTATCTTCTTTTATTTCTTGAGAGCTTATAAATAGTTTGTAACATCATAAATTATGGATGTAAGAATTGAAGAATGTGAAATCTATTTTGAGTTTGTATGGTACGATGTCAAAATCCTAAAGTGGATCTTTCGATCTTATTTCCTTCTCCGCTTCCGACGTTGACGTCTCCAACGATATTCTTACTTATTATTTTCATACTTCTATTATAATTATTGTCATAAATTAATAATAGTTTATTATTAACATTCAATTTAAAACTTCTAAGTCCAAATTTTTATAAATCCTAAACTTTTATAAATTCTAAATTTTATAAAATTTCTCCGCGTCATTAATGGTCTTGCACAAAGAGATCATCATGGCTTCCATATGCATTAGTCTTCTTTAGCATGCTTTTATAAGGATGTCCTAATATACCTGTGCTGCATAATTGAATTCTGAGAGTGTCACAGAACCGGATCCTGACGGAGTATTACGAAACTAAATTATTTAGACTACTGCATATATAACTGGGTCCTGGGAGAGAACCACATAATTGAATTAGCATAGAACGTCGTGGAACTGGATTTTTTTATAATTGCGTGTCGCGAATTGGATGTTGGTTAAGTTCCACGGAACTGTGTTTGGAAGTGTCACAATAATGCTTAACCTCACTGAAAGTTCGTTTTCCGGAGCAGACATGCTGTAACGCCTTAATGTATGTCATTTAAAATTCCTTGAAATTCACAAGAGAGCAGTCTATAAATAGATTGTTCTACTCTCTCTCTCTCTCTCTCTCTCTCTGAGAATTTTTTTTTTAGAGTTTCCTATTTCAAGTTGTTTTAGATCTTTCGGCCTCCTCTTCAATTGGAAAAATTATTGTATAGATCTCATACAATGTATCTAATTCCTTTTCAATCGATAAAATGTATAAAAATGTATGTATGCGCACATCAATTTTTATGATAATTTAACATTTGACATGTAAAAGATATACTGTATCTGACACACTCAATAATAATTTCTCTTTCATATCTCGAAACCTAGTGAGCTATTGGAATTCTGGATCTCCGTCAGAGACTCAATCTCTATAAATAACTCCATTCGAGTTCTCCATCAGCCTTAGATTGGCTTAGATCTTTGTGATCGATCATCAAACCATTGTGGTATTTCAAAAAAATAAAAATTAATAATAGGTTTACCCTTGCACTCAGGAACAAACCATATATATATATATATATATATATATATATATATATTTAGAGAATAAGGCATATCTTTCCAAGAGTTTACAGGTTCGTGTAACGGAGGAATCACATTTAATTTTCTGTGAAAAATTGAATGTACTGAGTAGTTGTGCGGTTCAAGTGCGGTGCAGGTGTGATTCAGGTGCGGACCTTTGGACCAAAATATGTGGGATCTTCGGACCTATATATATATATATATATATATATGGGGATAAAAGAGATATAAACCATATTGTTCATATTCTTACATGAACCATAAATATGTGGAACAAAAAAAATAAACTCATGCGTCCCATGTGCACCCATAAATTACAATTTGTCCGTCAGCCAATATACTTATTCCTTTTAATCAACTAATTTTTGTTTTTGTTGTATAGTATTCTGTATTCGAACGAAAAGAAAAAAAAAACATATCATTTTTGATTGTATGATGTTAAAAGAAACTTTGAAACATTTTTTTCTCGCAAATCAAAATATCTCGTCTCTTCCAATTTGTGCTCCTCTCTCACCTCTTCTCCTCCGTGACTCCGTCCAAATTCTCACCGCGTCATGCCTCCATCTCTCCGAATCTAACTCTTCTTAAATCCTCAGATTTTATTTATTTATTATTATAACAAAAAATATATATCACATGTACTGTATTTATGTTTCTTATATTGATTATATGTTATTCTATCCATTATGCCACCCTCAATATTAAATCTTATTTTCTTTTCAGCTTGTACAGTGCTGCCGCACTAAAAAGATGAAAAATCCCAAAAGAGTCTTCATCGAGTTTAGCAGAGCACCTTTGTTTGTGATGCTTGACCTTCGGGTCTTTAAACTTCGCGTCGATTGGAAAAATATAATTATATACTTCTCAAATTTTGTTACAACTCAAGAGTGTCGGAAAAGAAACGCAAAAATCTTTCACCAAATAAGAAAGTACCTACGAAATAACCGAGCAATACAATGTATAAATCAAACACCAAATCACAAAAAAATAATTCACGCAAACACAGAGAATTTTGACGTGAAAAACCGTTGCGGAAAAAACCACGGTACTATTGGAGTCAAACCTTGAATAACATTCACTAATGGAATAAAAAAAATACACCATCTACAAACTCCTCCCGATCCAACACGGATCACCACAACACTTAGGAATATAAAATAGATCACACCACGAAGATAGAAGACAATGAGAAATTACCCAAGGTTGATCTCCTCCTCAAACGGCCTCCAATCCTTCTTTCTTCTTCCCAAAGTTGCAATGGCACTCTTGCCTCCTTTTTTCTCTTCCTTGAAATGATATGTTATGTATTCTCTATTGATCCTTGGAATTAGGGTTAAAAAAATCTAATATATATCTCCTAATCCCGCAGCTAATTATGAACTATAGGATACGATCCAACGGTGTATAAAATATCCCTGAAATTGTGTTCAGCCCGCCGACCGAACTTGGACCGACTCGGTTTGGAGGTTCTGGAACACCACACCGAGTTCGGCCCGACTTCGGTTTTGAGGTTCTGGAACACCATACCGAACTCGAACCGAGTTTGGCCCGAACTCTATCTCCCCCTGTACAGCAGGCTACTCCTTCTTCCCTCCCGAGTTTCTTCGACCTCTCGAATGGCTCTCGTCATCTCCCCGAGCTTTTCTAACCACAGACGGCGCTCGTCGCACTCCGGGGTGTTCTCCACATAGGTTGGGAACCCCACCCGCTTTAACAAATCTCCCCCTTCACAACTATGTGGAGGGGATCGTCATCCCGACGATCTGCCTGTAGTACTCAATCCCCTTGGAAGAATCTTTGT
This sequence comes from Iris macrosiphon, assembly GCA_036927795.1. Taxonomy (NCBI): domain Eukaryota; kingdom Viridiplantae; phylum Streptophyta; class Magnoliopsida; order Asparagales; family Iridaceae; genus Iris; species Iris macrosiphon. Next base: position 122,589,702 of record JAYESA010000017.1, on the reverse strand, counting down.
GAACATATCTGCTCCGTTGTCGTTTGTATGAACCTTCTCAAACAATGCTACCTTCTTCTCAACAGCATCCCGTATCCAATAATATCGGGTCTCAATGTGCTTGGACCGGCTATGAAATGTCTGGTTCTTCACTAGGTGAATAGCACTCTGACTATCGCAAAGCAAAGAAAACTGCTCCTACTTTAGCCCAATTTCCTGCAACAGCTTCTTCATCCACAGCAACTCCTTACAAGCCTTCGTCGCCGCAATATACTCAGCCTCCGTCGTCGACAAGTGTGGTGGCAGACACCTCCTTCATCCACAGCAACTCCTTACATTAAATAACACAAGTTGAAGTAAAGCAACTCTTTATTGATATGAACAAGTGTTACAGGCGGCGTATAGCCGAGATTACAAGTCGCTCTAGCCTCTCTCTCTGAAACAGTAAAAGCGTGCCAAGTGGTTACAATTGTGGAATAATTTGTACAGACGATGATCAGACAATGTTCACAATATTATGTCTTGTATATGTGCTTCAGTTCCAGACGTAGCGCTGCTTCGGAGTGATTTTCACACCTAAGCACGCACGAAGGAGGCATCTGCACCGAACGAGGTTCTCTCGCACCCTGCATACAAACTGGTGGATTATCAGTACATTGAATGCACTGGTGGGGAAGCTACTCGCCCGCTCAACAAATCTAAACACGTAATAAAGGTTCCGTGCACCAACTATTAAGTTGTCTTTCTAGTTGTCTTAGGATCAGTTTCATGCAAATATTGAATAGCCTAACTCGAGTGGCAGTGCGCCGCGCAACATGAGAGGAAACACGGCGAGACTTACCAACTTACCAATCGTCATTCCCTGTCCAAGGCAAACATTATTAATTCAAGCACGGGCATGTATAAGCATTCAGGCGATAGCATATGCAAACACGAGAGTCATTGAACGGAACAATATTTGGAGTGCTCAGTTGTTCTTCGATGCGATACAATGACTCGCACGCGGATAGCCGCTAAGCGAGGATGACTTATCTATATGAACATGAGTCGTGCGCTGGCATAGCCATAATGGACTAATCCCAGACGAGAATGGAACGCAACGAGAGCACACGATGCGCTACGAACCATCTCGCCCGTACACGATGGATTGCACATGAAGTGGTCCCAGGCAAAGTGGAATGCAACGAAAGTACAAGAGGTGTTACAAACCACTCGCCTGTACACGATGGACCACTCGTGAAGTTCCATCCGGATCGGATCGGTCCCAGTGCCCCGGTGACCGTCCGTGGAACTATACCTCGTTTCCGAGTTGTCCGCGACATGCACTTTCTTTTGGGTCTTTCAATTATCATGAGATATACGAGAACACGAGTGCACTGGAACACGAGTACACGAATACACGAGATACTTGAATCTTGATTCTTTGTTCAGTGAATGACTTTGCCTTGATGCATTCTCCTGGTTCGGGGTTGCCTGGTGACCTAACGGTCCCAGATACTTGCAGGTTCAATCATGCACGGGACGACTACTTAGTAGTCTCCCGGGATTTGGATGAAAATAAGGCAACATACAAGCAGACAAGCATGCATTTGTATAATCACGAACATTCACGTTAGCTCGGGCCCGAAGGTAAGCCGAGGAATGAGATCGTCAGGGGACTTCCCGAGGGACACGTTCTAGGGTAGCATGCGAGGGTCTGAACATATATAAAAGCAATGTTTCATTTCCATGTTCTAGCATAAGCAATACAAGTTGGGATTATTCCCTTAGCTAGGTGCGTTGGATTCTTATTAACATGCAGGGGTGATTCACCTAGCGACTAGCATGTATCATTCCATATTTTATGTGTGCTGGCTAAGCAAAGACAAGTTCACCGTAGCCACCCACCTTAGCGATGATTCGTCTCGGTAAAGCGATACGTCAAGCGAGCCTCTAAAAGCCTAAGCCGGATTCCTGTAGGGACAATTCTGGATATCCTTTGCTACTCGTTTGAGGCAAAGCGGGTCGGGACAGTTGTACTTTTGTCGCTTGAATCGGCAGTCCGCTTGAACGAAACGGGGTGTTACAATTCTGACCCACCAGTAGCATATCATCAACATAGAGCAGTAAAATAAAAAATTCTCCTCGGCAAAGTACCTTACAAAATACAATGATCCGACGTCGTCCGAGCATAGCCATGCTCCCCCATAAATGACTCAAACTTCATGTACCTCACTCCAATAGCTGCCTGGCAAGTTTGCTTCTGACAGCAAACATCTCACCCTCTCCATCAGCATCCTGTTCATCCGCTCTGCTACACCGTTGTCTTTGATGGAGTCTTCTGGTGTCGTATCCCTTGATCTATGCAATAAGCATCAAAGGGACTGATATACTCGTCGCCATTGTCCGACCGAACACAAAGCAGCTTATTGCCCGTCTCTCTTTCAACAGAGGCCTGAAACTCCTTAAAAGTTGTCAGCACATGATCCTTGGTCTTTATGATATAGACCCAAACCTTCCTGGAACAGTCAGCAATAAATGTTACAAAATAAGAAGCAACACCAATGGATTTTACCTTCATAGGACCGCAGATATCTGAGTGAATCAACTCGAGCGACGCCGGCTTCCTTGAACTTGAGTGACTTTGGAAAGATACCATATTTTCTTCCGTCAAACAAGTGAAACAGTTCCGCTTGATGTGGCCCTTCTTGCCACAATGGTAACACTATGAGTCCTCGTACCGACCATTGGACTTGCCCCTGCTCTTGTCTCTACCACCACCTGGACCCCTGCTCTTGCTCCTTCCGCGGCTCTCTGAAACTAGCACCTCTGAGTGGGATATGGATGAAGTGCCCTGAGAACGTCTCAACATCTCTTCATTCAATACCCCGCTCTTGGCAAACTCCAAACTGACCACTCCTTCTGGAGCAGAAGCGATCATGGACACTCGCACGGTCTCCCACGAGTCTGGCAATGTACATAGCAACCATAGACCCTGAACCTCGTCGTCGAACTTGACTCCCATCGAGGATAGCTGGTCCACCACGCCCTGGAACTCACTCAAGTGATCTGTAATGGATATCTCATCTTTGTACCTCAGACCCATCATCATCCGGATCAGAAATAATTTATTTACCCCGATCTTCTTCGCATACAAAGATTCTAGCTTATCCCACAGCGTCTTCGCGTGCTCAATATTGGCAACGTGATTGTTCATGTTCTCGTCAACGAACTGCCTGATATATCCACACACATGTATATGCTCAAACTTCCAATCCTCTTCGGATTTCTCACTGGGCTTCTCGGACGCAAATACTGGAAGATGCAGCTTCTTGACAAACAATAAATCATTCATCTTGCTCCGCCAATAATGATAGTTTATACCATTTAGGTTTACCATGCTCACCGGCTTCGCGTACATCTCTCCTCCCTAGTTTATCGGTCAACTCCTGACACCCTTCTGAAATTTCAGAACCTGGCTCTGATACCAGATGTTGGGAACAAAAAAGCGAAAATCGTTCCCCAAACCAGAGAGTACCTGCGAGAGAACCGAGCAAAAATGTACAAACCAAAAAACGCTAAACACAAATCGCAGACACAAAGATTTTTGACGTAAAAAATTCTTGTGGTAAAAAACCACTGGACGATCGGAGTCCAACCCTGAAAAGCCTCCATTAATGGAATAAGAAATACACTGACTCCTTACAAACTTCTCACCGATCCAAACGGATCACCACAACTCTTTGAAATAGAAAATAGATCACAGACACACGAAGAACGGAGATGACGAGAAAAGAATTACCGAAAACCGATCTCCTCTTTGAAATAGCCTTCAATCTCTTCCTCTCTCCTTCCAATGTTGTAAAAGCACTATTGTCTTATTTTGCAATATTTTTTTGAGATATATTTTAGGGCTAGGAGACACCTAATATATATAGCCTCAAATCCACAACTAATATTCCTATTATAGATAGGAATACTCAATCCAAATCCATTGACATATTCCTATTATATTTAGGAATATTTAATCCAAATCCATTGAAGTATTCCTATTATATGTAGAAATACTCAATCCAACTCCAGAGTATTTTTCACATAGGTTAAAAATTTCACACATTCCAACACATCACTGTTATGATTCGGACTTAGTTCGCTACTATTCACCAAAATAATTTTGTATCAAAATAGAAAATCCAAAACCCCATCTTCACCATCTACTTAATCCATCCTCTTCAAACTCAATTTTCCAAACCCATCCTCTCCGAACTCTCTTCTCTTTCTCTTCTCTTCTCTTCTCTTCTCCAAACTCATATATCCTCCGAAGCCAGTAACCACCCAAAGACCGATAGCTCTCTCCATAACCCTAGCTCAACAAAAATATCCAAAACTTACAGTCAAAAATTCTTTCATAAAAAAAACAAAATTAAAATCCTAACTATCGGCCACGAGGACTTAGCCCAATGGTTGGGACTAATCTCTACTAATATAAGTGGCTTAAAAATAGTTCAAAATTGAACCGTTTATGACATTTGTAAATACTCCATTAATTATTTTGAAAAAAATTAATTAATTATTTTACTACTTAATATGATTTAATTATAACTACGTGGTTAAGGTGAAAAGAATTTTTTGTTGTTGTTTAAGTCCAATTTTTAGAAATAGTAGTATTTATATTTAATTTTTTTAATATTTTTTTTTACACACGTGCAATACACGTGCATATTACTAGTATGCAATATAACTAACATCATTTTTCAATTTTATCGATTGCTTCACTAAAATGACAGAAGGCTTATGCTATTATCTCCTGATATGATGATGCCTATATTTCTGCTCCTCTTGGCCATATCTTAAATGGTCTCCTATTTTTCTCCTACTAATTGTTGGAAATAATTTAAAATTTTAGTGAATAATTTCAATAGTTGTGTTTATTGGAAAAGATGTGCCACTTTCAAATATTGTCTCTTTGCTTTTTGTCTCTTCATTCCTTATAAAAGTATAGTCCTATGAGTGTTTGGAAATGAATAAAAATAACTCATTCACTTATTCATACATCCAACATTCAATCCAAGAAAGTGACTACCTTTATTGCTTCGTCAGTTTCTCGGTGTGAAGTGCTGCTATCGGAGAAGTACCGTTGTATTCTGGGAGATTTAAGTCCCTACTAGACCGTAAGAACATATGCGGGACGAATATTGTCTTAAGGACATTGAATCAAGTTTAAGTCTTGGTTTCGATTTGATTCTTTTATACATATTGTTTATGTTTTTGACTTTTGAATAGAGAGTGATTCAATTTGATAACACTAATTCCATTATTTTTCCAGGGATGTGATCTTAAGTATGTTAAGTGAATGTCTTTTGTGTATATTATGTACGTTTTTTTTTTCTTACAATTATTTTCATTAGGGACGAAACCAGGATTGAGAGGGTAGCGTTGGTCGCTCGTTTGCAATGGCGAACCTAGATAGGAGGCTGGAGTGTCTTTTTTCTTCTTCATATTTGTAGTTTATTTGTGAGTCAGACCACGTCTAGTCCATCTTAGTCTACTCCAGTCTATCAAAATTCGAATTTTTGGTTCCTTATGACTGGTTACCATCCCTTCACTTCCTCTGTACCTCACGTTTGCCACTCATATGAAATTCAACAATATATTTGAACTTTGATACGTATTATCATAAAATAATGAATTAATATTACACATACTGCAATGAAATATTTAGACTTACTTTATAGCAACTTTGAAACATCACCAAATGTCCCACTTATGATCGTACCCTCATTTCGTAGTTAAATAGGGACATATGACGCTACTTGAGAGCAGCCGATAGGATAGGCGACAAGGTCTAAGAACCTCACTTACCATTTGTGAAATATTTCATTCTAAATTAGTAGGCAAGTAGGCTTGCACTAGCATCATTGATAGAAATGGTAGGTGTCGTTGGGAATATAGTTATTCCTCTATCCAACATGAGAATTCCCATGTGGCCCCTCGTTAGTGAGCATCTTAGCTTACACCATCTTTAATGGAGATTTTTATCTTCTAAAAATTTAAAAATATTAAATTTCTCCAAAGAGCGAAATCTATTTCCATTTTTTTACTTGACATTGATCTAGAATGAAAATTTTCTATAAAAATTTCTACAATCTCTCGTAAAAACTAATATTGGATCTTACTTTTAAACTAAATTATTAATTAATTAACTAATTATATTTTCTGATAAATATGATAGAAATTGAGAAAAGTTGGAGTTTTTTTTTTTTTTACAATTTTTATATAGAAATTCGGTTAAGTCTTAGGTAGTATATAAACTCAATTTTAAAAAAAAATTATTTTCAACTTGATACCCTCAATTATTCTTATTTTTTAACTTGATATCTTAAATATGTTTATTCAACAACTTGATACCATCAACTATTGAATATTTTTAATTACATATCCTAAAAAAATTGTTGAAACTATTCCTGCCTCCCTCTTCCCCCTCTCTCTCTCTCTCTCTCTCCTACAGCGGTAACAGGATCGTTGCAACAGCTCGCGACGGGTGGGGAGAGGGAAGACAGCGGCAGCGGAAGCAGCATTAGCGACTACAGCAATAACGTAAGGGGAGGGAGGACGACGGAAAAGGGGGCACAGGAGGAGGCATCGAGAGGACGAGGAATGGGCAGCTAGATGGACGACGAGAGGAGAAAAGGGGAGGGCAGGAGAGGGCAGCAAAGAAAGAGAGAGGGGAAGAGGGAGGTGAGGGACATAGGTTTTTTTAGCATTTTTTTTTTTTAGAGTATCAAATTGTTTAATAAAAAAAAAATTATGATATCAAGTTAAAAATAAACTTTTTAAAAACTTCCATTAGAGATGGCATTGTACCCCTACAATTCATAATATTACCTTTCATAATAATATGGTTCTGGTTACTTCTTCTCTCACGTCACTCCGTAATAATATAATACAAGCGCAAACAAATCAAAAGGAATACTTTGGAAGAAGGTCGCGTCTGCAATTATAAATTTTCCATAGAGATGTTCTTTTCTCCCAGTCGTTTTCACAGTAGTCCAACCATTTACTTTCTTTGAACAGGGAATTTTAGACAGCATGTCTTCTTGTTGGGAAGTGGATCAACTCTGTTTTTGTTTTTAATTTATATAGCTTGAGCTTACGTTAAGTTTATTGATTGTTTATATATGTTCTCCATGCATTAGTGCATTGGGAGAAGACGAAGTCAACTGTGGTTTTGGAATCAAATTAGGGATTAGGTGATAGTCTGCAACTCCGTGACAGTACTGGCTGACTCGGTTACTGTGTGTAAGCAGTATATAACAAATGTTTCTAATATCCATTAGATACATAATATACGTATTAGGTATAATACATGCATTGTTTTATGGCGTGATATACTCTTTCAAGGTTTTATACAATTCTTTCACATCCATAGCATATGCCAGGAACTACTTCAAACGAAATTTGATTATATATGCATGGACCATGTAAATTAGGCTCATCCAGATTAGAGATCTAGAATGGTAATTGTGGTAACCAACATGTAGCCACCAATCTCCTTTAAAGATTGTTTTCCCAAACCATTATGCGATAGCTAACGTGACATGTTAAATAACATTATATATATATCTAACATGGACAACTGGCATGACAAATTTTAACCTAAAAAATTAATCATATATTTTTACAGTTAATATTATAATGTTAATTTTAATGTTAATTATAATTTTAAATTTTTCATGTTATCTGCCACATTAACCGTCACATTGGCTGTCATATAAGAATAAATAGTTTGGAGGGACACTTTGGATGGATTAATAGCATTTCTCCCCTTTTAATGCGCCTATGCAAATATAGGTACTATATCAGATATAGATATTGACCATTTTTTGTTACCATTTCTTCTGCATATATCTTAGTATCTCATGCATTTTCTTCAATTTATTAGCATGATATGATATATTATGATATAATGGAAATAAGAGATCTAATCTCAATCGAATTTAAAAATAGCTAAAAGATATAACATATTTTGGATCTATTTTAGAATTAGTAATTAACTACTTGGATATATTATATTAGCCAAAGGTAATGTCCACTACCAAAATAAGTCAAATTAAAAAACACAGATAAATGTCGCTAATATGTAAAAATACGTCATTAGAAAGTATTAGCGACGCGAAAGAGTGGTCGCATATTCCACAGTAGCTGAAGACAAAAATGTCGCTATTCGTCGCTGTAGGACGAGACGACTTCGCAGCATTATTTCTTAGTAGCGACGCTTAGCGTCACCGTGTCGCTAGTTTAGCAGCGTCCATATGTGTTGGTAAACATTGCCAATTTAGCGTCTAATTTAGCTAAGTTTTGCTACAACAATGTTACACGAAAATTTTTATCATGTCAGCTATCACTACAAAAATATTGTTAAATACCGACAGACCACAGAGATGGAAAATAATCCTTCACAGAGACAGCGATAAACATTCGACGGAATAACGACTAATTTATTTATGTAAACAAAATATATTATTTTTCGTCACTAGTCTGTCGCTAATCCGTCATCGTTCCTTCAGCGACGGACTAGCGGCGAAACTATCCGTCGCTGTGAAAACTTAAAATTTCAGAACGCGTTTCATTTTTCCCCCATTCTCTCTCTCTCTCTCTCTCTCTCTCTCTCTCTCTCTCTCCATCCATTACTCCGGCGGCCCCTTTTCCTCCCCCGAACCCGACCCCCTTCTCTTCCTCCTCAGCCCACTCTTCGCCCCCTCCTCAACCCCCTCTCCGCCCCCTTCCCAACGCCCTCCTCTCTGGCCCCCTCTCTGTCCACTCCTCTGCCCCACTTCGTCCGCCTCCGCTCGGCCCCTCCTCGAACCCCCTTTCCGGCCCCCGTCTCCGTCAACCTCTGTCCCCTTCCTCGAATCCCCTCCCTGGTGACCCCCCTCTGTCCACCTCCACGCTCTGTCAGATCCCCTCCTCCTCCGTTGAAGGTAAACTCTAACCTAACCCTCATTCGTATTTTGGTTAATTATTAAGCATAAAGAATTTAGGGTGTTGGACACGTAGACACGAGACACTGGACATGGACACGATAACATAGACATGGACACGAATATGCTTAATATTGAGTAGAGAGGAATAGAGAGTTGGGAAAAGGATGATGATGTCTAGGGTGGAGGAGAGGATGATGTTGTTGATGATGATGATGATGATATGCATGGTGGTGGGAAGAGTGAAGGAATATTAGGGGATGATGGCTAGCAATTTCTGTAATATATATTTTAAAAATATATGATCACACACTAAAGAGAGTACAATTGTTGTAAAAAGAAATAAATTATTACATGCTTTTACAACCTTATTGTTTACACCCTTACTAATTGGCCTTTTTCATCAATTTTATTTCCGAATAGACCAAAAAAAGTCTATGGATGTCGGAATCGTCGGTATCGGATATTGGTCTGTATCGTATCGGTATTGCCGATACTGCAAACTATGTTATATTCATATAAGTTTAACTCAATGTATCAGATTTTTTGGTAATGGAAACAAATAACTATTAGTAAGTTTAACTCAATAGTAGGTAGTCACCCTTGTCGATTGATATATATATCGATAGATAAGTTTTCCTCTTTCATATGCTTTTACAATATTACTATATGCTTTTAGACCCTTGTCACTACATGCTAATTCGGGGAAGGAAATAGGTCAGTATGTATTATGTATCTTAATAGAATATGTATTTAGATTATTTAGGATTTTCTTATTTATTTAAAGAATCTAATATCTCATTTATATTATTTATTTTGTGCTAAGGGTTTGTCTCCACAAGGGTGGATCCATTTCGACCGTCGAGCATTTACGATGGACGGTCAGTATTATAATTTTTTGCTCCATCAATTTTTGATAATTCTCATTTTTATTTATTAGTTAATTACTTAAATTTTACAGTGCGAGGAGGCCGTCAGAGATGGAGGAGACCCGAAGACCGTCGACTTCCCCCGCAATCTTCCAGCGAACCCACAAAAGGAAGAAGTATATGAAGCTCATAGATGAGCGGGCAACCAAAGCATACGTAAGTTATATTTATAAAAATTTGTCAACTTAATTTAATTAGATTCTTTTTATAATTTACCTATATTTGTTTACCCTAAAAATCTAACCTTAACTCTAATATCGTTACCTATGATATCTAAAAACCTTAATTCTAAACCTAACCTACGATATCTAAACATATTTACATAAATAAATATATGAGATGTATGAGACATTAGAGAGGGGCTGAGAGCTGTACGCTGACTGAGAGAAATGATCGGTGGATATAAGTTGTCGGGAGAGGAAAAGGCGGCAGCGTGTACGGGACTGGATCGTTGGCATCCCAGCTGTCGGTTCTTTTCAGAGCTTCTACGACTGCACCTCCAGCTCCATCAGAGCCTGGTCTCGACGTTCCTTATGGTGTTATGACTTTGGAGCATATCACGATGACTCTGTTAGAGGTACTGAGGCAAGTTACACGGCTGATAGAGTCTCGTGATCCTGCAGCTCCTGCTTCTCTGACGGCTCCAACGATGGCTCCTCCAGCTCCTCCGACGTCTCCTCCAGCTCTATATTCGACTTCTTTTGCTGCTCTGTATGTCATTCCTGAGGATCTACGGCAGATCATCACTACAGTTATGACGTAGTACATGGCTAGCCGATATTCTCCGCCTCCACTGTCGACTTGATAGATTTTTATTTTTTTTGATAATTTGACAGTATGTTGGATATACTGATTGTATAACTTTATATGTTTGGATTATGATAGTTTATGATAATTTATGGCTAGCAGATCATCGATGCACTTGTATTTGATACATTTGATTATATTTATTGTATTTTATGTGTTTGAATATATTATTATTTTTGTATAATGTAACAGGTATATGTTCAGCAGGAAGTAAGTGATTCTGTTTTGGCAAAAATATTTATGTTTAGCGGCGGACTAGCGATGGATTAGCGACAGGATACTGGAAAATTCCAGGTCAGTGACGGATCCGCGACGAATAAGCGACGTATTAGCGATAAAAAAAATTGTTGCTAAATATGTCTGGTACAAATAAATGTGCCAAATATGTATCATAAATAGTCGTTAAATTCGTCGTTATGTCCGTCGATGTTAGCGACGACTTAGCGATGAAAATTCAGTAGGTGACCTTCTGGGAAATTTGGCAAAAATGGACTGACAGTTTTCGTCGACAATCCGTCGCTAAGCCGTCACCAACTAAAGCGAAGGAAATAATATGTTACTAATCCATCGCTGAGATTACGGCGACGAAATGTTGGCAGCGACACTTAAATTACTGACACCACAATTCCATCGTTAATCCGTCGCTAAATTAAAATAGCTACGAAAATAGTTATTTTAGCGACGGAATCTGTATTTTTGTAGTGTATTTAGCAACATTTAGTAACATGTAGCGATGTTGTCCGATACGGTTAGCGACGGCAGGATACTTCTTAGCGACGTAACATGCTCGTCGTTGTTCGTCACTGAACGTCGCTAATTTGAAAAAATATGGAAAAAAAATCTTACTGCAGTTTATTAAAATATTTGCATGCCTGCAATTTATCATATATCATATTTTATAAAAATAGACCTGGAGAAACCCTCCATTGAATTTTCTAGATTCGTCGACTATTTGGTGGAATACTCATCACCGATAAATTTCCATGCAGTTTATATGAATAAAGTAAAGTTCAAGAAAATGACAAATTGGTATTACACTAAGTCCCAAGAAATAGACACATAAAACACTAAAAGTGTAAAAGTCTGAAATATATATCTCCATCTCATCATAACAATCTAATTAAAAAATATGAAATAAATACATAAAAGACCCAAAAAGGGCTAATACACACAAACACATAAATAATCTATCAAAACTAGGACTACTACTGATCAGGAGGAGGACGAGCACCATCGCGCATCTGGGAGATAAGCACGTCAAACTTCTCCTGTGAAAGCGTCACCAGAGGCAGTATCATCGGTAGAGTCGGTATCGATGTCGGCGGACTAGGAGAACATAGATGCTCCAATGTTGCCAGTCGAGCGTTGTAAGAATCCATGGCAGATACCAGCTTCAAAGTGCTCTACTCCACTTACTGGCTCATAAAAAGGTGGGCTGCCTATAGCCTCGTCAGTGACTCGTTCATGGCCACATGTGACCCCTGTGGCATGGTCATGTTACATTATATCAACGAGCTCAGATCTGTAATGCTCCGTTGTGTCGTCTGGCTAAGTTTCCTGATCTCCATAATGCTATGCTCGAGCATATCAAAATGTGTTATGAGAATTGCGTCGTCCGTCTGAGGCTGGGACTGGGGCATCTCATGTAGTGCCCCATTCCGCGATAGCACTTTGTACAATAGATATCGGTTTGCTAACTCAAAAAAGAAATCTTCCTGAAGAGCTCCTTATTGAACCAGAAGACTACTGATCTAGGTCAGTGGGAAGAAATTTATTCTCAGATTCTTTCACGCCTTAATAATGAATCTGAGTTTTATAATGCTTGTCGCTAAGTAGATTTATGCTTCATTTAGATGAATGATAGAGTCTTCTTAACTAGAGAACCTATATTGCTTGTCTAATGAAAGAACATGTCATTATAAGACAGATAAATGTTGCATGCTATGTTACACAGTCACTGCTATGGAATGAACTGCTCGCCTTGCTAAAAAAATAGTATTGATGGTTACGAACCCAATACATCGATGGTTACCTATCCCGTACATCGATGGTTATGAATGTCGTACATCAATACCGATTAATAGGAAGAAGAGTATTGATGGTTAAGAACCCCGTACATCGATGGTTACGAACGTCGTACATCAAAACATTCTAATAAGAAAAGATTATATAGAAGTACTGGATGAATATTTTACTGCTATTGTCCTTATGCTAATGAATATGTCCCACAACAGATGATGCACACTTCACGATAGAATATTTCATGTATGCTTGATATCAAAACTGAAATCTGGTTTTCAAAAAGATATTTTCAAAGAAGTGCAACCTGACTCTAATCTTGTATTGGATGAAATGAACCTAGATAAAATGTAGCAAGATCACTAGTAATATAATATTTTATAACATGATTACTTAGTGTTGGTTTTAGAAAGTATTGTTTTATACCATAAATATTTTTCTTTTTCCTAGAACACAATATTCTTATACAATAGGGTTTGGTTTTCCTATACGCCTATGTCAAGGGTCGTGTGACTGGATTTATCTACATAGTATTATTTAATATATCACGTCAGATGTCACATTGATAGGATGAAAACTAACTAATGTACTAAGTGTTTAAACGTTTGAGATTGAAAGTTTGGAATTGGACTTTTCTGTCACGTCCCAGTCCCAAAAAATACGTAGGACTAGGACACGTAAGCATGCCAGCCGCATGGATATGGCAACTCCAATATATGGAAACCAAATCCACACGTACGTTGTATTATGAATATCAATCCATAAGTGGTATAAACATATGTCACAAGTCACAGGATACAATCTAAATATCATCCACAGAAAATTAAATATAAATAAATAACCAGCATCTATGAAACTAGATCTCAATAAAAAGTATCTAGGATGATAGTTGGATGGAAACAAATCCACTACTAACTCGAATAGGAAAGGTAAATACAATATAAGTACAACACAATCAAACCCAATATAAGTATACCAGCTATCGATCACGGCTCGAAGAGAAGACATCCACTAAGCATATACAACCATCCAAATCTGCGCACCTGCAAATACTCAAGAACAGATACACCTGGCAGCGGACCAGGTCCTCAGAGGGACGTAACAAGATACAGAAAATATGAGCCAATTTGAATACAGTAAACATGCATATTATTTGAAAATAATAAGTACGCTGTACAAGACAATCTATATGAATGCAAATGAGGACAATTTTTTGACGTATGGGCAAGGATAGGCTACTCGATCTAATTCTCACAACCTCACGCTCGTCAGTGGACATCATCAGCCGACATACCTCTGGGGTAGCGACCCTCGGACTCCATCAATCGACATACCTCGGGGGTAGCGACCATCGGATACGACCCACCATAGTGCGTGCTAGTGACTACGGTGTTACCAGAGTGGTTAAAAGCCCATACGCCTAATGATTGTCCTCTATGATACTAAGTGCCATGTGTGTGTCAACATATCTAATACATAATAATGACTGAAAAAAAACTACACAAGCAAGAATAAACAGAAATGCAATAAATATACAGAAATATACTAAGCATGCAAAATATTGTAAGCAATTTAGCAAGGTATCTTGCCTGGGGTCCTGCTGCTGGTATGAATCAGAGTCCAAGTCACAGTCCAAATAGCCTATGTATTACAAATTTATCACGTCAAAAGATAATTTATTTTAATTTATTTAATTCTGGAATAATTACTCTAAAATCCTATTTTAATCTTATTATTCTAATTTTTATGTTAATTCCTAAATTTTGTCCAAAGAAACTGAATTTTATCAACTCGAGACTCATGGCACGCAAATCGAGGCGATCTGTTGACCGAAAAGTCAACCGACACAAACTCAACTTTCATACATGATTTTCTATAGATTTCAGCGTCAAAAATATGCTGAAATTTATACCTCGTCCGAATTCAAATTCGTTTGGGAATTATGGCACATACAAGTTTCGTATCGTGTACCGATGGTTAAATTCTAACCTAGAAGTTCTACAGAATTAACAGTATAAAAATACTTCGAATTAAATTCTGGTAAAAATATATGTCAATGATCTCAACATTAGCTTTCCGAAACTTTAAACGGTTCATGATTCCGATTCCTGGTTCTCCCGGAATCGCAAAAACATCGAAACACGTCTATTTTCGGACATGCTGTGCTCTACGAATTTTCCAGAATTTAATACTCATTATTTCTTAAAAAAATTATATAATCAGAAAGCTAACCTCAATATCTTTCTAACACAAAAAACTAGGCCTCATTTGGAGTCCGGAGCTATGCGCAATGGCTTCTGGAAGATGAAGGAACCCTAGATGGCAATTCTCCAAAATCTCTCTCTCTCTAAGATAATGGGATAATTAGGGTTATAATAATATATATATATATATATATATATATATATATATATATATATATATATATAGGGATGAGCGGCTGAGTGAAAGTTGATAGGAGGGTGACACATGTCAGAATCTGATTGGTTGGTTTTTGTTATATTATTTGTTTTTGATTTGCCTTTATCAAAACATTATTTAAGTCGTTTTAAATCTAAATAACTCCAAATAAATATTAAAATAAATCATAAAAATCTGAAAAATTTACAGAAAATATATTTTGAATCCTGAAACCCTAAAAAAATACTTGGAACAATTTTATATTCATAGGTTCCCTACTATAATTAGGAGAAGCTCTAAAAATTAGTTTTACATATTTAAATAAAAATAAATATTAATATATTCCAAAAATTCTGAAATAATTCCAGAAAATATATAATAATATTATAAACACTAAAAAATTTATGTGGGTCCATTCTATATACCTGGGCTTGCACAATAAATTCTAGAAAAATTAGTTATTAGTCTAAATAACTCCCAATAAATACTAAATTATTCAGAAAATTCCCAGAAAATTCTAGAAAATATATTTGACTATTTAGAACCTAAAATAAAATTTTGGGATATTTTTAATTAAGTTTGAACATAAAATAAATTCTTTAAAGTCCTCAAAAATTAGTGTTACTAGTTTTTAATTAACTAAAAATTATGAAAAAATTCCAATAATCTAAAATAGCCTAAAAATAATTCTAAATAAATATTTATATATAAAAAAATTATTTTCTAATTAACTAAGAGAATACTCTAAATAAATTCAACATCTATAATAAATATAATAATATAAAATATACACAAAATATCTAATTTTGGTGAGGGAGTTTATAATCTACCCAACTTAAAATAATTTCGTCCTCGAAATTAAAATAAGGCATAATTTGTTAAATCCTTCACATTCGTACATAAGGTACGTCAATCGCAATCTCTTCCAAAAATTTAAATAACAAAATCTATTCAAATCTATCGCGATCACTTCAAAATTTAGATAACCACTGTTTAAATCAAAATTTAACCTGTCGTAATCTCTTCTCGATTTTTAAATAATCATCATCCAAATCTAACTCAAGTCTATATGACATCCCACATCAAAATTTATATCATAATTTTCAACTATCATAATCTCCTCTAGACTTTGAACAATAAACAATTCTAATCAAATCTTATTCCTATTCTTAACTTAAGAATTTTGTACTATTCAAATATTTAAACTCAATTTACATCCTCAATATTTCAAATAGGTGACCCAACAATCAAAATTAAACTTTTAATTCAAATAATCAAATTGTAAAATTTAAATCTAATTAACCAATTGTTCAAGTCTAAAATTCTATATTTATCCTCAAAATTTAAATCGATGATTCATCCTTCAATATTCAAATTTTAAATCATGTGCTCAAAGTATAAATATTTGGTCTGCAATATCAAGATTTTAAAATTTGTTAAATCCTCATTATCTTAATCCTTCTTTTAAAAAATTTCAAAATTAAAATGACTTGAATCTCCCAATCTAATCTTACTTGATCACAATCTAAAAGAAATTCCTCTCAAGTTGACAATGCACTGCTACCCAACTTAGAATTTATCCATCTATCACAGAAGGCTATATACTTTAAGAAAAATATTCTTTAATTTATTTACTCATGTCATTCAATCCTCAAAACTTCAACGCCGATTATATCATATATGATATGTCCTTAATTACAAAAGAATAATCCTCTGATCGGCCTACGGGGTATATCTAGTACTCTCTGTGTATTAAACTTATTCCAAGCACGAGGTTTCATCTTTCCGAAATAAGGGAAGACGGAGACCAATAATAAAGAGTTCAAGGGTGAGGTAATAGAATAGAAGTATCGGGATCAAGGAGTTTAAGGAATTCAAATAGGAATTATCAAAGCAGTTGTGGATTGAAATCATATTTTGGTAATTCTTTGTTCGCATTCTCGTATTAGTACAGTTATGTAACCGATACGATCCGCTCAGACATATCTAGGAGCAAGTATATTCGTCTACCAATCACTACATATCTCAATCCACGTAAAGTAGTATTACGAAGGGCGAATCAAGCGCACTAAGGTTAGCTAGACCTTAATACACTGATTCTGAAATGTATTAGTAGGCGTCCCCAATAATACATATCTCATGATCAAGCTCGATAAAAGAGTAAGCTTGCAAAATTAGGCTATAATAGCAGCATAAGTCAAGGTAGTGGAGCAAATATAAGTACGCTAGATGATGATGAAAGGTGGTACAAATTAATTCAAGTTCACAAAACAAAACAACTAAGCAACATTAATAAAAGACTCTACAATCCCTACAGTTATCATACAACCTCCTTGTCTATGTCGCTAGTCGACCAAATATGGGCAAGGACCTCTAACTTCTATTGTCTGAATAACCACTATCGTCTTATGCTAGTATACAATTAATGTTGTTCAATCATACTTCAATAATAGGTCAAAAGACTATGTGATACTAGGTTGTGAGGTATACTACCCAACTTAAAACAATAAACTAATATTGTGACAATCTTAAGGGTACCGTAGAAGCTCCTGTTAAGGTCTTCGAGAAGGGGTCTTGGTACTTGTTAGGGTATCCTCTTATATTACATAGGTCATGGTCGTCTTAACTCTTAGTCATAGTGCAAGTATCAATAGTAATAATGGGACAGTTACTGGCCTCAAGGGAAAGGAAATATAACTCGTATTGAGGTATGGTACAAGTTACGCAATTTAAAACTAAGGGATAAGCACCAGGTCTCAATCTACAAGAATAACTTAACTATCAAGTTCTAACTACTAAGCACACAATTTTAAAATTCAAGATTACAACTATAATCCTAGCAAACTATGTGTCCTTAACAAAGAAATAAATTACTTGTCCTACTATCAGAAGTGTCAGGTGGCATGAGTTGAAAGATAAAGAAAAGAAGAACGTAATTTTGGTCATCGCACAATTAGCGAACGCTATGGTCACAGGGGAACAATATATGAAAATAGAGGGGCTCTAGATAGCATCATGGTTTTCTAAGGGAAAGGGGTACGCTAGTCTTTGTGTTTGAGGTATGATTAGGAAAATATTCTATGCATTGCTCTTGGCTTTCTAAGGTACTGTCTGCTTATCTCAAGACAAGAATCTAAATTTATGGTTCTCCAATACTCATCTAACGGCGTGGGTTAGGTTCAGTCCTAATATTTACTTTGTTTTTTTATTGGTTTCTCAATGCTAGGGGCAACCATAATGGTAAACTTCTAACTAACTCTAGTAGTGTCTATACTACTCTCAAGTCCTCATAACATATCAGGGGGTAATGGTAAACCAATTCTAGAGATAAAAAATTCTAGGGTTCACTAGACATCCTAAACTTAGTGGTGTGTCAGCACTCTAGTTGTACTCTTAATAGGAAGGTTACCATACTTATCATCTAACAACAGAAACTTCTATATTCTAGGAGAGACTATACTAAAGGAACTATTATAGGAGTACAGGAATCAAGCATGATACAATTATTCAAATATAATAGATTAGAATAAAGATGAGTCATAGTCAATTGTGGATGAGATCCTATACTCTAGTCCTAGGTGCAGGCTTGTTCGGTACAGTAACGTAACCGAGATAATATACTCTCGACCTGCATGGGCCACCACAAAAACATGTCACGTCCCAGTCCCAAAAAATACGTAGGACTAGGACACGTAAGCATGTCAGCCGCATGGATATGGCAACTCCAATATATGGAAACCAAATCCACACGTACGCTGTATTATGAATATCAATCCACAAGTGGTATAAACATATGGCACAAGTCACAGGATACAATCTAAATATGATCCACAGAAAATTAAGTATAAATAAATAACCAGCATCTATGAAACTAGATCTCAATAAGAAGTATCTAGGATGATAGTTGGATGAAAATAAATCCACTACCAACTCGAATAGGAAAGGTAAATACAATATAAGTACAACACAATCAAACCCAATATAAGTATACCAGCTATCGATCACGGCTCGAAGAGAAGACATCCACTAAGCATATACAACCATCCAAATCTGCGCTCCTGCAAATACTCAAGAACAGATACACCTGGCAGCGGACCAGGTCCTCAGAGGGACGTAACAAGATACAAAAAATACGAGCCAATTTGAATACAGTAAACATGCATATTATTTGAGAATAATAAGTACGCTGTACAAGACAATCTATATGAATGCAAATGAGGACAATTTTTTGACGTATGGACAAGGATAGGCTACTCGATCTAATCCTCACAACCTCACGCTCGTCAGTGGACATCATCAGCCGATATACCTCTGGGGTAGGGACCCTCGGACTCCATCAATCGACATACCTCGGGGGTAGCGACCATCGGACACGACCCACCATAGTGCGTGCTAGTGACTACGGTGTTACCAGAGTGGATAAAAGCCCATACGCCTAATGATTGTCCTCTATGATACTAAGTGCCATGTGTGTGTCAACATATCTAATACATAATAATGACTGAAAGAAAACTACACATGCAAGAATAAACAGAAATGCAATAAATATACAAAAATATACTAAGCATACAAAATACTGTAAGCAATTTAGCAAGGTATCTTGCCTGGGGTCCTGCTGCTGGTATGAATCAGAGTCCAAGTCACAGTCCAAATAGCCTATGTATTACAAATTTATCACGTCAAAAGATAATTTATTTTAATTTATTTAATTCTAGAATAATTACTCTAAAATTCTATTTTAATCTTATTATTCTGATTTTTATGTTAATTCCTAAATTTTGTCCAAAGAAACTGAATTTTATCAACTCGAGACTCATGACACGCAAATCGAGGCGATCTGTTGACCGAAAAGTCAACCGACACAAACTCAACTTTCATGCATGATTTTCTATAGATTTCAGCGTCAAAAATATGCTGGAATTTATGGCTCGTCCGAATTCAAATTCGTTTGGGAATTATGGCACATACAAGTTTCGTATCGTGTACCGATGGTTAAATTCTAACCTAAAAGTTCTACAGAATTAACAGTATAAAAATACTTCGAATTAAATTCTGGTAAAAACATATGTCAATGATCTCGACATTAGCTTTCCGAAACTTTAAACGGTTCATGATTCCGATTCCTGGTTCTCCCGGAATCGCAAAAACATCGAAACACGTCTATTTTCAGACATGATGTGCTCTACGAATTTTATAGAATTTAATACTCATTATTTCTTAAAAAAAATAATATAATCAGAAATCTAACATCAATATCTTTCTAACACAAAAAACTAGGCCTCATTTGGAGTCCGGAGCTATGCGCAATGGCTTCTGGAAGATGAAGGAACCCTAGATGGCAATTCTCCAAAATCTCTCTCTCTCTAAGATAATGGGATAATTAGGGTTATAATAATATATATATATATATATATATATATATATATATATATATATATATATATATATATATAGGGATGAGCGGCTGAGTGAAAGTTGATAGGAGGGTGACACATGTCAGAATCTGATTGGTTGGTTTTTGTTATATTATTTGTTTTTGATTTGTCTTTATCCAAACATTATTTAAGTCGTTTTAAATCTAAATAACTCCAAATAAATATTAAAATAAATCATAAAAATCTGAAAAATTTACAGAAAATATATTTTGAATCCTGAAACCCTAAAAAAATACTTGGAACAATTTTATATTCATAGGTTTCCTACTATAATTAGGAGAAGCTCTAAAAATTAGTTTTACATATTTAAATAAAAATAAATATTAATATATTCCAAAAATTCTGAAATAATTCCATAAAATATATAATAATATTATAAACACTAAAAAAATTATGTGGGTCTATTCTATATACCTGGGCTTGCACAATAAATTCTAGAAAAATTAGTTATTAGTCTAAATAACTCCCAATAAATACTAAAATAATCAGAAAATTTCCAAAAAATTCTAGAAAATATATTTGACTATTTAGAACCTAAAATAAAATTTTGGGATATTTTTAGTTAAGTTTGAACATAAAATAAATTCTTTAAAGTCCTCAAAAATTAGTGTTACTAGTTTTTAATTAACTAAAAATTATGAAAAAATTTCAATAATCTAAAATAGCCTAAAAATAATTCTAAATAAATATTTATATATAAAAAAATTATTTTCTAATTAACTAAGAGAATACTCTAAATAAATTCAACATCTATAATAAATATAATAATATAAAATATACACAAAATACCTAATTTTGGTGAGGGAGTTTACATTTTCAGAACAAGAAGTGGAGCAGAACGATTACAGAAGATCCTTCACTTTCTAATATACAATATGGTAGTCATGTTTACAAGTGAGTAAGACGTTAGTTGTACTGGAAGTGAAGAAAGTAGATGTCTAAAAAAACCTGCAATAAAATAGACCTAGTCGTAAACCTCTATTGTCATGGTGGCGAGCAATAGGCCACGTTATAGGACCAGACTCATGTACTCACTGCAGTTATTAATTTGACCAATGAATTGGTGGTAAATGTCACAAACTTATCGGTGTTGATCCCTAACAACGAACGTGGAGAAAACCAACAAAAAGACTGACTTGGACACACACACACACCCTAATTGGAGAAGCAGAAAAGTTTGGATATATATATATATATATATATATATATATATATATATATATATATATATATAACCCCTCTTGTGTATATTGATACATAAAACCAAACTCATATGTTTATAGGTTATGAGTTTGGTTTTATGTATCAATATACACAAGAAGGGTTTTATATATATATATATATATATATATATATATATATATATATATATATATATATATATATATATATATTGAAAAAAGGTAATTGTATTAAGATCAAAACTCAGTTACATCCCTGCCAGCTTAACGGATGGTCCGTTTTGACACCATAGCTCTTACGTCAAACTCATTATTGTTACTAATACCAGTAGGAGGTATAACCAGCCCTTCGAAGATCTGCCTGTTGCGTTCCCTCCAGACATGCCAGAAAATTACCACAATCCAAATGCGGGCTTCCCTAAACCACCCCGATCCCCTTCTTCGTTCACCCCGAATAAGAAAGAATAGACCATCCAAGTCCCTGAGCGCTCCCATACGGAGGTCCAACCTCCTCCCCTGCTCAAGAAGAATCAGTTTCGTATAGGAACACCCGAAAAATAAGTGGCTAAGTGACCCGTTACCAGTCTAATAAAGCACGCAGACATGGTTATCCACATAACCCCGAACTGCACTAATTTATCCAAGGTCAGGAGATGACCCAATCGAACCTGGTACATACATAGTTGCATCTTTCTTGATGCTTCCTTCACCCATATAAAATACGCATCCGCCATAGTCGGCTGTTGTCCGCGGATGGAAGCATACACCCGCTATGCTCCAAGCATCCAGTAGGATAAGAATCCCATACCCAAACATCTGCTTCCAGACTTGCATCCACCCGCTGCTCCAAAATCAAATGTTCAACCTGTGAGGTCCAGCGGTGGGTATGTGGGATCCACTCCCCCTGGTGCAATATGCTTCCTACCCTTTGCGTCTCCATAATTTGCGAGCTCACCCTGGCGCCAAAAATTCCAACAAGCTTCTATGGCCAATCCACGGTTCATACCACAAATTGGTATTTCCTCCATCTTTAAACGTTCTCAAAATTTTCTTTTTTGCCTTCGACCGATACAGCAGAATTGTTTTGAATGTCACCGAGTCGTTATTATTGATCTGATGTACCCAAAAATTCTCATCCTTCAAGTACCTACTCGACATCCATGTTGCTTACAGAGAGCGATGCGAGATAAATTTCTATGTTAATTTTATACCTGCTATTGTCCGTAAGATCCGTAATGACTGTAAACCAACTCCCCCTTCCTATCTCAGTCGACACAAGTATCTATATACGGCATCATAAAAGGTTTTGTTTTAGTCATATTATGTAATTGGTAAAATCTGCACAAATGCTCTCAATCTTCCTACCGTTGTGATGGGCACCATAAGTGCCTGTAGCCAATAGATAACAATGGCTGTGATAACTGATCCGACAAGATCAATACACCCACCAAATGATAATCTCTAAGCCTGCCAGCCCTCCACCCGCCTTTGTGCATATTCTACCAAACTCTGACAATCACCGTCTCTCACAAAATTGACAGATAGAGGTATCCCAAGGTATTTCACCGGTAGTTCCCCTTTTGTCACTCCTAACCTACTCGCTCGATCCTCCTTGTCAGGACAATGGATGTCAAAATAAGCTGTGCTTTTGTCCCTATTTAAATATAAACCCGTAATGTCCGCAAAGTGTGTCACGTCCCAGTCCCAAAATACCGAGGGACTGGACGCGCGATAATGGCCAGCAGCACACACTGATGGACAAACCCAATTTAATGGATCCATCGGGGCATGCTTAAGCTGTAATATAACAATAAGTATGTTCAATGATACAAGTCACAGTCTATACTAATCTCATCCACAACAGATAAACACAGATCAAAAGCCAGAATAATGCAAATAAATATAAACTAACAAATCTCAATAAAAGTGTCTCGAAGAACAATCCGAGAACAAGTCTGATACATCAATGCAATAGACTGGAAAATAAAGGAACTGGAAATAGAAATAAATGAGTATATAAAGCCAATACTCAGGAGAAGTCCTCTGGTACGATCTCGTCCTCGGGTGTCGGTACCGCTCCTTTATCTGCTCCTGTATCTGCTCCTGCTGCGGTCCAGTGTACCTCAGGATAGAACTCGTCTGCAAATCCTGGGGACATAATCCGGATCTAGGTCCTCAGGGGACATAGCAAGGTACAGATAATACAAGCCAAAATAAAAGCAGTACAGCAAATAATGAAATAAAGAGGGTAAGTATGTAATTATCTGTGTGAAATGCAAGAGAGGGCATCAATAGTACTCAGGCTGAAATAACTACAAGCTCTGTGTCGGGGAGCCGGTAGCAGTGATATCATGAGGTGGTCTAGCTCAGCGGGAGACTGAGAAGCCGGCATAATATAATCAACCTGTAGTCTGTGGGTCTCTCCAGCAATAGATGAAACAATAGGAAAATACTAAATAACCAGCTAAGTGATATGCAAGTTGAGAGCATCACGAGTACTCAGGCTGAAACCACTACAAGCTCTGTGTCGGGGAGCCGGTAGCAGTAATAATGAGTAATGGGCCAAGCTCGGGCTTCAGAGTCTTGTGCCTAAAAATAATAGGGGGTTTATATATATATGATTTATCACGCCCCAGTCCCAAAATGACGAGGGGCTGAGTACGTGAGCAATGGCCAGCAGCACGCACCGATGGACAACCCAATTTAATGGATCCATCAGGGCATGCTTAAGCTGTAGTCTAACAGTAAGATGTTACAAGTCTCAGGTATTTCTAATCTCATCCACAGAATAAACACAGATTAATGCCAGAAATATTGCAATGGAAATAAATACGCAATATTAAATAAGGTTATCTCGGGAAACAAATCCGAGAATTATTCTGTTACATTTAAGAAGAAAGACAGGAAATAAAATACTGAAAGGGAAATACTTTGTATATGAAGCAGGTGCTCAGGAGAAGTCTTCTACAACTATCTCGTCCTCGGTTCCGGATTCTGCTCCAAGGAGTGCTCCTGTACCGTACACCTCGGGGTAGTTCTCCTCGGCTATACCTGGGGACATAGTCCAATCCAGGTCCTCAGGGGACATAACAAGGTACAGAAAATACAAGCCAAAACATATGCAGTGCAGCAATAATGAAACAGCAGGATAAATATGTAAACCAGCTAGTGATATGCAAGTGAGAGTTTTAGTCATACTCAGGCTGAGACTACTACAGGATCAGTGTCGAAGAAACCATAGCAGTATTTTCTCGAAGAGACAGTAAGGAACCAAAGCTCTGTATCAGAGTCTAAGGCACCGCCAGATAAAAGTATTTATATTATATTATATTCAGCCTTGATATGATAATACTCTTCCCACCCCATGTAATCTCACGTCACAGTTCCAGAAAATATCAGGTACAAGTCACGCAAGTTTGAACTAATGTAATGAGTCAGGCTAGAATCTAAGCATGTAAACTGGAAATGATATAAAAGTGTATCCTATACGGAATCACCAGGTATATCTCAGGCAATTCCGTCACATGAATAGTGTCCGGTGTCCTGGGTTGAGTAGTTAAACAAGTTCACATATGAAGCTACAGAAATCAAGTAAAATACTATAACCAGAAATATCTGAGAATTGGCAAGCTTTACTTGCCCACTGATGTATAACTAAGTCCAGGAAATAGGTAGCAAAGCTGCAAGTTTTGGCAAGGTACACTTGCCTGTGGTTCCGGTTCGGTTTGCAGTTCTGACTTCGGCAGAAATTGCAGGCGGTACTCCGGTTGCTGAAACAAACATCACCATCAGATCCAGAAAATATCAATCAGCAAGAAACGCCTGTCCTTGGGTCTAATTTGGAGACAAGGGCAAAAACGGCAGTTTCGGGCCAAAACGGGGTCCACCGGTGGGCCCGCTTTGCACCGAAAAATGCGTCAGGGTCAAAGGTCTCCAAATTCACCAAACTTAGTGTCAACAGGTCAGAAACGCTGATACGAACCCAACGGAACTTTCAGAATTGAATTTCGATGAGCCGTTCACAAAATCGCCCGTCGAGCGGGGCCTGTGGGGCCCACGACACGCGATTTTGTCAACGTTCTCAGAATTGAACCAAACTTGACCCACAGGACCAGCGTATCGCTACGAGTCCGATGGTGCAAGTTTCATCTCGATCCGACGTGTGTACACAAAGTTAGGGTAAATTGCAGAAAAGGCGGATACGGGTCGATGTCCGCGGATACGCGTTAATTCCGGTGTGCACGCACACCCGAATCAGCTTCCGCGAAATCCCACACGTCCGTATCGACGAGGCGCACGTATCTGTGAAGACCGCGCGCGACTAAGTCATCCCGTTTGGCGGGGCGTACTCAGTTCCGGGGTGAAACAGGGTCTAGTTTTTCCTGTTTTTGGATCACTGTGTGCGATCACCACATGACGCGATACCCCAAACGGTTTATCCGGGCACCGAGAGGGTCATACAGGCTTCGCAACGCAATTTACGGAATTGGAAACGGAGCTACGAGCAAAAAGTTACACGTATCTGAAGGGGACCCAAAAATCAGGGTCAAACCGTGTCCGACACGTGTCCGACTCGTGTCGGACACAGGGACTCGGGAATCAGGGTTAGGGTTTCAGCGAGCACGCGGCGGAGGGCGGCGGTTGGACTACGGCGGAGGGGCCGAGGCAGTGCGGCGGCGCGCTGGGGACTCATCGGCGGCGGAGACGAGCGGCCGGAGGCGGCGCTGTGCGGTGCGGGCGGCTCGTCGTCGTCGAGGGGAGGAGAGAGGAGGGAGGAGCCGGGGAGAGGCAGCGCTGGGCGTGGCGGCGTGGGGCGTCGACGGTGGCGGCGGCGCTGCGAGGGGCTGCCGGAGGCGAGGCGGTGGCTGGGTAGGCTAGGGCGGCCGGAGGGGATTTGGGTAGCCGGAGAAGAGAGCGAGGGGGGGGTTTATAGGGGTGGCCGGGCGGTTAGGGAGCCGAGACGGGCGGAGGGGTGGCGGTGGACGTAGGGGTGAGGGCTGCCAGAGCGGGCAGAGGCGGCGCACGACGCGGGAGGGGGAGCGACGTGGGAGAGAGGGGGGTTCGGGCTAGCGGGTTGTGGGTCCGGGTCGGGTCTGGCGGATCCGACCCGACTCGCTAGGGGCTGGGCTCGGGTTGGGCTGGGCCGGGCCGGCCCAACGGGCCGCGGGCTGGGTATGGGTAGATTAATATTAATAATAATATTAATAATAAATATTAAATAAACAGTAATTAATTATTAAATAAATAAATAGTTCTAGGTGTTTTAAAAATAGGTCCGGGGTCCGATAAATTCCAGAAAAATTGCCCTAAGTCCAGTTTTTCATTTTACACCCAAAAATATTATTTTCATAATATTTTAATATCATTTATTATCAATTAAAAATCATTTAAAAATTAAAATCCTGTTTTTAAATTGCAGAAAAATCCCAAAAAATTCCAGAAAATTATAAAAAATCCAGTTTTTAAAATTTTGAAAATTCAGGGGGTTTATTATCTACCCCCCTTAAGAGGATTGCGTCCTCGCAATCAAAGAATAATCGGTCAACAGAGATGACGCGGTCGCAAACATCGTTTAAAAATACATCACAAGATACTTAGGGAAGTACCGTTTCCCTAAAAATTGAAAGTTTACACTTTCCAGGAAAATCTAGTTAAAACTATAACTTTTATGAAAACCAGGTTGTTATTAAGAAGTTACAATTTACTAGGTTGGGGCTGAGGTCATGAACCAACGGGCACGAACTACGACAAGACTGGAAACAGAAAACTATAAATCACTTACTCGCATCGGCTTCCTGCACAGTAATCGCGTAAGCTTGCTCTCTTCCTTGAGGTAGATTCCTCTGCTGTTGCTGAGCTTGCTGGTAGGGTGCTGCTCGAGGTGCTGGTGGAGTTTGCTGGTTCGCCCTTGGTGCTCCATCTCTACGCTCAGGGCAGTCTCTCACTGCATGCTGTCTGGATCCGCAGCCTAAGCATAGCCCGAGTTTACGTCTACATTCCTTCTCGACATGGCCTATCTTGCCGCAGTGGTAACAGGTAGGAAGGTAGAAGGCTTTTGGTGCTACTGCTGGTGGCAAGCTTATTTGTTGACGCTTTGCAGACTCCTCTTGTGCTGCTTTGGTTGGTGCGGATGGGGAAGGCCGCTTCAGTCTGGTCTCTCTCTTGGTGACGCGCTCTATGCGTCGAGCCGCAGCAAGAACGTCCGAGTATGATGTTGGTGCGACGGACCCAATTAGTTTCTGCAGCTCAATGTTCAGTCCGTCGAAGAATTTCTCGGCCTTCTCTTCCTCAGTCGGGATCAGGGTGGGGGCGAAGCGGCTCAGACGAATGAATTCTGCGTTGTACTCTTCCACCATCATGGAGTCCTGAGTGAGGCGATTGAATTTATCCCGCAGTTCTGATCGAGCGATGGCAGGAATGTACATCTCCTGGAAGAGTCTGGAGAACTCCTCCCAGGTGACTCGGTCTGGTCCGAGTCGCGTCTCCTCGGATAGCCACCAGTGATGAGCGTTGTCCGTCAATTGCATTCTGACGACTGTCATCCAGCGTTCCCGTGGAAGTTCAGCTGCTTCAAGTTGATGCCGAATGTTGGTGAGCCACTCATGAACTTCTGTGGGCTCCTCTTTTCCAGAAAAAGTGTGGGGCTTCAGTTGGCGGAAGTCAGTGATTGAGCCTGTAGTTGGCCGTCGAGCTGGTAGGTTGGCCTGCTCCAGTGTAGTTACAATGCTGTCCCTCAAGAAATTAGCTTCGCGACGCTGAGCCTCGTATTGGACTTGTTGCTGTGCTTGCATCATTGCGTAGATCATTTGGAATATTTGCTGCCCGTTGATCGGTTGTCCTGGTGGGAACACGGGCATTGGTGGGACGAACTGCGGCGGAGGTGGGATGTCGTCGCGCCGGAATCGGGAGGTAGGTTGACCTGCCTGCTGGCTCTGTTGAGTTGGTAGAACTCCTCCGACTGGTGTCACTTCGTTGTCATAGGTGACACCTGTAGCTTGGGATGTTCCGACGGGAGTCTCGTTGCATTCTTGTGGGTCCATTTCCCTGTATCCAAAATAACCAATAAGAGGCGCACAGGAAACAAGGCAAGATGCAAGTTCAAGTTAGTTCGAATACGATACAGATATCAAAAATGATTCAAGCAAGTGGATGAGATCCTAAAATTTATCCTATCTTATTGCAGGCTGTTCGGTCCCTAAGTTGAAACCGAACAATTTAGTCGTTGACCTGCATGGGCCACCACAAAAACCATGTCACGCCCCAGTCCCAAAATGACGAGGGACTGAGCACGCGAGCAATGGCCAGCAGCACGCACCGATGGACAACCGAATTTAATGGATCCATCAGGGCATGCTTAAGCTGTAGTCTAACAGTAAGATGTTACAAGTCTCAGGTATTTCTAATCTCATCTACAGAATAAACACAGATTAATGCCAGAAATATTGCAATGGAAATAAATACGCAATATTAAATAAGGTTATCTCGGAAAACAAATCCGAGAATTATTCTGTTACATTTAAGAAGAAAGACAGGAAATAAAATACTGAAAGGGAAATACTGTGTATATGAAGCCGGTGCTCAGGAGAAGTCTTCTGCAACTATCTCGTCCTCGGTTCCGGGTTCTGCTCCAAGGAGTGCTCCTGTACCGTACACCTCGGGGTAGTTCTCCTCGGCTATACCTGGGGACATAGTCCATTCCAGGTCCTCAGGGGACATAACAAGGTACAGAAAATACAAGCCAAAACATATGCAGTGCAGCAATAATGAAACAGCAGGGTAAATATGTAAACCAGCTAGTGATATGCAAGTGAGAGTTTTAGTCATACTCAGGCTGAGACTACTACAGGATCAGTGTCGAAGAAACCATAGCAGTATTTTCTCGAAGAGACAGTAAGGAACCAAAGCTCTGTATCAGAGTCTAAGGCACCACCAGATAAAAGTATTTATATTATATTATATTCAGCCTTGATATGATAATACTCTCCCCACCCCATGTAATCTCACGTCACAGTTCCAGAAAATATCAGGTACAAGTCACGCAAGTTTGAACTAATACAATGAGTCAGGCTAGAATCTAAGCATGTAAACTGGAAATGACATGAAAGTGTATCCTATACGGAATCACCAGGTATATCTCAGGCAATTCCGTCACATGAATAGTGTCCGGTGTCCTGGGTTGAGTAGTTAAACAAGTTCACATATGAAGCTACAGAAATCAAGTAAAATACTATAACCAGAAATATCTAAGAATTGGCAAGCTTTACTTGCCCACTGATGTATAACTAAGTCCAGGAAATAGGTAGCAAAGCTGCAAGTTTTGGCAAGGTACACTTGCCTGTGGTTCCGGTTCGGTTTGCAGTTCTGACTTCGGCGGAAATTGCAGGCGGTACTCCTGTTGCTGAAACAAATATCACCATCAGATCCAAAAAATATCAATCAGCTAGAAATGCCTGTCCTTGGGTCCAATTTGGAGACAAGGGCAAAAACGGCAGTTTCGGACCAAAACGGGGTCCACTGGTGGGCCCGCTTTGCACCGAAAAACGTGTCAGGGTCAAAGGTCTCTAAATTCACCAAACTTAGTGTCAACAGGTCAGAAACGCTGATACGAACCCAACGGAACTTTCAGAATTGAATTCCGATGAGCCGTTCACAAAATCGCCCGTCGAGCGGGGCCTGTGGGGCCCACGACACGCGATTTCGTCAACGTTCTCAGAATTGAACCAAACTTGACCCACAGGACCAGCGTATCGCTACGATTCTGATGGCATAAGTTTCGTCTCGATCCGACGTGTGTACACAAAGTTAGGGTGAATTGCAGAAAAGGCGGATACGGGGCGATGTCCGCGGATACGCGTTAATTCCGGTGTGCACGCACACCCGAATCAGCGTCCGCAAAATTCCACACGTCCGTATCAACGAGGCGCACGTATCTGTGAAGACCGCGCGCGACCAAGTCGTCCCGTTTGGCGGGGCGTACTCAGTTCCGGGGTAAAACAGGGTCTAGTTTTTTCTGTTTTTGGATCGCTGTGTGCGATCACCACAGGACGCGATATCCCGAACGGTTTGTCCGGGCACCGAGAGGGTCATACAGGCTTCGCAACGCAATTTACGGAATTGGAAACGGAGCTACGAGCAAAAAGTTACACGTACCTGAAGGGGACCCGAAAATCAGGGTCAAACCGTGTCCGACACGTGTCCGACTCGTGTCGGACACAGGGACTCGGGAATCAGGGTTAGGGTTAGGGTTTCGGCAAGAACGCGGCGGAGGGCGGCGGTTGGACTGCGGCGGAGGGGCCGAGGCAGTGCGGCGGCGCGCTGGGGACTCGTCGGCGGCGGAGACGAGCGGCCGGAGGCGGCGCTGTGCGGTACGGGCGGCTCATCGTCGTCGAGGGGAGGAGGGAGGAGCCGGGGAGAGGCGGCGCTGGGCGTGGCGGCGTGGGGCATCGACGGTGGCGGCGGCGCTGCGAGGGGCTGCCGGAGGCGAGGCGGTGGCTGGGTAGGCTAGGGCGGCCGGAGGGAATTTGGGTAGCCGGAGAAGAGAGCGAGGGGGGGTTTTATAGGGGTGGCCGGGCGGTTAGGGAGCCGAGACGGGCGGAGGGGTGGCGGTGGACATGGGGGTGAGGGCTGCCGGAGCGGGCGGAGGCGACGCACGACGCGGGAGGGGGAGCGACGTAGGAGAGAGGGGGGTTCGGGCTAGCGGGTTGTGGGTCTGGGTCGGGTTTGGCGGATCCGACCCGACCCGCTAGGGGCTGGGCTCGGGTTGGGCTGGGCCGGGCCGGCCCAACGGGCCACAGGCTGGGTATGGGTAGATTAATATTAATAATAAATATTAAATAAACAGTAATTAATTATTAAATAAATAATTAAATAAATAAATAGTTCTAGGTGTTTTAAAAATAGGTCCGGGGTTCGATAAATTCCAGAAAAATTGCCCTAAGTCCAGTTTTTCATTTTACACCCAAAAATATTATTTTCATAATATTTTAATATCATTTATTATCAATTAAAAATTATTTAAAAATTAAAATCCTGTTTTTAAATTACTGAAAATTCTCAGAAAATTCCAGAAAATTGTGAAAAATCCAGTTTTTAAAATTTTGAAAATTCAGGGGGTTTACATGATTAGCCTGTAGCCTGTGTGTCTCTCCCCACCCAATCTAATCACACGTCTCATGTCCATGATGCCTCATGTCCATGTCACGCACAATCATATCTAATGCACAAGTCATATAATGTCTCAAAATATAATATCAATGTCAAGTTCCTATACAGAATCACCATGAATATCTCAGAAAGATCATGTCTCATAAATAGTGTCAAGTGTCCTGGATTATAGTGTACTTGATAAGACAAGTACAAGAATGTAAAGGGTCACGAATGTTCATCTCTAGATGACATACACAACATCGCGTACGGTGTTGGACCCGACTAATAATCGGACGCTAAGTAAGTCACACGGTCCTAGGTCAAGCATGCACAGCAATATAATGAAGAAAGGAAAATATGTAACAATACTGCAGAGTTTGGCAAGGTACACTTGCCTGGGGTTCTAGCTCCAACTGTAGCTCTGGTCTCAGTGCGATCTGCAGGTACTACTCCGGTTGCTGAAATAAACATCACCATTAGATTCAGAAAATATCAAATAGCTAGAAATGCCTGTCCTTGAGTCCAATTTAGACACAAGGACAAAAATCACAGTTTCTGGTCAAAACGGGGTCCACATGTTGGCCGCTTTGCACCGAAAACCGTGTCAGGGTCAAAGGTCTCCAAATTCATCAAACTTAGTGTCTACAAGTCAGGAACGATGATACGAACCCAACGGAACTTCCAGAATTGGATTCCGATGAGCCGATCACAAAATTGCCCGTCAATTGGAGCCTGTGGGGCCCACGATACGCGATTTTGTCAACGTTCTCAGAATCGAACCAAACTTGGGTCACAGGACCAGCGTATTGCTACGATTCTGATGGCATAAGTTTTGTCTCGATCTGACGTGTGTACATAAAGTTATAGCGTGTTCAAAAATATACGGATACGGGACGGTATCGTCGGATACGCGTTGATTTCGGTGTGCACGCACATCCGAATCGACTTCTGCGAAATCTCACACGTCTGTATCGACAGCGCGCACGTTTCAGTAAAGACCGCGTGCGACCAAGTGGTCCCGTTTGGCGGGGCGCACTCAGTTCTGGGGTAAAACAAGGCGTTGGTTTTCCTGTTTTTGGATCACGGTTTGCGATCACCACAGGACGCGATGCACCGAGCGGGTTGCACGGGCACCGAGAGGGTCATCCAGTCTATGCGACGCAACTTACGAAACAGAAAATGGGTCAACGAGGAGAGAGAACGGGTTACCTGAACAGGGCTCCCTGAACGATGATTTCCTGTGTCCGAGGGTCTCCTTCGTGTCCTGGACGTGTCCGGGTCTCTTTGTCCACGGTACTAGAGTTTGAGGTGCTCGTGTCCTGCACTGTCGTGTCCAGGCTAGGGTTTGCCGTGTCTGGGGCTAGGTCAGCGGGTCGGGGAGCTGTTCGGCGAGGCTCGAGGCGGAGGGGCTGTTGCTCAGGCGGCCGGGGGAGAGAGGAGGTGTTATGTCATGGTGGAGGGCTGTGCGAGCTCAGGCGGAGCGGGGGCTCTCGAGGGTTTCGATTGGCGGAGTCATGGCTGGGAGCGTCGTGGTGCGGGCTGAGGAGAGGGCGAGTCCGGGCGAAGTCGAGGAGGGGACGCTGGAGTCGCTCGGGGTCGAGATTGGTCTGGGAAGAGACGGCAGGGAAGAGGCTAGGGTTCAGGCGAAGCGGAGGGACGGTGGAGTTGTGGGGTGACAGGTGGTCGGGGGATGTGCAGTGGAGGGGGAGTTGGAGGTCGAGGGGAGAAGGATGTGATTAGGGAGGCTAGGGCAGAGGTGCACCTGGGACGCTGGTGGTGGTGGTTCTGCGGGACGGTGGCCGTCTGCTCGTGGTCGTCTTCGTCGGCCTGGCGGAGGACGGGGGAGTTATTGGGAGGAAGACTGGAGGAGGAGGAAGTAGGCGGAGGGGTGGTCAAATGTGCAGGCGGAGGAGTCAGGCCAGGTCGTGCTCGGGGGAGGAAGACTGGGGGACTGCGGGGGA
Organism: Iris macrosiphon; assembly: GCA_036927795.1. Classification (NCBI taxonomy): domain Eukaryota; kingdom Viridiplantae; phylum Streptophyta; class Magnoliopsida; order Asparagales; family Iridaceae; genus Iris; species Iris macrosiphon. Next base: position 122,555,885 of record JAYESA010000017.1, on the reverse strand, counting down.
GGAAAATGGCGGAGAGGGAAGGTTCCTGGCAGAGAAGAGCGTCAGCTCCGGCGAGGCTGGGTCGACAGGAAGAGGATGACCAGGGACGAAGGCGGTGGGGATGAGAAACGTTAGGGTTTAGGCTAGGCTGCGGGGGTGGAGCTGGAGAGAAAGGAAGGCGGCGGCGGCTTCGCGGATCTTGAGGAAGGCGGCGGCTAGGGCACGAACATCGAGGCCCTTAAATAGGCGCATCGTCACTCGGGAACACTGTTCCGATCTGAATTGGGATTAGGGTTTAGTTAGGGTTATCGGGTCCGGGTCTGGTTTGACTCGGATCCGACCCGACCCGTTAAGCTGGGTTGGCTCGGTTCAGGGTAGCGGTTTGGTTTATTTGGTTTGGTTTATTTCAAATAAACCCGGTTTATTTCAGGGTCAATTTGGTTTATTTATTTAATAGTTTTTAGGGATTTAAACGGATTTTCGGAGTCCAATAAATTCGCAGAAAATTACCCTATATCCGGTTTCCCATTTTACACCATAAAATATTATTTCCATAATATTTTAATATTAATTAATATTAAATAAAAATCATTTAATTACCAAAAGCCTAGGTTTTTAAAAAAAAAACAGAAAATTCCAGAAAATTGAGAAAAAGCCAAATTAGAAATTTCTGAAAATCAGGGGGCTTACAATCTACCCAACTTATACAAATTTCGTCCTTGAAATTAAAATATGGTAGGGTTCTCTCTATCCAATCTCACTTGATTACAGCCTAAAGGATTCCTCTCAGGTGAACATTGCGGTCTCTACCCAACTTAGAATTTACCCATCTATCATCTAAGGCTATACATCTAATAACGCTATGCCCTAACTTATTTAATCATGTTATTGAATCCTCAAGTCTTTAACACCAAACATATCACCCATGATATTCCCTTAATCGTATATAAAAGGGTCATCAACAATGCGACCGGCCTGTGGGGTATATCTAGTACTGTCTATATATCAAACTTATACCAAGCACGAGATTTCATCCTTCCGAATTAGGAAAGACGAAGATCAATAATAAAGAGTTCAAGGGTGAGGTAATATAATAGAAGTATCAGGATCAAGGCGTTTAACGAATTCAAATAAAATTTGTCAAGACAATTGTGGATTGAAATCATATTCTGGTAATCCTTTGTTCCTATGCTCGTATTAGTACAGTTATGTAACTAATATGATATGCTCAGACATATCTAGAGGGCAAGTATACTAGTCAACTATATATCTTAATCCACGTGAAGTAGTCGTGCGAAGAGCGAACCAAAATGCACTAAGGTTGATCAGACCGTAATACACTGATTCTGAATAGACAATTGTATTAGTGTGTCGACCCAATAATACATATGTCATGAACAAGCTCGATAAAAGGATAAGCTTGCAAAACTAGGCTATATTAGCAGCATAAGTCAAGGTGGTACAACAAATATAAGTACGCTAGATGATGATGAAAGTAGGTAGAACTTAATTCAAGTTCACAAAACAACACAAAATAAGCACAATAACAAGAGGCTCTAAAATCTCTACAGTTATCAATTATAAAAATATTCTAGGTTATAAATTATTAGCAAGTTCAAAATTACATAGGTTAAGGCTGAGGTCATGAACCAATAGGCACGAGATAAAATAAATCCATAAACAGATAACTACGAAGAATTATGCGCATTAGCTACTCCATGGGTCTGCGCGTCTTCCAAAGTCATCGTTGGAGCTTGTTCACGTTCTTGCAGTTGATTCCTCTGCTGCTGTTGAGCCTGCTGGAAGAGTGTTGTTTGTGGTGCCAAGGGTAGCCTCGGCTGATTCCCTCTTGGGGCTGATGGTCTGACTCCTTCAACTCTTGTTTGCGGTGCTTCCAATGCTGGAGAGGCTGGCCTTGGTGCTGGTGACATTAACGCTCTTTCTCGACGTTTGGGACATTCCTTTAATAAATACTGACTAGATCCGCAAGCTAAACATAATTTTCTTTTGCGCCTGTGCTCGTTCTCTATATAGCCTCGCCTGCGACAATATGGACAGATAGGTAGTACTTGCAGAGATGCTTCTGGTGGCTGGTGCACTTAAGACTTCTTTGCAACTTCTTCCTGTGGTGCTCCGGCAGGTGCTGATGTGGCTGGTTGATGATTCATCACTGCTTTCTCTTGACGTTCAGGGCAATCCCTTACCGAATGCTTTTTGGATCCGCAGGATAAACAAAGTCCCAATCTGCGTCGGCATTCTTTAGCAAAATGGCCTACTTTGCCACAGTAGTGACAAGTAGGAATAACTAAGGCTCTTGATGCTGCTCTCGGTGGTGGATTCATCTGTGGTCGCTTTGCAACTCTTTTCTGTTGTGCTTGGTCTGGTGATGATGCATACGGCCACTTCTGGTTGGACTCTATCCTTGTGTTGCATTCTATGGCCTGTGTTGTAGTAAGAACGTCCGTTGCAACGGAGCTGATTATCTTCCGTAGCTCAGAGCTAAATCTGTCGATGAACTTCTTCGCTTGGATCTGCTGTGCTTCTTCCTGAACCTTCTGATGGTCTTGCATCATCGCGTAGAACATTCGAAACATTTGTTGTTCATCCATAGCCTGCCCTTATGGAACGTTAGGAATTGGTGGAGCAAACTGCGTCGATGGGGGAACGTCATCTTGCTGGATTCCCGTAGCATGCTGGCTTGCTTGACTGCGTTGTTGAACTGATTGACCTTCTTCTACTGGTGTTACTTCATCTCCGTTGGTTATCATAGCACCTTATGGTGTTTCTGGATGAGTCTCTTCGCCGGCTTGGGGATTCATTTCTCTGCAACCAAAATAAACTATAAGAGGTGCTCAGGAATCAAGGCAGGATACGTGTCAAGAATTTAATTTTGAATCCTATATAGATATCAAAAATATTTTACGCAAGTGGATGAGATCCTAGAAACTTATCCTATTCTTATTGCAGGCTTGCTCGGTCCCTAAGTTGAAACCAAACAATTTAGTTGTAGACCTGCATGGGCCACCACAAAAACCATGTCACGCCCCAGTCCCAAAATACCGAGGAACTGGACGCGCGATAATGGCCAGCAGCACACACCGATGGACAAATCTAATTTAATGGATCCATCGGGGCATGCTTATGCTGTAATATAACAATAAGTAGGTCAAATGATACAAGTCACAGTCTATACTAATCTCATCCATAACAGATAAACACAGATCAAAAGCCAGAATAATACAAATAAATATAAACTACCAAATCTCAATAAAAGTGTCTCGGAGAACAATCCGAGAACAAGTCTGATACATCAATGCAATAGACTGGAAAATAAAGGAACTGGAAATAGAAATAAATGAGTATATAAAGCCAATACTCAGGAGAAGTCCTCTGGTACGATCTCGTCCTCGGGTGTCGGTACCGCTCCTGTATCAGCTCCTGTATCTGCTCCTGTATCTGCTCCTGCTGCGGTCCAGTATACCTCGGGATAGAACTCGTCTGCAAATCCTGGGAACATAATCCGAATCCAGGTCCTCAGGGGACATAGCAAGGTACAGATAATACAAGCCAAAATAAAAGCAGTGCAGCAAATAATGAAATAAAGAGGGTAAGTATGTAATCATCTGTGTGAAATGCAAGAGAGGGCATCAATAGTACTCAGGCTGAAACAACTACAAGCTCTGTGTCGAGGAGCCGGTACCAGTGATATCATGAGGTGGTCTAGCTCAGCGGGAGACTGAGAAGCCGGCATAATATAATCAACCTGTAGTATGTGGGTCTCTCCAGCAATAGATGGAACAATAAGAAAACACTAAATAACCAGCTAAGTGATATGCAAGTTGAGAGCATCACGAGTACTTAGGCTGAAACCACTACAAGCTCTGTGTCGGGGAGCCGGTAGCAGTAATAATGAGTAATGGGCCAAGCTCGGGCTTCAGAGTCTTGTGCCTCACAATAATAGGGGGTTTATATATATATATGATCAGCCTGTAGCCTGTGTGTCTCTCCCCACCCAATGTAATTACACGTCTCATGTCCATGATGCCTCATGTCCATGTCACGCACAATCATATCTAATGCACAAGTCATATAATATCTAGGAATATAATATCAATGTCAAGTCTCTATACAGAATCACCATGAATATCTCAGAAAGATCCTGTCTCATGAATAGTGTCAAGTATCCTGGGTTATGGTGTACCTGATAAGACAAGTACAAGAATGTAAAGGGTCACGAATGTCCATCTCTAGATGACATACACAACATCGCGTACGGTGTTGGCACCCTACTAATAATCGGACGCTAAGTAAGTCACACGGTCCTAGGTCAAGCATGCACAGCAATATAATGAAGAAAGAAAAATATGTAACAATACTGCAGAGTTTGGCAAGGTACACTTGCCTGGGGTTCTGGCTCCAACTGTAGTTCTGGTCTCAGTGCGATCTGCAGGTACTACTCCGGTTGCTGAAATAAATATCACCATTAGATTCAGAAAATATCATATAGCTAAAAACGCCTGTCCTTGAGTCCAATTTGGACACAAGGGCAAAAATCACAGTTTCCGGTCAAAGGGGGGTCCACATGTGGGCCGCTTTGCACCGAAAACTGTGTCAGGGTCAAAGGTCTCCAAATTTATCAAACTTAGTGTCTACAAGTCAGGAACGATGATACGAACCCAATGGAACTTCTAGAATTGGATTCCGATGAGCCGATCACAAAATCGCCCGTCAATTGGAGCCTGTGGGGCCCACGATACGCAATTTTGTCAACGTTCTCAGAATCGAACCAAACTTGGGTCACAGGACCAGCGTATTGCTACGAGTCCGATGGCACAAGTTTCGTCTCGATCCGACGTGTGTACACAAAGTTACAGCGTGTTCCAAAATATACGGATACGGGACGGTATCGTCGGATACGAGTTGATTCCGGTATGCACGCACATCCGAATCGACTTCTGCGAAATCTCACACGTCCGTATCGACAGCGCGCACGACCAAGTCATCCCATTTGGCGGGGCGCACTCAGTTCTGGGGTGAAACAAGACGTTGATTTTCCTGTTTTTGGATCACGGTTTGCGATCACCACAGGACGCGATGCACCGAGCGGGTTGCACGGGCACCGAGAGGGTCATACAGTCTATGCGACGCAACTTACGGAATAAAAAATGGGTCAACGAGGAGAGAGAACGGGTTACCTAAACAGGGCTCCGTGAACGATGATTTCCTGTGTCCGAGGGTCTCCTTCGTGTCCTGGACGTGTCCGGGTCTCTGTGTCCACGGTACTAGGGTTTGAGGTGCTCCTGTCCTGTACTATCGTGTCCAGGCTAGGGTTTGTCGTATCCGGGGCTAGGTCAGCGGGTCGGGGAGCTGCTCGGCAAGGCTCGAGGCGGAGGGGCTGTTGCTCAGGCGGCCGGGGGAGAGAGAAGGAGTTCTGTCGTGGTGGAGGGCTGTGCGAGCTCAGGCGGAGCGGGGGCACTCGAGGGTTTCGATCGGCGGAGTTATGGCTGGGAGCGTCGTGGCTGCGGGCTGAGGAGAGGGCGAGTCCGGGCGGAGTCGAGGAGGGGACGCTGGAGTCGCTCGGGGTCAAGATTGGTTGGGGAAGAGACGGCAGGGAAGAGGCTAGGGTTCAGGCGAAGTGGAGGGACGGTGGAGTTGTGGGGTGACAGGTGGTCTGGGGCTATGCAGTGGAGGGGGAGTTGGAGGTCAAGGGGAGAAGGAGGTGATTAGGGAGGCTAGGGCGGAGGTGCACCTGGGATTCTGGTGGTGGTGGTTCTGCGGGACGGTGGCCGTCTGCTCGTGGTCGTCTTCGTCGGCCTGGCGGAGGACGGGGGAGTTGTTGGGAGGAATACTGGAGAAGGAGAAAGCAGGCGGAGGGGTGGTCGAATGAGCAGGCGGAGGAGTCGGGCCAGGTCGTGCTCGGGGAAGGAAGACTGGGGGACTGCGGGGGAGGAAAATGGTGGAGAGGGAAGGTTCCGGGCAGAGGAGAGTGTCGGCTCCGGCGAGGCTGGGTCGACAGGAAGAGGATGACCGAGGATGAAGGTGGTGGGGATGAGAAACGTTAGGGTTTAGGCTAGGCTGCGGCGGCGGAGCTGGAGAGAAAGGAAGGCGGCGGCGGCTTCGCAGATCTTGAGGAAGGCGGTGGCTAGGGCACGAACGTCGAGGCCCTTAAATAGGCGCACCGTCGCTCGGGAACACTGATTCGATCTGAATTGGGATTAGGGTTTAGTTAGGGTTATCGGGTCCGGGTCGGGTTTGACTCGGATCCGACCCGACCCGACCCGTTAAGCTGGGTTGGCTCGGTTCAGTGTGGCGGTTTGGTTTATTTCAAATAAACCCGGTTTATTTCAGGGTCAATTCGGTTTATTTATTTAATAGTTTTTAGGAATTTAAACGGGTTTCTGGAGTCCAATAAATCCGCAGAAAATTACCCTATGTTCGGTTTTCTATTTTACACCATAAAATATTATTTCCATAATATTTTAATACTAATTAACAGCAATTAAAAATCATTTAATTACCAAAAGCCTAGGTTTTTAAAAAAAATAGAAAATTCCCAGAAAATTCCAGAAAATTGAGAAAAAGCCAAATTAGAAATTCCTAAAAATCAGGGGGCTTACAAAGTGCTCCAAAACTTCTGCCAAAGTCGTGAGGTCCGTGTATGAGGGGGATAAAAATACCAATAGATCATCAGCATTTATCAAATGCGAAACCTGAGGAACAATCCACTTATAGAGTGGAGCAATCTGATGCCTATGCACCATAAGATCCATGAGACAAGTGAAATATTCCATCACTAAGGCGAAAAGGTACGGGGATAGAGGATCACCCTGACGGAGCCCACGGTTGCTGCGGATAAACCCATGTGGTTGCCCTTGACCAGGACCAAAAATGTAGGGGTCGTGATGTACTCCCTGACCATAGCCACCCATCCCTGGTCGAAGCCCATGGAACGCATGATATGACACACAAACTCCATATTCACTATGTCATACACCTTTCGTAGATCCAGTTTGACACACGCCTTCATCGCTCCAGCTTTGTTGAACCCTTGATCAATTCATGTGCCAATAAATTATTGTCAGTGATCTCCCTCTTTTTAATAAATGCAGCTTAATTATACGACACCAACTCCTGCATAATACCCTCAATTCGGCGGCACATAAGATGATTAATCAATTTATATATATATATATATATATATATATATATATATATATATATATATATATATATATATATATATATATATATATATATATATATAGTTGCAGCATACAATGGGGCAAAAATTTGCAAGTGTCGTAGCCCCCTCATTTTTTGATATAAGAGTCAGAAACGTATGATTCGTCTCCCTGATAAGACGTCCATAAGCGAAGAAGTCCTGGACCACCTCACTTACCTGCTCCTTAATTGAACTCCAATGTAGTTTAAAAAAATTACTATTGAAACAATGTGGTCCAGGAGCTTTGTTAGGGTCCGCAACGAAAACAATTGCTTCCAACTCCTCAACTCTCATCGGTGCCAGAAGCTCCCCATTGCCAGCAGTTGTGACCAACTTCTTACATACAATATAAGAAAAAGAGTTTCTATAACTATTTTGGTTATATAACTCAGTATAGTACCTGAAGCCTCCGCGTGTAGCTCCCCTTGTGAGGTAGATTCCTTGCCATCCGGACCATCAGTTTTCTAATGTGATTACGATATTGCCGCATCCATACCATATCATAGAAGAATTTAGTATTGTGGCCCCCTCCTTAAGATAATTGTATTTTGCCGCATCCATACCATATCATAGGAGATCTCCTTGGAGATCCATTTGTACCTACCACAACTTGGATTCCTCTCCTGCCAGATGACGTCGAGGTTGCGCTTTGTTCCACAGCTTCAACCCCGCCTTTACTACTTTGATTCTGCAGAGAAAACAGAACTGCAGATTTTTGCTGACCTCATGTTGAAGGTCCCGGACTACCACCTCCTCGTACCTGTCCAAAATTGGTCATTTATTATTAAAATGAAATGGCCGTGCTTTGGATCTGTCTGAATGTGTAAAACGCACACAAATGGAAGAGTGATCACTGGTACCTGCCGCCAATTCCTCTACACACAAGTATGGGAACCTGTGAAACCACTCCCTATTCCCTAATGCGCGATCAAGTTGACAAATCACCCGCTTCTGAGTAGATTTGATATTCCACGTCCAGATGTGACATGCACGTTCCAGTGTCCGCAACCCTACTTGCAATACACAATTCTGGAAGTCTGGCAGAATTATATCAGGTACCACGTGCCCACCATTTTTATATGATGAAACATAAGCGCATTAAAGTCCCTCATGAGAACTAGTAGAAGTTTTAACTGGACTTCAGCTGCAGCGCATTGCCGAATAATATCCTTCCAGAGAGACTCCCTCCTTCGTCGATTATTCTGTCGGTAAACTACTCCAGAAATAAATTTAAGACCACCCCTATTCGTCAACTCCAAGGCAATTAATTAATCTGATGAATGCACCACCTTACTATCCTACATACAAGTGTCCCACCGAATCCATATTCTCGCCATATTACATAAGGCAAGATTATGAGTGTGCTTCCAATGTACTGTCGTCCTCCTAGCCAGCACCCTTTTTGACCTAATCTTGATCTCCAGAAGAGAAACCACAGAATATTGCTCTCGCTTGACTACCTTACTAACCTCCTTCCATCGCGCTAACAAGCACACCCTGTGCACGTTCCAGGACATTATAGACATTAATTAACCCGGGGGCCTCCCTCCACCTCAGCGTGACTACCATTAGGAGGAATGACAGTTGCACCTTGTTCATCTTCGATCATCTCCTGTGTAGTAGTATCACATAACATATTGGACCACTCTGGATTATTTATACAAATCAGCCCCTCTATACCATGCTGATCCACAGCCTCTCCACCTATATCCTCCTTGCTAAGACATGCATGTCGCTTACGACTATTTGAACTACCCTCTAGAGATCGCTAAACTTCTACGTTCTGCTTGCCCTTTCGCCCTTTCTCTGCTGGAGGTCGCACTCCCCCCTGGATGCCATACCTCCTACTCCCTTTGTACCACCCCCAGTAGACGGCTTAGCCTGGAAAACCACCATCCAACCTACCGTGAATCCTTCTTGTCCCTGCCCTCTCACTCCTGATGGACCCGCAGAGCTGTCCCTATCTACCCGCTGGCATTGCCCCAGCCTAATGTCTAGCTCGAGCATCCTATCACTAATCTCCCCGCCATTGCCATATCGACAATCATGAGCTGTAACCCCTGCTACCTGGATGATGCACTGCTGGCCATTAGAAGTTAAGCCTATATCCTGGCTACCCGAGAAGAGCCAACCTGGACTGCCCCTGACGATCCCACGATGCCCGCATCCATGGCATTCTTCAGAACCACCTTGCAGTCCTTTGGTGTATGGCCAAAGCATTTATAATTATGGAAAACCGGGGATAACCACTCATATTCAACTTTTTGATATAACACCTCTCCTGAGGATACTTTATATTCTAGTACAGTAGGGAGCTCCCTTCTTGCCTCAATTTCTATAAATATCCTTACAAATCCTACCATTACTCGATGCGTGGTCGCATCATCAGATTTTATAGGCCTCCCAATCAAACTTGCAAGAAGCATCATCAGAGGAACAGTCTAGTAAATAATAGGGAGTGCGGGGAAACGAACCCAGATAGGCACTGAGTGAAGAACCTCTCATTCGCATATAGAATCTGGTGTCCACCCCTTCGTGATGATGAGCCATCCATCGAACGTCCATGGACCCCCCTGAAGGATACGATCCATGTCCTCCTGAACCCCAAACTGGACGTAATAAAAGTCGTTCTCACGAGCAAAGAATTCCATGGAGCCCTTAGGTTTCCATACACGGCTAGCATAGGCACGAATATGCCCATAGAATGGACGATTGCCCAATACATAAAGCATGATAATAGTCTTCCAATACTCCTTTGTCTCCTCCAAATTCTCATCCTAGAAGAACACCCTCATCTTACCATCCACCACTTTTGGCGCAACAAATCTCATCGCACCGTCAACCTGCTCAGACAATGCCCGACATAGGTCAGCCCATGATTTGCTTCGTGGTTGCTCTGGCATAGGCGCTTTTCTTTTATCGACTGGTAAAGATGTCCTAGCCCCAGACGTCCTAGTCCCACCTCCTAGATGGTCCCTCCCTGTATTTGGATTCCCTCCAGTTGGTCGCATGTCTGACTTTATCGACCCTGCAATGACTGGGAATCCTTCCCATCGCGGAGCGCCCATTGATCCATGTCGATGCACCTATAAGTGAACCGCATCTCCTTGTGCCAGCTTCACCCCTCGCCCATTAGTCACAAATCGATGATTCCAACGCCCATGCTGGATAGTCGTCCACCCACCTGCATCCTGTAACCCTGTCAGAACCAGACTGCCCGCGTCCCCACCGGCCCGAACGCCTGGATCCCATTTCCTCCCAAACCCTATGTCGTCGCTGCTCTCTCCGCTCATTAGGTTATATATATATATATATATATATATATATATATATATATATATATATATATATGTGTGTGTGTGTGTGTGTGTGTGTGTGTGTGTGTGTGTGTGTGTGTGTATGTGTGTCATAGGGGTGTAATTGTTAGGAATATTATATATGTATATGTACGTGTACAAAGGTATGACACGGACACATTATTAAGATACGAAACATACGCGCTAACAAGTTTTGGTAATGACATGGTATCGTGAAATGGTTATGTGAAATATAGGAGTATGAAGGTGCAATTGCATATTTAGTACTGAAAGTAGTACCAATACCTGAGAGGGGATTGGTGTGTTATGTGAAGTATAGGAGTATGAAGGGTTTATCTTGGGTTATGAGTGCAAGTTAGTATCTTAGAATGTTAAGTATCCATAAGTTTGGGTTTACCTAGACTGAGTATCTCAAGTGTCATATGTAGAAGCATGAAAAATCTACACCATGAGCCAAAGTGATCCACAGTCATGCGCCAAAGTGATCCGGAGTAATGCGCCACCAACAGCCTGAGTAGTGTTCCAATGTGCCAAAGCAGTATCATGCTCCACTACTACTCTAGTGTTCTCATGTGCCAAAGCAGTACCATGCGCCAATACTATTCTAGTATTCTCATGTGCCAAAGCAGTGCCATACGCCATTACTACTCCATTGATCTTCATGCGCCACTACTACTATTGATCTTCATGCAGCAGTGTTCCCAAGGTGTAGATCATAATCATTATAACTAGAGTATGCCATATGTCACGAGTGTTATGGGCATCAGCAACCCTAGATCTCAAGCGACTACATGGCCAGCTAGTACAAATATGCGCCGCATTATGCGCATGTATATGCATAAAGGCCTTCCTAGGGCTATAAATAGTGGGTGTTGCATCTCCCACACAAAAAAGGAGAAGAAGGAGAGAAGGATCGCTACCAAAAATTGTCCAATTAGCGACGTTATTAGCGACGTCACAAGATAACGTCACTAATTTTTATTAATTTAGCGACTCCATAAAAATATGTCAGAATATGTAGCAAACAACGATATTTAACGACATTCAGCAACTACTTTCAGTATTAAGGGAATAGACGACGCTAGGAGCCGCTGAACGTCGCTATATTTGTATAAATAACAATGTTTAGTGACGTCACTTAATATATATTACAAATTTATTTAAAAAATAATGACATTTAGCAACGTTTCATACGTCGCTAATTTTGATTTACTGCGACATTTAGAGACGTATCACGCGTCACTAATTTATTTCAAAAATAGCGAAGTTTAGAGACTTATGGCACGTCACTAATTTTTCTTTACTGCGATGTTTAGCGACATCATATTGAGACGTCGCTAAAATATTTTCATATAATGTTCAGATTTTATTTCCTCTATCGATTTCAAAATTTTCGTAAACTCTCCCCCAACGAACTCTCATTTCCCTCCGGCGACTCGACCGTGCGCTCCTCCGTGCTCCTCTCCGGCGACCCCGTCCTCCTCTCCGGTAACTCTCCCTCGGGCCCCCCGACGAACTCCCCTTCCCTCCGACGACTCGACCGTGTGGCCCCGTGCTCCTCTCTGGCGACCCTGTCCTCCTCCCGGCGACCCCATGCTCCTTCCCTCCTCGCCTATTGATCCTCCCCTCCGGCTATCATTGACATCATCATCACACAACCACGTAACACCGTACGGCTCCTCCCCTCCGGTGACCCAGTGCTCCGTCCCTCATCTTCTCGTGCTTCGGCTCCCCACCGCCTTAGATGCCCCCCCTGTCGGTTATTCAGTCAGTCAACCCCCTCCTCGGTCAAGTAAACCCTAACCCTAAATATCATGACACGAACCTCACTAACATTGACATGGACACCCTAATTATCTTGATACTTACACGAACAAACTGACACTAACATGGAGTGTGTGTTTGAAAATGGAGTTTGTGTGTGGTGACAGAAAATATGATTGCCTATTTGAAATGAACATTATATGATACGCCCAAATTTGATTGCATAATTAGAAAATTTAGTTAATATGAAAATTTGGTTGCATAATTAGGAATTTGGGTAGTATAATTTGATGTGGGCAAGTGTCAATTAGTAGTGTATATGAGTACAGGCAGTGTCCAAGTAAGGTGTGTATGTGTATATATTTGAGTGAGGGGTAAGTTAGCTAGTGAGGGTTAATATATATATATATATATATATATATATATATATATATATATATATATATATATATATATGGTAAACGTGATATGAGCCATAGGCTCATATTCCTATACGAGCCATGCACATGTGGACCAATATAAATGGATTACTATATCCCATGTGTACCCATGTGCACTAGTACACTCCTTTTCTATTGGTCCACATGTGCATTGGCTCATGTAGGAATATGAGCCTATGGCTCATATCCCTTTATATATATATATATATATATATATATATATATATATATATATATATATATATATATATATATATATATATATATATATAAGTAGGTAAAAATATGTGTTGAGTGTCAAGGGTGAGGGACCTAAAGTGTATGTTGGTACCAAGATACCAATTGTCAAGTAGAGTTAGTGTCATGGGTATTTAAGAGTGTATCCTAATATCAAGATACAAGAGAGTATCAATATAATATTGTGTACCTTGGTATGTGATATCTACCTGATACTCAAATACCTAGATAATTGTGAGGATCATTCACTGTTAGAGGTGGTTACAAGACTGTTGAGCATCAATTCCAATTTTAACATGTCGCAAGAATGATAGATGAGTTGAATTAGTTGTGGAAAGTAGACCAACACGTACGATGTGATATTTGAACCACCTAAAGATAAAGATAAAAAATAAGGCAATGATCGAGGGTTCTATTTGTGAAGCATATGTTCTCGAGAAGATTATAAACTTTTGTTCAATATTTCAAGCCTCATGTTCCTACTAATCAAACGAGAGCCCCGAGAAACGACGACGGGTACCAAAAATCTAATGATGCAATACTGAAAGTATTTAATGCATTCGGAAAGGCTTCGAGAAAAATAAAGAAGATATTTTTGAATGACGATGAGCTAAGGGCTGCTCGGTTGTATATATTACTCAACTATGATAAGGATAAAGTGGAGAAGCTTGAGGGGTAAGAAATTAATATGTCCATGTTCACATCATCTTAATATAGTAGTATACGCTAATATTATTACACTAATCGGCTGACGCTTCATGGTTTTTTAGCACATTTAATGATGAAATAAGGTCAAGTAGACCAGACATAACAGATGAAGATGTAGAACAAGAAATGAGATATTATTTCTCTTCTTGGTTGAGTGCATATATAAGGAGCTCGCTAATTACCTTTTGTATATGCACTTTATAAAATAATTAACGGAACCTTGAACTTAATTTTTTATCTTGTGGTTTTTAAGTCAATCATCCAGACCCAACACTTAAGAAAGAATCTATTAAAACTCTAGATAAGGGGCCAATATATGTTTGTGTATAAATGGGATCAAGTCAACAACTATCCTGATCAAAGACAACTTCCTAGATCTCGATTCCACAAAAAATAGTTGTTTGTGTATAAGATCTTCGAACTACAAAGATGTCAATACAGGCAATAATTTCTATGGAGTCTTACAAAAGATTGTGGAGTTGACATATAATTATGGAATAGATCCTACTAAGATCGTGTTATTCAGGTGTGACGGTACGGGATCCTATGACACCTATGTTGCATCGCAGTCCTCTAGGACCCCCTCTGCCAGTATGCATACCCCACAGCCCTCCCAGGAGTCGGTACGAGCCCAGTAGGAGAGAGTTGACCATCAGATTGTGTCTCTGTGTGATGAGTTCATGTAGAGGATTACTGAGTAGCAGCACCGCAGACGGACGATGCGACGATCATAGCACGTTTTGATTCACTTGAGCATAGCATGGTGGAGCTGAGGGATCTAGCTACGTAGATAGAACGTAACATGACGGTGCTGAAGGGGTCATATGTAACCATGGGCGATGCACTGACGAGGCTGCAGATGACACAAGTTTATATAAGCCAGTCAGGGGAGCAGAGTGCTGTGAGGATGTTATCTGTCATTGATACTTGCACTCGACTGATAGCGTTGGAGCAGATACGTCCTCTTGGTCTGTCGGCATCGACATCTACATCGACTGCACTGACTCCTCCATCTGGTGCTGTACTGCTTTCATAAAAGCAGTTTGATACGGTATTATCCCAGATTCGTGGCAGTGTTCTTTCTTCTCCTGATCAGCAGTAGTTGTTCTTTGGATAATTGTGTGTATTGACCCATTCATGGGACTTTTATTAATATTTTTATACAACTTTATTGTATGACTAGATACTTTTATTATGTGACTAGATGGAAATATTTATTTCATACTTTTATCCATTTATTTCAAGATTTTATCTATTTTATTTCATATACTTTTGTGTGCAATTTTTTGTTGAGTGTGAATGTACCGGTGTTGAGTGTTCTACCGAAGGGGTCGGCGTACACAGAAAATTCAACGGAGAGTTGCTCTGGGTCTGTCTATTTTTATGAACTGTGATATTGCAAGGATATATGACAAATTATATGACAAACTACAAGCATACATTTATTTCAGATTTTTTTTTTTGCAATTTAGTGAGGTTTAGCGTCATCGCAAAAACCGTCGCAAAAAATGTCGCTAAAAATATTGCTAACTGATCAGAATGTCACCTTTTTGTCGATAAACGTTGCTAAATGGATGACATGGCAGTATTTACCAGGTCAGCAAAATGTCGCTAAACGTGTTGCAAAAGATCACTAAATAGAAAAAAATAGCGACGTTTAGCGACAAATGACACGTCCTGATTTAGCGACGGAACGTCGCTAAACTTCGCTAATTTAAAAAATTAGCGACGCAAAAATTTTGCTAGTAAACGTCGCTAAAACAATATTTTGCTATATTTTTCTGTCAGCGACTAGCAAAAATGCGACTTCACTGAAACGTCACTAATTACGTCGTCAAACTTTTTTTAGCGATATTTTTATGTCATTTAGCAACGTTTCCAGATGTTGCTAAATTGACTTATTCCTGTAGTGGATCGACAGTATCATCTACGGGCAAAAAGATAGGAGAAGAAGATAGAAGCGCCTCAAAGCCTGGTCACACTCCTTAGTCCCAAATCGTCAACGGGGTAAAGGAGCCACTACAGTGCTCGATCTCCACCGTCACACTTGTCGAGATCTTATATTTTTATTGTACTTAGATTATTTTGTATTAGAGATTATTTTGTACTGTTTGTCAATTCCCAATAAATAAAAAAGTTTGCTCGACTTTACGATTATTTTTTGGCGATGTCAACAAAAATGGCGACTCTGTTGGGGAAGAGCTTCTCCTCCAACGAGAAGCTGGTGACACAATTCGACGTGACCAAGATGGGTTCGACACATAAGATGTTGGTAGTTTGCTTCGACCAACAGACATTCGAAGACATGCTGGATCAGCCGAGCTCTTCAATGAGGCCTACAGGACTCCGCAAGACTCGCAAGATTTGGGCCGCCAAGGTCGTTGTGCCGCGACCGAGATCGGTGGCCGATACATTATTAAACCCCGTCGCAGATACACATGTGGTTGTGTAAAACCCCTAAACTAATAAATTAGATATATATTAACTAATAAATAAAATAAAAATAGTAATTAACTAGAGGCGACTAAAATGAGCATAACCATATTTTTCTAGGAATTTTTGGGTATTTATATTAGTCGTTATTAATTTTTAGGTATTAATAATAATAATAATAATAATAATAATAATAATAATAATAATAACCATAACACTAACCCCCCCTAATCCTACCCGGCCTCACCCTAAGACCCGTACGCGAGTAACCCACAGACCCGCGGACGAGCGGAACCCCCTATATATACTTCCTAAATTCTAAACCCTAACCCTAGTTTTTTTTTCTTCTAAACTAAAAACCTAACCCTACCCCTACCTTTTCCGCCGCCACCAACCACCTGACACCGTCGGTCGACCGCTGTAACCCGACTTAACCTAGTTTATGATTATGTAACTTGCAACACTCAATTTCGTAGAAATATGGTAGAAAAATTGAGTCCAAACTCGAAAAAACCATAATTCTAGACACAACAAAAATAATCCAACTACACCACTTTGTGCACAATTTTCTTCCAAACTGCATGCAATTTTTGGAATATATTTAAAGGCATTTATTGACAACATATGGGACAACAAAACCCTTTTTTTAGTTTTAATTAACTCTATGCATACATTGAATAAAACCAGTCCAAAGTTGGCTAAAAACCACGTTTTCAGAAACTAAAAACATACGATATGGAGTGCGTTCCGACAAACCGGACCACTTTATCGTGTACCGGTTGCACAGAAAGGTGCGTATGGTATATCCGGATATGTGGAATTTCACAGAAGTTGATTTGGACGTGTACGCACACTGGAATCAACCCGTATCCGTAAAACACCCCCTGTATTAGCGTTTTATAAATTTTTCCATTAGTCGGTTCACGATCGTCGGAATATAACGAAACTTATGCCAACAGATCCATGGTATCACACTGGTCCTATGACCCAAGTTTCGTCCAATTCTGAGACGGTTGAACGTACTGTCTAGTCGAGGGGCCTACGATTTAATTTGACGAGAAATTTTGTGATCGGCTCACCAGAATCCAAAACTAAATATACTGTTGAGTTTATATCGTCGATTAGGATTTGTTTGACCTATAATTTTTCCAATTTAGAGACTTTTACACCTGGCATATTTTTTGGTGCAAAGTGGCCCACATTTGGATACCGCTATGGCTCAAAAATTTTGTTTTAGCCCATGTGCCTAAATTGGATGAAAGGATAGTATTTTTTTGACTATCTTACTGATACTGGAGATGTTAGTAATATTTATTTTAGCATCCGAAGTTCATTCAGGGTCCCTATTTTTTAGTTCCTCGTGCTTGTTGTTTGGACGTCTATACCACACTAATTGCTTGTCAGGCAAGTATACCTTCCCACAGTACTGTTTAGTTACATTCATTTTCAGCATATTTTTTTTATATTTATTTTGCTATATATAAAATTGTGCATACAAGAAAGGCTTGGGTGCAACGACGGTTGCGTCGTCTCTTATCTCTTATTTTTATTTTGCATATTGACTTAGTTTTACGAGACCACCCCATGGAGATGAGGTATTCTTATATCTCTCCGGTCCTGACACATGTTGTGAGTCTCATGTAGGACAAGGATTTGTGTAATAGGTTGGCCCCCTTTACGTAAAGGTCGTGCGACGGATAAGGAATAACTGCTAATAGAGATATATTATTTTAGCAGACTTAGCAGTTACTAGAGGTGCTGCGTGTTATGGATTGGACACGTTACTAGCATTAGGTGGGGAGAACAATGAGTAAGCATATGTGACTCTTTTACACTTTTTCTTTATTTGCAATTAAGGTACGCTGGAGACGCGAGGCGTTATGACCCCTTATATATATTGCAGGCCTATGACGGTCGAAAGACGTTCTGCTTGAGGCCCCTGGATATCCAAGAGAACTATGTCCATCGCATTATTTTAGCCAGATAGTCCATACGTGGAAAACTTGTTCTTAAACTGCATATCACATAGACTTGTTAGGTGACCATGTTGGATGTTTACTTTCAGTATATTATTGGCATAATTTTATGTATCTTGTTACGTCCCTCTGAGGACCTAGTCCATTTACAGGTATAGACGATCAGGATTATCCGCAGGAGTACGGACTGGGATCTGATGCATCATTTTCTGTTGATGAGGGCTTACTCTCTGAGTACCCATGACTACTTCATAGTTTATGGATCTTTTTGTTGTTATTTCTCTATTTGATATTTTATCTTATATTGGAATTTCGTTCTCCTCTATCATTTTAGTTGATATAGTCTTTTGGTAGTGGATTTATCTTCACCCGGCTATTATTTGTTTTATTGCTTCATACTTGAGAGTTTTAGTATTTATTTTGGTACTTCTCTACTAATGTCTGTGGATGAGATATAGTTGCCTGAGACTTGTGTTGACAATATATATGTACCATTTGTGAATTGTTTTTAAAATACAGCGTACATATGTGTTATGGTTTCATATATATAGGAGTTGTTATATACATATGGCTGGCATGCTTACGTATTCCTAGTTCTAAGTATTTTGGGACTGAAGCGTGACATATTTTTCTGGTGTCCCATGTAGGTCTAGAGTATATTGTCTCAGTTACGTTATTGTACCGAGCAAACCTGTGAATAAAATTAGAGTATAGTATTTCATGCACTTATTTAATCATCTTTCCTGATTCCAATTTTACCCTCCTTGACTGCTTGATTTGCATCTACCTTGAACTTGTTCTAATATTGTCCTTATCTCCGTGCCCAGCAAAATGAATTCTCCTACTGGACGTGTTGCTACCCACGCCATCACTGCAGGCGAATCAGCAACGCAGAAGGAATCTGGAATTCTTCCTTCATCAATGATGTGTTCGACTACACCACTCAAGCTGGGACTATCATCGCAGGCAGGACAGACACCATAATCGGTTCAGCCGGACCCTCAGACTCTAGTACCTCTGGTAGCGCATCAACAGCAGCAGACTACAAATCCCCAAGGTGGGAGTATGCCACCACCGCCACCCCTATTTTTGCCTCAGTTCGCCTCGCAGATACCCCTTTGTGCCACCTCCGCAGCTTCTACAGCCTGACGAAAATGTTACCTCAACCCAGTTCATGTAGGCCATGATGCAGGCTCAATGGCAGCAGAATGAGCTATTGAGACAAGCACTTATAGCTGCAATGAATAGGCCACTAGCCCTTTTACGAGCCCCAGCGCCCCGACCTTATGAGAGCAATTTCAGGGATTTTACTCAGATGAACCCGAAGCACTTCAGAGGAAAAAAGACACTGATAGAAGTCTCCGAGTGGCTCATTAGCATCGAGAAGTTACTGAAGGCATCGCAGTTACCAAAGGGCCTATGGATGACAATAGTAGACCATCTACTTGAGGACAATGCTCACCAATAGTGGAAGATCGAGCAAAGGCAATATGGCACCAACCAAACATGGGAGGAATTCTGTGAAATCTTCAACGAAAGGTTCTTCCCTGCCAATGTTCGTGATGTTCTCTATGAGCAATTCATTTACCTCAAGCAAGGGAACATAAGGCTAGACAAATATGATGCAGAGTTTAGTTGATTGAGTTATTTTGGCGAGATATTGATTCCTACTGAGCTGGACAGAGCCAAAAGATTCTACCGTGGGCTATCCTCTGACATTAGGCGCTTCACTAGTGCATAAAGGAGGATATCCCATACGGCAGTTCTGGAGGAAGCGAGAATTCAGGAGCTCCTTTTGAAGGAGACACAACATATGCAGAGATGCCCCGCTCCAGCAGCACCAGTTAGAGTACCTCAGGGCGGACCCATTAGACGTCGTTTGGTATATCAGCAACAACATCAACAACAACATCAGCAACAATAGCAGCAGCAAAGAGCAGGACCCTATCAGCCTCGAGAGAAGCCCATTTACCAGCACTGTGGGAAGTTAGGGCATATCCAGATGGATTGCTTAGTTTGTTTGGGCCATTATTTTAGGTGTTAATTGGGACAACATTCAGTGAGGGACTGCCCGGTGCAGCAGACCTTGGCACTCCCTAAGCCAATAAAGAGGCTATCACTTTCAGCACCGAGGCCATCCCAGCAGATATCAAGACCATAAGTGGGAGCACCTTAACCTCCAGTAGGTCGGGGTGCCCAGCGAGGACCACCGCTACCTACTCAGGAGGACCAGTTTGTGAGGGCCATGCCACAAGGACCTCCTCAAATGATTGGACAGGCTTTTGCTATGGAGATGGATGACACAAAGCAGGAGATTGATATTATAGCAGGTATTACTCTTGTTGCTACTTTTCCTGCTGTGACATTATTCGATACGGGAGGCACTCACTCATTTATATCATCTAGTTTTGTTGCCAAGCACAATATTGCCACTATACCCTTGTCTAGTTGTGTTAGAATTACCATTAGGGGAGGAGTTGTACTTGTTAGCTGTATTTGTACATCTTGTTCTGTAGTAATTAATGGCAGAGAGATAAAGGATCGACTCTTAGTCTTTTCTATGCTGAACTTCGATGTTGTTCTTGGGATAGACTGGTTAAGCAGGTATCATGCTTTCTTTGATTTCTACGGAGGAAGCATTCTCTTTAGACTACCAGGCCAGCCAAAGCTTAATTTTTTACAAGGATCCACTGAGATGCATGATGGTGCTCAGATGGCATTGGACGATATCATTTATTACCCCACCATTTCAGAGTTTTAAGACGTCTTTCCAGAATAATTAACAGGGCTGCCTCCAGATAGAGATGTGGAATTCTTAATTGAGTTGACCGCAGAAGCATACCCTATATCGTCGCATGTTTACAGATTGGCAAAAAAGGATATGGATGAGCTGAAGATGCAGTTAGAGGAGTTGTAGGGGAAAGGCTTCATCCGACCGAGTGCATTACCCTGGGGAGCTCCAGTGTTGTTTGTACCCAAGAAGGATGGGTCATTACACATGTGCATTGACTACAGAGCCTTGAATACTGTTACTGTAAAGAATAAGTACCCTCTGTCACGCAACAATGACTTATTTGATCAGCTTAGTGGAGCCAAGGTATTTTTGAAGATAGACTTGAGATTGGGGTATTACCAGGTAAAGGTGCGAAAGCAGGACATTTCGAAAATCACGTTCAGGATAAGATATGGACACTACGAGGTTATGGCCATGACATTCGGATTGACCAATGCACCAGCTATCTTTATGGACTTGATGAATCGAGGATTCTATCAGTATTTGGACCAGTTCGTCATTGTCTTCATAGATGACATCCTTGTCTATTCGAAGAGCCATGGGGAGCATGAGAAGCACTTACGAATTATCTTAGAGATATTAAGAAGAGATCGGTTGTATGAGAAGCTTAGCAAATGTGAGTTCTTCTTGGATAAGGTCTCTTTTCTTGGGCATGTCGTCACTGGAGATGGTATTTTTGTAGATTTTGATAAAATCTCTATAGTTTAGACATGGCCCATTCCTTTGTCAGCATCGTTAGTGAGAAGTTTCCTTGGATTTGCAGGATATTACGGATGGTTTATGGAAAACTTCTCAAGGATAGCAAAGCATATGACTCGGTTGAGTTGCAAGGACCGAGAGTTCATATGGACGGATGAGTGTCAAGCCACTTTTGAGGAGTTGAAGAAAAGACTGAGCACAGCGCCAGTATTGACTATTCTATCAGGATTAGAAGGTTACGTGATCTGCAGCGATGCATCGAAGAAAAGATTAGGATGCGTACTGATGCAGCATGGCAAGGTGATTGCTTATGCATTTAGACAATTGAGAGTACATGAGAAGAATTATCCAACTCATGACTTGGAGCTTGCAGCCATTATTTTTGCCTTGAAACTATGGAGACATTACTTATATGGGAAAAGAGTGAATATCTATACCAACCACAAAAGCCTCAAGTATGTCTTCACGCAGAAGGATCTGAATATGAGGCAAAGACTGTGGCTTGAGTTGATGAAGTACTGTCACGCCCCAGTCCCAAAATAAGTAGGACTAGGATACGTAACTATGCCAGCCGCCCGTATATATGGCAACTCCAATATATGGAAACCATATATACGTGCGTACGCTGTATAATGAACAATAATTCACCAGTGGTATAATTAATCACAAGTCACAGAGTAATATCTAAATCTCATCCACAGAATCAAATATAAATAAACAATAACCATGTAACTAGATCTCTATATAAGTATCTAAAGAATGACAGTCGAATGGAAACAAATCTACTGCCGAAATAGAATATAAAAATGAACCAGATACACACCATATAAGAACATCTGACAATCACGAGGCTCGAAGAGAAGTCCTCAACGGAATATACGTAACTTGTCCGGATCTGTGCTCCTGCGAATACTCAAGAACATATACACCTGGCAGGGAACCAGGTCCTCAGAGGGACATAGCAAGATACAGAAAAATGACATGCCATAATGTAAATACTGAATAAATAAATGGGGTATGCTAACCATCTAAGTGAATGCAATTTAAAGACCTTGCAGTACGCATGGGAATGTGTGGCTAGACATATGCTGACGTAATTCACCAATCGTTATGACTGGCTAGTATATGTGTCATATGCCCCCGACTCAGAGAACTCTGCAATCGTCCATCTCCGAGGAGCATGGATCGAAGGATAAAGACTCAATGAAGGGGGTGTCCCATACGCATACTAGTATCTTCCCCGCCCAATATAGATGTACAAGTCGTGAAAACGACGTGGACACCTCCTACTATGATGCAAGTCTCAATAAAATACACAACTGAGCTAAATACCACTACACATGTTGCTCACACAGATGGCCAGTCACGCATGAGGCACGCGTCCCTACATGTACTCACTCTGTGACGTGTAATGATACGTGTCAAGGCCTGAGAAGTTATATCAATAACTTCACAACTTTAGGTGGGTCTACTAGACACTAGGTCAGACACAAGTCCTAACGTTAACGCCATCGTTGACTGCACCCGAGTCTGCTCGGACGCGCACATTTATATAATATTAAAATAAATAAACATATGACTAACAATAACTGAATTTAAACAGTACAACAAGGCAAGGTATACTTGCCTGGCGGGAGAGCTGCAAATATAATGTCCAGATGTCAAATACCAAGTGTCAGAAACTATGGCCTCAGAAGGAAAGTCTCCGGATACTGAAATAAATATCACAAACAGTCTCAGAAAATATCAAATAGCTAGAAACGCCTATCTTTAAGTCCAATTTGGATACAGGGGCAAAAATGACAGTTTTCGGTCAAAGCGGGGTCCACATATGGGCCCACTTTGCTCCGAAAAACGTGTCAGGGTCAAAGGTCTCCAAATTCGCCAAACTTAGTGTCAACAAGTCAGGAACAATGATACGAACCCAACGGAACTTTCGGAATTGGATTCCGATGAGCCGGTCACAAAATCGCCCGTCAAGTAGAGCTTGTGGGGCCCACGATACGGGATTTTGTCAACGTTCTCAGAATCGAACCAAACTTGGCTCACAGGACCAGCGTATTGCTACGAGTCCGATGGCACAAGTTTCGTTTCGATCCGACGTGTGTACACAAAGTTACAGCGTGTTCCAGAACTGACGGATACGGGGCGGTGTCGGCGGATACCCGTTGATTCCGGTGTGCACGCACATCCAAATCAACTTCTCCGAATTCCTACACGTCCGTATCAACGTTGCGCACATTTTGGTAAAGACCGCGTGGGACCAAGTCATCCCGTTTGGCGGGGCATACTCAGTTCCGAGGTGAGTCGGGTCGTTGTTTTTCCTGTTTTTGGATCGCGCTTTGCGATCGCCACAGGACGCGATGCTCCGAGCGGGTTGTACGGGCACCGAGGTGGTTACATAGTCTACACGACGCAACTGACGGAATTGAAATTGGAATTACGAGGAGAGAGATAAATATACCTGAACAGGGCTCCGTGGAAACTGGATTGCACGTGTCCGTGTGTCGGTTCGACACAGGATTTGTGTCTTGGACGTGTCCGGGCCGTGTCCAGCTGCGGTGTCCGGTTCTGCTCGAGTCGGGGTCGTCGCGGGGTGGTCCGGAGCTACTGTGGCCAGGGCTCCGGGGTCGTCGGCTCGTCAACGTAGGAGCTGGGTCCTCGCCGCCGTGTTGACCTCGTCGAGGAGGATGGGGGAAGAAGCTGTAGCTGTGGGGAGGGTACTGCTGCTGCTCCAGTCGCCTGGGGCGTCGGGCCGGAGCTCGGGTGGCGGTTGTGGCGAGGAGGAGGAGATCGTCGAGGCCGTCGCGGGGAAGGGGATGGCGACGATGATGATGGCGGTGGTGGTGGTGACCGGTGATGGTGGTGGCGGTGGAGGGAAGAGTGCGGCGGCCAGCGGGAGGGGGAAAGGGGGAGGCCGAGGGGAAGGGCGGCGGAGGTCGGGAAGGGCCGACGCTGGCGAAGGAGGCCACGGCGGGGAGGCGTTCAGGGGAGGAGAAGAGGAGGAGAGAAGCTGGGGAGGAGGAGGAGAGAGGGAGCTCGGGGAAGCGGGGGGGGTCGGCTCCGCCGTGGGAGGGGCTCCGGCGAGGCTCGCTGCCGGCGGGTCGGGGGGGGGGGAAGTCGGCTGCGGGCTGAAGGGGAAAATAGATTTTAGGATTTAATTTTTTTTTTCTTTTCTTTTTTTTTTTTTTTACTTTTACTTATAAGAAAATTATATTAATATAATATGTAAATATCTATAGATATTTTTAGGATATTTCTGGGATATTTTCGGGATATTTCCGAGATCCTTTCGGGTGGGTCCCGTCTCCAAATGGACGGCGCAGGTTCACCGGCCAATGAGGGAGTGACACCTCGCACTGCAATTTGCAGGAAAGTCCCGGTAATTTCATAAATTGCGTAAAGGCCCTATTTTGGAAAATTGCGCAATTACGAAATTGTCTGGAAAAACACCCGATTCCTGAAATTGCTAAAATTCACCGAATTGAGGGAAATAGCTATGTGAGGGTCCTGGGGGAATGGGGGTGAGTCTGGGCAGGGATTGGACCTGGTTTCTGGGTGATACAGGTCATCGTATTTATTAATTAATAAATACTGCGCACGGTGTTCTCTAATTATTTAGAGGCAGTTAGGTTCATAATTTTTCTACGGTGTCAATATACTAAATGTAGTATACTCAGTGTAGAAAATTAACGTATTTTTGTTTGGACAAACAGGTGCATGTTGGGCCTCAAATCCCTATTGGTACAGAGGTGGGTAAAGAGCAAGAAATTAAATAGGAAATAAGTACGGACTTTTGTAACGATATTTGTGCGTCTCAAACGAGGCTCAAAATAAAGCATCTGGGAGTTGCACAAAATTCAGGAAAATAGTCTGACATGTCTAGGACAGGTATGTGAACTTTATTCGGGGATAACAGTCAGGGTAAAGCTCCAAATAATTCGGTGATGGACAGGTGCACAAGTCAACAGGATATGTAGGCAAAATAAATTAAAATATTGCCATAAATCCTAAATTGTTAAAATAATCCTAGAAATACTGAAATCTGGTCGAGGGGGTTTACAATCTACCCAACTTATAAAAATTTCGTCCTCGAAATTAAAACTAAGCCGGGGTAGAAGTCAAAGATGGTAATAGATATATTTTAACAAAGTAATTTATATCTTGGTTTACGAATAGGTTCGAAAAACGTTTACGCATGTCGTTCACACGCTTCTAAGTAGATTCTCCTGGCGCGTCATGCTTCCATGCCACGCGGACCAAGGGAATAGACTGATTTCTCAATACTTTTTCTCGATGGTCAAGGGTTCCCGCCGGTTGCTCCTGATATGACAAGCTCGGCCTAAGGGTGATCTCTGAATGGTTGAGAACATGACTACTGTCTGTCACATATCACCTGAGTTGCGATACGTGGAATACATCAGGTACTCTCTCAAGGGAAAGTGGTAGCGCAAGTTGATATGCCACTACTCCTACTCTTTCTAGCACATCAATGGTCCAATATACCTTTGCCTCAACTGGCTGCATCCTCCGAATCAAATGGTGCTTCTAGTAGGTGAGATCTTCATGATGACATGATCATCCTTTTTGAATTCCCAAGGGACGATGATGACGGTCTGCCTACTGCTTCTGTCTGTCTTGCACTGCTTGCAAGTGTCCTGTATTTACTTAACTGCCTTTACTGCGTTGACTACCAACTCTGGTCACGTGAATCCTTGTCTGGTAAAATGCTGACTGGTATGCCGTACAATCTTAGGATTTGCCTCATATAAGTAATGTCTTCCTAGCTTCAGAGAAATTACGACGGTTGCAAGTACCAAATTCTTCTCATGTAATCATAATTGTCTAGATGCATATGCCATTACCCTGCCATCCTGTATTAATACGCATCCCAAACTTTTCCTGATGCATCTGTAGATCACAACCGCCTGATCCGGATGGAATAGTCAATACTGGTGTTGTGGTCAGTCGCTTCTTCAAATCCTCGAAAGCGGCTTGACACTCGTTGGTCCATAGGAATTCTTAATCCTAATAAGTCAACCTAGTCATAGGTGCTGCTATCCTTTCAGGAGTCAATCAATTGTTCATCCAGGTAAAATCCATTTAGACTCCTGTCAACAAAATGATATATTCCTTCCTTGTAATACTTTGACCAAAGTTATGAGGCAAAAATTTTATGCTGCTATAGTGATGCACGTACTAGGAATGTAGGTAGGTAGCGAAGGTCATTCTAAAATAGTACAGTTTTAAACTGCAATCTAATCTAACAATAGGGTTTGGTAATTACCCAAGAAACAAACAGAAATGACTACAGAAACAATACACTATTCGTACTTATACTAAGCACGAAGTTTCGCCTTTCCGAAATAAGGGAAGACGAAAAATAGTAGTCAAGAGTTCAAGGGGAAGGTAATAGATTAGATGTGTGGGGATCAAGGCGTTTAAAGAATTCAACGGAAATTTGTCAAAGCAGTTGTGGATTGAAATCCTATTCTGGTAATCCCTATTCACATATTCGTATCAGCACAGTTACGTAACTGATATGATATGCTCAGACATATCTAGAGGGCAAGTACATCTGTCTACTAATTACTATATATCTCAATCCACGTAAAGTAGTTATGCGAAGGGCGAACCAAGTGCACTTATGGTTGATCAGACCGTAATACACTGATTCTGAAATGTATTAGTGTAGTACTCCAATAATACATCTCTCAAGAACAAGCTTGATAAAGAATAAGCTTGCGAAACTAGGCTATAATAGCGGCATAAGTCAAGGTAGTACGGTAAATATAAGTGCGCTAGATTATGATGTGAGAAATTTCAAACAATTCACAATCACAAAAAAAATAAGACTCTACAATCTCTACAGTTAACATTTTAACTTCTTCCTAAGTTGCTAGTTGACCCAAAAGAGGTATGGCCTTCTAAGTTCTACAATCTTAATATACATAATAGGTTGTCTGTCTAAAACAGAGATTTCAAGAGAGTTCACGTAAAGTAGGGGTTCGAGGTTGTCTGCGTACAGCAGAGATAAAATAATTTGGCGTAACGCATGGCTTCAGAGCTATCCGCGTTGAACAGAAAAGCGTAAGGTAGAGCTTCAGAGCTGTCCGCGTAAAAAGTCTGTGCGTAACAGTCTGCGCGTAAAAGTCTGGGTGAAAGTCTGCGCGTAAAAGTCTGTGCGTAGAAATCTGCGCATAAAATTAGCGTACGTAAGGTTTGTATAAAAGTCTGTCTGCGTAAAGTTTTGCCTAAAAGGTTTGCGTAAAATCTCCTGCGTTACAGCGTAAAGTTGTACAAAATACTCATGAGTTTGTCGGTCAAAATTAGTGAATCCTGACAACTGACAAAAGTACTTATACAACGATCGAGCGGTTGGTTGCGATGATGAATTTGCACGGGGACCCAGGTTGTCGTTTAGTGACTGATTGGATATAAGTCATACGCTTGAGGTGAGACAAAATCAGATGTCCTGTCAGAAAGCTGTTTCTTTTTGCACAGGGCTCGAGGCGTATCTCTGCCTTTAATGCACGAGATTGGGTCAACTGGGGAAAGCTATGGCTGTAACAAAAATGCTAACATCCTATCATTCTATTTAACGCCTAATCAGGTCACTCTACGCTGGTTATCTATGAATCATCAGGTTTACGCAGGGCAGTTACCTACGTGGCTGGCATGATGCGTCATACGCAGGATAAGGAAGACTAAGGGCGGCGTAAAGGGGACAAGCTTCTACAAGATTTGGTTTTTACGCCATCAGGAAAGTCATTTGGCTTTTACGCTAACTACGGTCAATTGGCTTTTACGCCAACAACGATCAATTGGTTTTACGCCAACAAGGGTAAAAGGGTCTCTGGCGTAAAACTCTAGTTATCCTACATAGGATGAGGTTTCTGTCCTAGTATTCAATCTTAGATTTCTATGGGTTCCTCAAGGCTAGGGTCAACACTATGATCAAATCTCTAATAATCCTATCTCTAACTAATCCTAGTAGTGTTTATATTATACTCAAGTCATACATAAATATGTCAAGGGATAAGGGTAAGTTAATCTATAGGTAAGTGACGCTAGGGTTTACTTAGGAAATCAGGAAGGCTAGGGTTTATTTAGGAAGTCAGGAAGGCTAGGCTTTATTTAAGAAGTCAGGAAGGCTATGGTTCACTAAGTAATCCGAACTTAAGGATATGTCAAAGCCCTAGTGGTATTCTTATTAGGAATGCTACCTTAATTATCATCCTATTAACCGGAGTTCCTATATTCTAGTAGGGATTATACTAAAAGAATTATCAGGGAAGCACATGAATCAAGCAGGATGCAATTATGTAAGTAGGACGAACTGGAAAGAAGATAAGTCATAGTCAATTTTTGGATGAGATTCTATGCTCTAATCCTAGGTGCAGGCTTGTTCGGTACAGTAACGTAACCGAGACAATATGCTCTGAGACGCAGGCTTGCTCGGTACAGTAACGTAACCAAGACAATATGCTCTCGACCTGCATGGGCCATCACTAAAAACATTGTCACGCCCCAGTCCCAAAATAAGTAGGACTAGGATACGTAACTATGCCAGCCGCCCGTATATATGGCAACTCCAATATATGGAAACCATATATACGTGCGTACGCTGTATAATGAACAATAATTCACCAGTGGTATAATTAATCATAAGTCACAGGGTAATATCTAAATCTCATCCACAGAATCAAATATAAATAAACAATAACCATGTAACTAGATCTCTATGATAAGTATCTAAAGAATGACAGTCGAATGGAAACAAATCTACTGCCGAAATAGAATATAAAAGGAACCAGAATACACACCATATAAGAATATCTGACAATCACGAGGCTCGAAGAGAAGTCCTCAATGGAATATACGTAACATGTCCGGATCTGTGCTCCTGCGAATACTCAAGAACATATACACCTGGCAGGGAACCAGGTCCTCAGAGGGACATAGCAAGATACAGAAAAATGACATGCCATAATGTAAATACTGAATAAATAAATGGGGTGTGCTAACCATCTAAGTGAATGCAATTTAAAGACCTTGCAGTACGCATGGGAATGTGTGGCTAGACATATGCTGACGTAATTCACCAATCGTCATGACTGGCTAGTATATGTGTCATATGCCCCCGACTCAGGGAACTCTGCAATCGTCCATCTCCGAGGAGCATGGATCGAAGGATAAAGACTCAATGAAGGGGGTGTCCCATACGCATACTAGTATCTTCCCCGCCCAATATAGATGTACAAGTCGTGAAAACGACGTGGACACCTCCTACTATGATGCAAGTCTCAATAAAATACACAACTGAGCTAAATACCACTACACGTGTTGCTCACACAGATGGCCAGTCACGCATGAGGCACGCGTCCCTACATGTACTCACTCTGTGACGTGTAATGATACGTGTCAAGGCCTGAGAAGTTATATCAATAACTTCACAACTTTAGGTGGGTCTACTAGACACTAGGTCAGACACAAGTCCTAACGTCAACGCCATCGTTGACTGCACCCGAGTCTGCTCGGACGCCACATTTATATAATATTAAAATAAATAAATATATGACTAATAATAACTGAATTTAAATAGTACAACAAGGCAAGGTATACTTGCCTGGCGGGAGAGCTGCAAATATAATGTCCAGATGTCAAATACCAAGTGTCAGAAACTATGGCCTCAGAAGGAAAGTCTCCGGATGCTGAAATAAACATCACTAACAGTCTCAGAAAATATCAAATAGCTAGAAACGCCTGTCTGTAAGTCCAATTTGGACACAGGGGCAAAAATGACAGTTTTCGGTCAAAGCGGGGTCCACATGTGGGCCCACTTTGCTCCGAAAAACGTGTCAGGGTCAAAGGTCTCCAAATTTGCCAAACTTAGTGTCAACAAGTCAGGAACGATAATACGAACCCAACGGAACTTCCGGAATTGGATTCCGATGAGCCGGTCACAAAATTGCCCATCAAGTGGAGCCTGTGGGGCCCACGATACGGGATTTTGTCAACGTTCTCAGAATCGAACCAAACTTGGCTCACAGGACCAACGTATTGCTACGAGTCCGATGGCGTAAGTTTCGTTTCGATCCGACGTGTGTACACAAAGTTGCAGCGTATTCCAGAACTGACGGATACGGGGCGGTGTCGGCGGATACGCGTTGATTCCGGTGTGCACGCACATCCAAATCAACTTCTCCGAATTCCTACACGTCCGTATCAACGTTGCGCACATTTTGGTAAAGACCGCGTGCGACCAAGTCGTCCCGTTTGGCGGGGCGTACTCAGTTCCGAGGTGAGTCGGGTCGTTATTTTTCTTGTTTTTGGATCGCGCTTTGCGATCGCCACAGGACGCGATACTCCGAGCGGGTTGCACGGGCACGACGCAACTGACAGAATTGAAATTGGAATTACGAGGAGAGAGATAAATATACCTGAACAGGGCTCCGTGGAAACTGGATTGCACGTGTCCGTGTGTCGGTTCGACACAGGATTTGTGTCTTGGACGTGTCCGGGCCGTGTCCAGCTGCGGTGTCCGGTTCTGCTCGAGTCGGGGTCGTCGTGGGGTGGTCCGGAGCTGCTGCGGCCAGGGCTCCGGGGTCGTCGGCTCGTCGACGTAGGAGCTGGGTCGTCGCCGCCGTGTTGACCTCATCGAGGAGGATGGGAAAAGAAGCTGTGGCTGTAGGGGGGTACTGCTGCTGCTCCAGTCGCCTGGGGCGTCGGGCCGGAGCTCGGGTGGCGGTTGTGGCAAGGAGGAGGAGATCGTCGAGGCCGTCGCGGGGAAGGGGATGGCGACGATGATGATGGCGGTGGTGGTGGTGACCGGTGATGGTGGTGGCGGTGGAGGGAAGAGTGCGGCGGCCAGCGGGAGGGGGAAAGGGGGAGGCCGAGGGGAAGGGCGGCGGAGGTCGGGAAGGGCCGGCGCTGGCGAAGGAGGCCACGGCGGGGAGGCGTTCAGGGGAGGAGAAGAGGAGGAGAGAAGCTGGGGAGGAGGAGGAGAGAGGGAGCTCGGGGAAGCGGGGGGGTCGGCTCCGCCGTGGGCGGGGCTCCGGCGAGGCTCGCCGCCGGCAGGTCGGGGGGGGGGAAGTCGGCTGCGGGCTGAAGGGGGAAATAGATTTTAGGATTTATTATTTTTTTTTCTTTACTTTTTTTTTTCTTTTACTTTTACTTATAAGAAAATTATATTAATATAATATGTAAATATCTATAGATATTTTTAGGATATTTCTGGGATATTTTCGGGATATTTCCGGGATTCTTTCGGGTGGGTCCCGTCTCCAAATGGACGGCGCAGGTTCACCGGCCAATGAGGGAGTGACACCTCGCACTGCAATTTGCAGGAAAGTCCCAGTAATTTCATAAATTGTGTAAAGGCCCTATTTTGGGAAATTGCGCAATTACGAAATTGTCTGGAAAAACACCCGATTTCTGAAAATGCTAAAATTCACCGAATTGAGGGAAATAGCTATGTGAGGGTCCCGGGGGAATGGGGGTGAGTCTGGGCAGGGATTGGACCTGGTTTCTGGGTGATACGGGTCATCGTATTTATTAATTAATAAATACTGCGCACGGTGTTCTCTAATTATTTAGAGGCAGTTAGGGTCATAATGTTTCTACGGTGTCAATATACTAAATGTAGTATACTCAGTGTAGAAAATTAACGTATTTTTGTTTGGCCAAACAGGTGCATGTTGGGCCTCAAATCCCTATTGGTACAGAGGTGGGTAAAGAGCAAGAAATTAAATAGGAAATAAGTACGGACTTTTGTAACGATATTTGTGCGCCTCAAACGAGGCTCAAAATAAAGCATCTGGGAGTTGCACAAAATTCAGAAAAATAGTCTGACATGTCTAGGACAGGTATGTGAACTTTATTCGGGGATAACAATCAGGATAAAGCTCCAAATAATTCGGTGATGGACAGGTGCACAAGTCAACAGGATATGTAGGCAAAATAAATTAAAATATTGCCATAAATCCTAAATTGTTAAAATAATCCTAGAAATACTGAAATCTGGTCGAGGGGGTTTACAAGTACTTCGATATAGAGTTGCATTATCACCCGGGCAAGGCTAACGTAGTAGCAGATTTGTTAAGCCGTAAGCCCATGGCGCTCATCTTGACAACACAGGGGGAGTTACTGGAGGACTTGAAGGAGCTTGGCAAAGTAGTTATATTATCCGGGTTAGACGGGACACTAGCCAACTTGCAAGTGCAGTCATTGCTAGTAGAGAGGATCAGGGTAGCTTTTTTTATGGATGCAAGATTCAGGAGGTTGAGAGTGGAGACCGAGGTCGGAGAGCAGACAGGATTGTACATTCATGTTGATGGGACATTAAGATGTGGTGATCGTCTATATGTTCCCAATGGAGAGCTTCACCAGGAGCTGATGGCAGAGGCTCATAGCTCGATATATTCTATTCATACTAGAGGCACCAAGATGTACCACGACTTGTGACAACACTTTTGGTGACATGGGATGAAGAGGGAAATAGCTCGCTTTGGGGCCAAATATTTGGTGTTTCAGAAGGTCAAGGATGAACACCAGAGGACAATAGGGTTACTACAATCATTTTTGATCCCTGAATAGAAGTAGGAGAATATCACTATGGACTTCGTTATGGGTTTTTCGAAGAATCCAAGTGGGTGAGATACAATATGGGTGATAGTAGACCGGCTTACCAAGTCATCTCATTTTTTGCCTTTCCGAGTTGGCCAATCTACGGAAGCTTTAGCCTATTTGTACATGAGACAGATCTTAAATTTGCATGGGGTTTTGGCTAGCATTATGTAAGACAAAGACCCGTGTTTCACGTCTCACTTTTGAAACAACATGCAGGAGACTCTTGGGACTCGTCTGAAGTTCAGTAAGTCTTATAATTCACAGACAGATGGGCAGTTAGAGCGTGCTATTCAGACGTTAGAGGATATATTGAGGACATGTATGTTGGATTTTGGAGGATTATGGGAGGGCTACCTACATCTTGTAGGATTTTATTACAACAATAGCTATCAATCGAGCATCCAAATGGCTCTGTTTGAAGCATTGTATGAAAGAAAGTAGAGATCTCCAATATGTTGGAGCAACATGGGAGAACGTGAGATCTTGGGACCAGAGTTGGTTGTCAGCATCGTGGTGAAGGTGAAGATAATACAGGGCCACTTACGAGCAGCACAAGATAGGTAGAAATAGTTGGCAGATCTTTATCGTATTCCTTTGGATTTTAAGGAATGCGACCATATTTTCTTAAAAATCTTGCCAACTAGAGGCACTATTCGATTTGGAGGATACGGCAAGTTGAGTCCAAGGTACATTGGACCATTTGACGTGATAGAGCGAGTTGGAGAAGTTGCATATCAACTGGCACTACCATCTTCACTTGAGGGAGTGCATAACGTATTTCATGTATCCCAACTGAGGCGATATATCGCAGATAGCAGTTATGTTCTCGATCACTCCGAGATCACCTTTGGGCCAAGCTTGGCTTATCAAGAGCAGCCCGTGGAGATTCTTGATCGTCGAGAGAAGGTGCTGAGGAATCAATCTATTCCTTTGGTTCGCGTGGCGTGGAGACATCACTCGCCGGGAGAATCCACTTGGGAGCGCGAGGATGACATACACAAACGCTTCCCGTATCTCTTTGAAGATCAAGGTACACGATTTATAACCTATTTTTTTTACCGTATTGTATACATTTCCCTATCGTACTTTAGTTTTAATTTCGAGGAAAAAATTCTTGTAAGATGGGTAGGATGTAAAACTCCTCCAATAATAAATTAGATATATATTAACCAATAAATAAAAATAAAAACATAAATTAACTAAAGGCGACAAAAATGAGCATAACCATATTTTTTTAGGAATTTTTGGGTATTTATATTAGTTGTTATGAATTTTTAGATATTAATAACAAAGAAAATAATAATAATAATAATAATAATAATAATAATAATAATAATAATAATAATAATAATAATAATAACCTTAACACTAACCCCCCCCCCCTAATCCTACCATGCCTCACCCCCAGACCCGCGCGCGAGAAACCCACAGGCCCGTGGACGAGCAAAACCCCCTATATATACTTCATAAATTCTAAGCCCTAACCCTAGTTTTTTCTTCTAAACTAAAAACCTAACCCTACCCCTGCCTTTTTTGCCACCATAGACCACCTGACACTGCCACCCGACAGCCGCGGTCCGAAAATCGTGCCCACGCGACAGGAGACCCTTCCAAGTACCCCCCCCCCCCCTTCTAGTCTTGTTACTTCGCGCATACACATCAAAAATTTTTGTTGATCCTATGCAATGCCTACTTAACCTAGTTTGTGATTATGTAACTTGCAGCACTAATTTCATAAAAATCTGGAAGAAAAATCGAATCCAAACTCGAAAAAACCATAATTCCTGACACAACAGAAATAATCCAACTACACCACTTTGTGCACAGTTTTCTTCCAAACCGCGTGCAATTTTAGGAATCTATTTAAAGGCGCTTATTGAAAACATATGGGAAAACAAAAACTTTCTTTTAGTTTTTATTAACTCGATGCACACGTTGAATAAAATCTGTCTAAAGTTGGCTAAAAACCATAATTTTAGAAACTAAAAATTTGTGATACGGGGTATATTTTAACAAACCAGTCAACATCATCGCATACCAGTTGTACCAAAAGGCGTGTATGGTATATCCGGACGTGGAAGATTTTGCTGAAGTTAATTTGGACGTGTGTGCACGTCGGAATCAACATGTATCCGTAAAAGACCCCCGTATTAATATTTTGCAAATTTCTTTATTAGTCGGTGCACGCTCTTCGGAATACAAAAAAACTTGACCCAACAAATTCTTAGTATCATGTTGGTCCTGTGACCCAAGTTTAGTCCAATTCTGAGACAGTTGACCGTACCGCCTAGTCTAGGGCCCTCCGGTTTGACTTAACGAGCGTTTTTGTGATCGGCTAACCGAAATCTAAAATTAGATATACCTTTGAGTTCTTATCGTCGATTAGGATTTTTTTGACCTATAATTTATCAAATTTAGAGACCTTTACCTCTGGCACAATTTTTGGTGTAAAGTGGCCCCAGGTAGATATCCCTTTGACCTAAAATTTCCGTTTTAGCCTATGTGTCCCAATTGGACAAAAGAATAGTATTTTTTGACTATCTCACTGATACTGGAGATGTTGGTAGTATTTATTTCAGTATCCGAAGACGTTCATTCATGGTCCCTACTTTCTGGTTCCTTGTGCTTGTCATCTGGACGTCTATACTACATTTATTGTTTGTCAGGCAAGTATACCTTGCCACAGTACTGTTTAGTTACATTCATTTTCTACATATTGATTTTCTGTTATTTATTTTTATCTATTTTGCTAAATATAAAATTGTGCGTCCAAAAAAGACTTGGGGGTAACGACGGTTGCGTCGTCTTTTGTCTCTTATTTTTATTTTGCATATTGATTTAGGTTTACGATACCACCCCATGGAGATGAGGTATTCTTATATCTCTCCGGCCCTGCCACATGTTGTGAGTCTCATGTAGGACACAGACTTGTGTAATAGGCTGGCCCCCTTTACGTAAAGTTCGTATGACGGATAAGGAATAACTGCTAATAGAGATATATTATTTTAGCAGACTTGACAGTTACTAGAGCTGTTGCGTGTTATGGATTTGACATGTTAGTAGAATTAGGTGGGGAGAATAATGAGTAAGCGTATGTGACTCCTTTACACTTTTTTTTTATTTGCCCGTAAGCTCCACTAGAGATGCGAGACGTTATGACCCGTTATATATAATGCAGGCCTATGATGATCAAAGGAGGTTATGTCTGAGACCCCTAGATCTCCGAGTGTAAACCCCCAGAATTTTTTAGAATTTAAAAATAAAATTTTGGGAATTTTTCTGTGATTTTTAACTAATTAAAATCAATGTTTTCTGGTATTAATTAATTTTTGTGATTTTATTAAATATTAAAATATTATAAAAATAATATTTTTGGGTGTAAAATAAAATATTAGACTTACAGCAATTTTCTGGAATTTATTGGACCCCAGAACTAATTTTGAAAGACCCAAAACCATAGTTTTAATTAAACCAGAACAAACCAAATAAACCCAGTTGAACCAAACCAAAATAAACCAACCCAACCCAAACCCTAGCGGGTCGGGTCGAGTCTGAACCCAACCCGAAACCCGCTAACCCGACCCTACTCGCTGCTACAGTAACCGCTGTAATTCCCCCGACCCCGCGGCCGTTTCCCCTCTCCGCCGCCACCGCGCCCGATCGCCTCCTCCGTCGGGCATTTCGAAGCCGCCGCCCGCGTCTTCCCCTTCACCTTCCCTAAACGCCCGACTCTGCCGCCTCCCAAACTGCCAACAGCCGACGACCATCCACTTCCCCTCTCCACTATATAAACCCTCCCCCTCACCGCCAACACCCACCACCAACAACCGCTTTACCCAACACCACCACCTCCAACTCCTCCGACCGACCACCTCATCTTCCCCGGCGAGAACCCGGCCACCCCCAACACCTTCACCACCACTCTCCTTCGGTCACCACCATCACCACCCTTCACTAACCCTTATACCCCGGCCAACCCGATCTCCCTGCTGCCACCGCCACTTCGGCATCTCCTCTCCAGCTCCGCCGTCAGCAGCCGACAAACCCCGAGCACTCGCCGCCGACGAGCACAGCTCCGCCGCCAGTGAGCTTTGACACCCTGTAGGCGCAGCGACGCGCCGCCTCGCGTATGCCAAGCACAGCCATCTCCGATGCCTTGTTCAGGTAAGCAATTCTCTCACCTCGTTGTGCCATTTTTCGAGCAGTCTGTTGCAACCCATTCCCTGCGTGACCCACTCGAACCTCGTGCTATTAGCCAGGGATATCGCGTCCTGTGGCAATCGCAAACTGTGACGCAAAATCAGGAAAATAAACCCCTTTTCTGAAAATTTAGAAAATATCCCGAACTCTCCAGTTCGTGACCGTTTTACGACTAACCTGTTAAATGTTTTTAAATTGGCTTAAACAGTTATTTAGACCATATGACCAAGTTTTAAACCCTATTTTTAGTTCAATTTATTGAGCTGTAGTTTATAATATTTTCGAGGGTAAAATTGGCCAAAAACTTGGTCTTTATAATACCCTGGTTTTCTCGGAACTGGGTGCGCCCCGCTAAATGGGACAACTTGGTCATGTGCGAACTTCACCAAAAGGTGTGTACCGTCAATACGGGCGTGTGGAATTTCGCAGAAGTTGATTTGGATGTGCGTGCACACCAGAATCAACGCGTATCCGTCGACAACATCCCGTATCGACCATGTTCTGAAACTCATTGTAACTTTGTGTACGCTCGTCATTTCGAAATGAAACTTGCGACATCGGACTCGTAGCAATACGCTGGTCCTGTGACCCATGTTTTGTTCGATTCTGAGAATGTTGACAAAATTCTGTATCGTGGGCCCCACGGCTCCATTTAACGGGCGATTTTGTGATTGGCTCATCGAAATCCAGTTTGGACATTCCGTTGGGTTCGTATCGTCATTCTGGACTTATGGACAATAAGTTTGACGAAATTGGAGAACATTGTCTCTGGCACATTTTTTGGTGCGAAGTGGGCCACATGTGGACCCCG
Source organism: Iris macrosiphon (assembly GCA_036927795.1). NCBI lineage: Eukaryota > Viridiplantae > Streptophyta > Magnoliopsida > Asparagales > Iridaceae > Iris > Iris macrosiphon. Next base: position 122,517,674 of record JAYESA010000017.1, on the reverse strand, counting down.
CTTTGACCAAAAACTGTCAATTTTGTCCCTATGTCCAAATTGGACTTATGGACAGCCAATTCTAGCTATTTAATATTTTCTGAGCATGGTAGTAATGCTTATTTCAGCAACCGGAGGAGTACCTGCAGATCCCGCTGATACCAGAGTAGCAGTTGGAAACCAAACCCTAGGCAAGTGTACCTTGCCAATCTTGCAGTTCTTGTTACATAACATTCCTTTTATTTATTATATGATGTATCTGTTCAACCTAGGGCCGGGTGACATTACTTAACGTCCTAACAAGATTCGGGTGTCAACACCGTACGCGAAGTTGTGTAACATCACCTAGAGATGGATATCGAAACCCTTTATATCTTCGTGCTTGCATCATCAAGTACGTCATACCACAGGACACCTGAAACTATTCATGAGACAGAATCTTTCTGAGATATTCATGGTGATTGTGTATAGGTTACATGATTCTTGACATAGATGCTGCATGTGCTTAGCTATCATTATGACTTGCTGCATTAGATATGATCTTGCGTGACATGGACATGAGACATCGTGGACATGAGACGTGTGATTACATTGGGTGGGAAGAGACATATAGGCTACAGGTTGATTATATTATTACGGTGTCGTAGCCACTCTGAGCTAAGCTCCTACAAGATATCACTGCTACCGGCTCCCAAATACGGAGCTTGTTGTAGTCTCAACCTGAGTTCTAGTGATGCTCTCATATTGCATATCACTTAGCTGGTTATATAGTTGCCCTGCTGATTTATTTCATATACTGCATTTATTTTGCTTGAGTTATTCTTGTACCTTGCTATGTCCCCTGAGGACCTGGATCTAGATTATGTCCCCAGGTTTAGCTGAGGAGATCTACCCCGAGGTGTACGGGACAGGAGCAGTCTTTGGAGAAGTACTAGTACCCGAGGACGAGGTGATCACCGAAGATTTCTCCTGAGTATCTGGTTTATTATACTCAGTTATTTCTATTTGTTGGACTTCTTTTTCCTGTCTATTGACCTGCTGTATCAGACATATTATCAGGTTATTTTCCCGAGATACTTTATTGAGACTTGATGTTGATTTATATTTCATATTTATGTATTCATTTCTATGGATAAGATTAGTATATTAGACCCTTATTGTTGTTTTACAGCTTAAGTACACCCCGATGGGTCCATTAAATTAGGTTTGCCTATTGGTGTGTGCTACTGGCCATTGCCACGTGGCTAGTCCCTCAGTATTTTGGGAATAGGGCGTGACATAGTTTTTGTGGTGGCCCATGCAGATCAACGACTAAATTGTTCGGTTTTAACTTAGGGACCGAGCAAGCCTGCAATAAGGATAGGATAAGTTTTAGGATCTCATCCACTTGATTAAATCGTTCTTGATATCTATATTGGATTCGAATTAAATTCTTGACATGCATCCTGCCTTGATTTCTTTGTGTGCCTCTTATAGTTTATTTCGGATGCAGAGTAATGGATCTACGATCAAACGACGAAACTCCTGCAAGAACACCACTAGGTGTTGTAGCCACCTACGAAGAAGATGAAGTGATGCCATTAAGTGGAAATCCCTCCACTCACCGAAGCAGTCAAGCCAATCAGCATGCTTCAAGATTTCGGCGAGATGACATTTCACCTCCGCCACAGTTTACTCCACCAATGCCTGTATTCCCACAAGGGCAAGCTATGTACGGGCAATATATGTTTTAAATGTTCTATGCAATGATGCAAGCCCAACAGCAAATTCAACAAGAGGCTCTGCGTCACAGCCTAGTAATCGCACTGGAGCAGGCGAATCTACCAGCACAACGGCCCTCGACGGGATCTATCACCGATTTTCACCAGCTGAAGCCTCGTACCTTTTCTGGCAAAGAGGAGCCCACTGAATTTCATGAGTGGCTCATTAACACTCAACTTTAATTAGAAGCAGTTAAACTTCCAAGAGAGCGTTGGATGACTGCCGTCCGGATGCAGTTGACGGGCAATACACATCAGTGGTGGCTATCTGAGGAGACACGGCTCTGACCAGACCGAGTCACTTGGGATGAGTTCTCTAGACTCTTTCAGGAGATGTACATTCCAGCTATTGCTCGGTCAGAACTTCGGGACAAGTTCAATCGCCTCACTCAAGACAATATGATAGTGGAAGAGTACAATGCGGAGTTCATTCGTCTGAGTTGCTTTGCCCTAATCCTGATCCCGACAAAAGAAGAGAAGGCTGAGAAGTTCTTCGACGGACTAAACTTTGAGCTACAGAGACTGATCGGATCCTTTGCACCTACTTCTTACTCGGACGTCCTTGCTGCAGCCCGATACATGGAGCGCGTCACCAGGAGAGAGACCAGCCTGAAGCGGCCTTTTACATCAGCACCAGCCAGAGCACCACAGGAAGAAGTTGCAAAGAGATCTCACATTCACCAGCCACCCGGAGCAACTCCGCAGGCACTGCCTATCTGTCAACAATATGGCAAGTGAGGCCATATTGAGATCGAGTGCAGATGCAAAATGGGATTATGTTTAGCTTGCGGATCCAGACAGTATTTAGTGAGGGAATGTCCTGAGCGTCGAGAAGGAGCACCAATGGTAAACCAACAAGCTCTACCAGTACCAGGAGGATATCATCCGAGGCCACCCTTGGCATCCCAGGCAGTACTCTTCCAGCAGGCCCAGCAATAGCAGAGGGCATCTCCACAAGGACGCGGACAAGATTTTGTAATGACCATGGAGGACGCACAGACTCGTGGAGTAGCAAATGCGCGTAAGATTTAAGTTATTCCTAGCTATCTATTTCTAACATTGCTTTAGCACGTGCCTGTTATTTCATGACCTTAGCCTTAAACCTAATATTTTGAACTGGTTAATAATTGATAACCTAGTTTTTCTAAACTGTAGTTTTCCTTGCTCTATCCAGATTTCCTTCACTTTTGAATTACCTAACTTTCATTGTTTAAAAAAATACTTTATTCCTTCCCTAGGTGTTTTGCTTAACCCTCATCCTTTGATTCTCCTTAATCATGATTCTTTGATGGTGTCGTGCTTCGAACATGTTTTACAAACCATGTCATCTCTTCTGATCGGTTATATTTCGTTATTCTTTGATTGCGAGGACGCAATCCTCTTAAGGGGGGTAGATTATAAACCCCCAGAATTTTTTAGAATTTAAAAATGAATTTTTGGGAATTCTTTTTGTGATTTTTAACTAATTAAAATCAATATTTTCTGGTATTAATTTTTGTGATTTTATTAAATATTAAAATATTATGAAAATAATATTTTTGGGTGTAAAATAAAATATTAGACTTACAGCAATTTTTCTAAAATTTATTGGACCCCAGAACTAATTTTTAAAGACCCAAAAGCATAGTTTTAATTAAACCAGAACAAACCAAATAAACCCAGTTGAACCAAACCAAAATAAACCAACCAAACCCAAACCCTAGCGGGTCGGGTCGGGTCTGAACCCAACCCGAAACCCGCTAACCCGACCCTACCCGCTGCTACAGTAACCACTATAATTCCCCCGACCCCCGGCAGTTTCCCCTCTCCGCCGTCGCCGCACACGATCGCCTCCCCCGCCTGGCGTTTCGAAGCCGCCGCCCGCCTCTTCCCCTTCACCTTCCTAAACGCTCGGCCGCCTTCCAAACCGCCAACGGCCGCCGACCATCCACTTCCCCTCTCCACTATATAAACCCTCCCCCTCACCGCCAACACCCACCACCAACAACCGCTTCACCCAACACCACCACCTCCAACTCCTCCGGCCGACCACCTCATCTTCCCCGGCGAGAACCCGGCCACCCAACACCTTCACCACCACTCTCCTCCGGTCACCCAGCACCACCATCACCACCCTTCACTAACCCTTATACCCCGGCCAACCCGATCTCCCCGCTGCCACCACCACTCCGGCATCTCCTCTCCAGCTCCGCTGTCAGCAGCCGACGAAACCCGAGCACTCGCCGTCGACGAGCACAGCCCTGCCGCCAGTGAGCTTCGACACCCTGCAGTCGCAACGACGCGCCGCCTCGCATATTCCAAGCACAGTCATCTCCGACGCCTTGTTCAGGTGAGCAATTCTCTCACCTCGTCGCACCATTTTTTGAGCAGTCTGTTGTAACCCATTCCCTGTGTGCCATTAGCCAGGGGTATCGCAAACTGCGACAGAAAATCAGGAAAATAAACCCCTTTTCTGAAAATTCAGAAAATGTACTAAACTCTCTAGTTCGTGACCGTTTTACGACCAACCTGTTAAATATTTTCAAATTTGGCTTAAACAGTTATTTAGACCATATGACCAAGTTTTAAACCCTATTTTTAGTTTAATTTATTGAGTTGTAGTTTGTAATATTTTTGAGGGTAAAATTAGCCAAAAACTTGGTCTTTGTAATATTCTGATTTTCTCGAAACTGGGTGCGCCCCGCTAAAGGGATGACTTGGTCATGTGTGAACTTTACTGAAAGGTGCGCGCCGTCAATACGGACGTGTGGTATTTTGTCGAAGTTGATTTGAATATGCGTGCACACCGGAATCAACGCGTATCCGTCGACAACACCTCATATCGGCCATGTTCTGAAACTTATTGTAACTTCGTGTACGCTCGTCATTTCGAAATAAAACTTGCGCCATCGAACTCGTAGCAATATGATGGTCTTGTTACCCAAGTTTGGTTCGATTCTGAAAACGTTGACAAAATCCCATATCGTGGGCCCCACGGCTCCACTTGACGGGCGATTTTGTGATCGGCTCATCAGAATCCAGTTCTGGATATTCCGTTGGGTTCGTATCATCGTTCTGGACTTGTGGACACTAAGTTTTACGAAATTGGAGAATATTGTCTCTGGCATATTTTTTGGTGCGAAGTGGGCCACATGTGGACCTCACTTTGACCAAAAACTGTCAATTTTGCCCCTGTGTCCAAATTAGACTTATGGACAGGCAATTCTAGCTATTTGATATTTTTTGAGCATGGTGGTAATATTTATTTCGGCAACCGGAGGAGTGCCTGCAGATCCCGCTGATACCAGAGCAGTAGTTGGAAACCAAACCCCAGGCAAGTGTACCTTGCCAATCTTGCAGTTCCTGTTACTTAACATTTCTTTGATTTATTATATGATATATTTGTTCAACCTAGGGCCGTGTGACATTACTTAACGTCCCAACAAGATTCGGGTGTCAACGTCGTACGCGAAGTTGTGTAACGTCACCTAGAGATGAAAATCAAAACCCTATATATCTTCGTGCTTGCATCATCAAGTACGTCATACCACAGGACACCGGACACTATTCATGAGACAGAATTTTCCTGAGATATTCATGGTGATTCTGTATTGGTTACATGATTCGTGATATAGATATTGTATGTGCTTAGCTATCATTATGACTTGCTGCATTAGATATGATCTTGCGTGACATGGACATGAGATGTCGTGGACATAAGACGTGTGATTACATTGGGTGGGGAGAGACACACAGGCTACAGGTTGATTATATTATTACGGTGTCATAGCCACTCCGAGCTAGGCTCCTACATGATATCACTGCTACCGGCTCCCAGATACAGAGCTTGTTGTAGTCTCAACCTGAGTTCTAGTGATGCTCTCATATTGTATATCACTTAGCTGGTTATATAGTTGCTCTACTGATTTATTTTATATACTGCATTTATTTGGCTTGAGTTATTCTTGTACCTTGCTATGTCCCCTGAGGACCTGGATCCGAATTATGTCCCCAGGTTTAGCTGAGGAGATCTACCCCGAGGTGTACGGGACAGAAGCAGTTTTTGGAGCAGTACCAGTACCCGAGGACAAGGTGATCGCCGAAGATTTCTCCTGAGTATCTGGTTTATTATACTCAGTTATTTCTATTTTGTGGACTTCTATTTCCTGTCTATTGACCTGCTGTATCAGACATATTATCGGGTTGTTTCCCCGAGATACTTTATTGAGACTTGATGTTAATTTATATTTTTCATTTCTGTGGATGAGATTAGTATATTAGACCCTTACTGTTGTTTTATAGCTTAAGTATACCGTGATGGGGTCCATTAAATTGGATTTGCCAAATGGTTTATGTTGTTGGCCATTGCCACGTGGCTAGTCCCTCAGTATTTTGGGACTGAGGCGTGACACCGAGAGAACTATGCACATCCTATTATTTATCCAGTTAGTCTATACGCGGAAAAATTGTTCTTAAATTACATATCACATAGACTGGTTAGACGACCATGTTGGATGTTAAATTCAGTACATTATTGATATGCTTTTATATATATTGTTACGTCCCTCTGAGGGCCTAGTCCCTTTCCAGGTATAGACGATCATAATTATCAGCAGGAGTATGGACCGGGACCTAACGCATTATTTTCTGTTGAGGAGGTCTTAACCTCTGAGTACCCATGACTACTTCATAGTTGATGGATCTTTTTGTTGTTATTTCTTTATTTGATATTTTATCTTATATTGGAGTTCCATTCTCCTCTATCATTTTAGCTAATATAGTCATTTGGCAGTGGATTTGTCTCCATCTGACTATTCGTTCTTTTATTGCTTCACACTTCAGACTTTTAGTATTTATTTTGGTACTTCTCTACTTATGTCTGTAGATGAGATATAAATGTATGTGAGTTATGTTGACAATATATATGTACCACTTGTGAATTATTATTCATAATACAGCGTACGTATGTGTTATGGTTTTCATATATTGGAGTTGCCATATACATACGGCTGGTAAGCTTACGTATTCCTAGATCTACATATTTTGGGACTGGAGTGTGACAAGTTGACCTGTTTCCTGCCGACTAGTCAAGTTCTTCAACAAGACTCGCATGACCTAATGCTCGCAATATCTGGGTTGCCAAGGCCGATGCGCCAAACCCAAATCATGTCTCAGAAGCGTCGTCAACCTTCGTCACATACGCACATGAGGTTGACGTACATCCTATCTCGTCGATTATGAGAAGAACAAGGCCAAACCTCGAGATATGTGCACACAGCACCGTCCAGGCAGGAAAAGATGCACCATGTCAGAACATAGGTGCATGAAGCCCTCCACGAGCAACGATGCCTTCAACAAGGACTCATATATTCTTAACTTGGATTTCCTATACTATGCATCGAGGAGCGTTAGTGCAAGAAAACCCAAACCAACTCGAGCCATGCGCGCTTGAGGGGCTACACAACCAGCCCGTCAAAAGCATGTACCGCTGCTTGTCATACGCGTTGTTGATGGAAGACGATACAGGGCTGACCCAGACACTCATGCACCGAAATAAGGTCAACACCTAAAGCCTTTTTGAATCCAATTAGATATCGCAGGTGCACCTAAACCAAGTCAGAGAACAAATAATATAAGGACAGACCCAAGCGCCCAGCTTGGCTGCGCACATAAAATGGCCCTATCTGGCAACAAGTCTTCCATTAATGATCCGATTGCAGTTTCTGCCAAAAAACTGGGTCAAGAAGCAAACCCTCCACTCTCACCTCCATGCACAAGGGTTGCCCGAATGCCTGAAGTTGGAGTGAAAGGGAACTTTCCATCATCTGATTTATGTAACGTGATTAGTCATGAGCGTATGACGAGGGAAGTAATTCTTGTGTACGATGTGTCCCCTTGTAGATACACATGTGCCAACATTATCATCAAATGTTGTTGCTTTAAAGCACCAGTTCCTCCAGCCAGACAGTTGATGTTCCAGCGACAATAACCCGCGATGTCAACCCAACAACGTCCCCGAAGACCTCTACATGACGAGATGGAACTACATGTCGCCTCATGTTGCTCAACATAGAGGTCTCCTCCAATGAAGAAGATCTCGAAGAAAAGCTCACATAATCTAAAGGGGTCGGTCAGTACACCATAAAGCCATCTGAAGGGTAGAAAATAAGTACCTACCATGGGGGTGCTCAAAGGCACACGCTCGAGAACAAGGGCTGGGGGTAGCCATACCCCCCCAAATGAAGCCACAATCGGAGCTGGGGGTAGCAGTCCACCGGTGTTCCACTCCAACCCATCCTTTCAAAAGAAAGGGGAATCTCTACACACGGATGATGGCCTAGCTAAGAGTAGCCATACCCTCCAGGATGAGCCTGTAAGTGAGACTGGGGGTAGCAATCCTTCAATAATGAAAGTGATACAACACTACATACGCTCCTCGTGGACAATAAGACTCAGATATCTGAGGCAGAAAGTGAGGCATCCACCTTCCCGTTCACGTCTTCTCACGTAATGCCAGCATATATGGCAGGAGAGGAGCAAGATGCAGGGCCTAGTAATCAACAACGCCTTGAGGCACTCGAAAGCATGATGCAGGCTTTGAGCACTTTATTGCAGACTCTGACTCACAAAATGCTAGAACTCAGAGAAAACTTAATCTCAACACAGTTGCAAGCTCTGAGACGAACAAACCTAAACCAGAGAACCAACGAAGAATCGGGCATGCCTGGTCCATCTCCTCAAGTTGCAAGCAGACAAACCATACCTCGATCCTCTGCTCCTCTTCTGCCAAAAGATATCCTGGAGACTCTTAGGGACTTGCGTGCCCGTGTTGATGCTCGCGATAATCAAGACAGGCTCTAGAAGCTAGGGATACGACAACCTTTTCTCTCGAGTAGGATAATGTGGTATACCCTCCCAAATAAAAGCTATTATTGCTAGCTCCATTCGATGGGAAAACATCACCCCGTCAGTACATGAGATACTTTCATTCAACAACAGGCCATTTACCTCAGGACGATGCCTTACTCACCAACTTGTTTGTCGGAGCACTATCCGACGTCACTTTTGAATGGTAATGTAGCCTCCCGGGTATGTGCATTTCCTCTTCCGAAGACCTAAAGTCTCTTTTTCTTGGCTGGTTCTATGAAGGAGGGACGTACATAACTATGTCCTCTCTAATGGACATCACCCAAGGGGACAGGAAACTTGTACGAAATTATATCTAGCATTTCTGATATGAGGTATTGAAATTACCTCTTGGTATTCCCGAATTTTTCCTAATGGACACAAGAACCTTCTACCAACAATAAGACTCTAGATGACATATGGCCTATTCGGTGACTATACGGCATTTATCTTTAGTGTCGTTGCTGGAGAGAATAGTGCGAAAGACGTTCTCTTATTGGGATTCCAAGCTCCCAGTGTTGAAGACAATGGTAAGCGTCCTTTCAACGCTAATAACAGTCGTGACAGTAAAGAAAAGCAGGCCCTGACAATTAACTTATCCAAAAGTTTGACCTCACCTGTTACTAAGCCGGCAGATCCACCAAGGGTACAGAAGACTTATTCCTTTAATAACGATGATGTCATATAACTCTTCGAAGTATTGATGAAGGAGCATAAATGCCGGCTACCCGACATCAAATACCCTAACAAAACAGGCAAGGTGGACAACACCAAGTATTGACACAACCATTGATATGTCCATTACGCTACACGAGATTATTACATATTAAAAAGGCACATACAATGACTGGTCGACTCCAAAGCCCTCACTTCGGACAACGAAGACAAGATAGTCACTGAAAATATGGTGTCTCTCTAGTTTGTAACTTTCCTGACAACTGAGGCCCAAGATGGTGTCTTCCCCATACCAAGGACAACCATGGAGGTCGTTAACTTGCCTCTAACCCGAACAGTTGGGTTAGTACCCCTCACTACTCCAAGAGGCAAAGCATTGTGGGTACACCGAGATCTCGTCCCCGAAATAATGCAGCAAGTAGTACCTTCTGTGTCTAAATCCAAGGAAAAGAAGACCAAGTCCTGTCACACGGTCTCTCTATCCACAGATGAAGCTCTCGCTGGCGTAACCAGGTCGGGCCTCGCTTATCAACGCAACTATAATACTCCCGATGAGGGTACACCCCCAATTGTTCCACCTGTTATATCTGATCCAAGTTCATCCCAGCCTCCTGTAGCGGACAGGCAAAAGCAAAAAGAGGCACGTTTTGACAAACCTCTGCAAAAAGACATAACTCAAGGGTAGAAAAAGCGTAACAACTATGACATTTTGGTATAACTAACAAACACTCTCGCAAAGTTATCTCTCTATGAGCTTCTGCGTCTCTCCAAAGAGACTCATTACGCTCCGGGTGAGGCATTACAAAACGAGGACTCTTATTTGGCCCAGGTTAAGCCATCGGGTGAAGACCCCGTTACATGTCCCCACTACAATAGTGTGATGGATGTGATCCCCAACATTAGATTCTCTCAGCAGGATATGTTATTAAAGAAAAATAGGTATAATGCCCCATAACCGCACGGTACATTACGCTAATTCGAATTAAATGAGACAATGGTTGGTTACATTTTGATTTGTTGGATTTGGGAGCAATTATTAATTTGAGTTAGTTTCAAGTGCAGATCGCATGCGAAGTTTCATAGAATCAGGTGTTCGTTCAAAGCAATACTACGATAGCGGGATTGGAGAAATAATGTTGTCTTTCTTGGTCCAATCGGCCGGATGATTTGGAGAGTACGACATGCTCGTATGGTCATACCAATTGAGTAGATCGTGCTTCACATCGGACCATGAATTCAAGAAATCGGCTGTATCGACAAGGCAGAGTGCTTAGCGAATTCAGACTTGGTAAGTGGGCTATGTAACTTCTCCTCTACTCCTTCATTCCTAATAATATGGAACACATGCAATAGTTTGGACACGTGGAACTGAAATATTGGAATCACCGCATTGTGGCATGCATAGAGTATGCATCATTTGGATTGATAGAATTTGTGACTTGAGTTAGTCTTACATTTAGGCAGTTGGATCTTGAGTGGATCATCTTGGTTGGAACATCAAGGCACTTCGGGCAAGCGAGCGAGCATTCATCCGTGCATGAGTATCAAGTTGGACGCTTTGACAGAAAAAACGTGCAGTTGTGGTTTAAAATTGGAAAACTGCATCAGAGAGGACATTGTTCCACTGTTGGAGCATTGTGCCACGGAACTTTCAGAGCGAGGGGTGTTGCACCAATTGGGGCACTGTGTCGAGAAGAGGCATGGTGCATAATGGAGATAACTTGAGATGGTGCCTTGGTCTATAGTTGGAGAATGGTTATGGTGAATTGGATAGATTGAGGCAAGTATCATTTGGTGGGATGATAAGATTCGATTCTCTTATCGTACATACTTGTTGGAGTTTTTTATTAGTTACGGACAACCTATTGCGCATAGAGTTTGGTTTTCTCGTATAGGATAGGCTCTAGGGCACCGGAACCGTTCGACCATGGAGGAAACAAATGGTAACGTATTTTGATCACGGTACTTCCAGTTCAAGACCACCAGGTGGGCTAGCTACTCAGCGCTGGATCAGGTCAAAATGTAGTTGGATAGTCCTTTATGGCTTATCCAGTGACCTTCATATAGATAAGAGTTGGTTCAGTTTGAGTTGTGCATTCGTGTGTACGATGGCGCCACCTTGCCTCGGGCAAGAGTGTGCGCATCGATGATTGGATTAATAAAGCTTGGATTATGGCGTGATGCAATATATTCAAGGCTTGGAGTACGATGTGGATCGATAGGTTCACGCTTTGCTTCGGGTTTGAGTAGAACGTCTTGCATGCTTAGTTTTATTTGAGTTGGATATAAACTGCTAGCATATTTGCTTGAGTTGAATGCTTGCATTCTTAACCTGCTTTACTTCTTTCCTTAACATATCATACCTCTGCCATGAAATAAATCTAGGATTCAAGTAGAAAGATCATAATATAACTATTTGTATTCACTATATATTTAGTGTCGGTTTAGACGAGTGGGTTACCCCGTTTACCAGTACGGCTGTGTACTGACCCACATTTGTAGGCATTATTTCCAGGTACGCAGGAGTAGTGGCTCAGCTTGGATGTATGGGACATGATGTATGGAATGGTTAGCACCTTTGTGGGCAAGAGAAAAAGGTAAGAGTGTTATATCGCCTTTGCGGTATTCTCCTTTGTGATATTTTTATTTGGACCCTTTGAGAGCTTCACTGTGTATACTCTAATGTATGCTTGGTATGCAATACTTGACTTTCTCTGCAACATGGTCATTTCGATGATAACCATAACGTTTGACATCATCCCCTTATGCAAGCTCGACTCCAGGCTCGTACGGCATCACGTCCCGATGAAAATGTTTGTCCTACGGGAGCGTTGTAACGTAGTGATTCACGTTCAGTGGGGATGATCAAACTTGCGAGAGATTGGGGCTTGACAATAGGCACAATCATACATTGTATTACACAGGCTATATCGAACCCATTAAGGTGGATCGAATGCACATTGACCCCGGTTCATACCTCAGCATTATCCCATGAAGCATGAAATAAATTTTAGGAATCCCAATGCATCGGCTAGCAGCCACCAACACTACCATCAGTGGCTTCAATGCTGGAAAAAGTTACCCTCTAGGCAAGATTCTCCTGAAGTGCCAGATAGGTGATCTCCAAATAGAGGTGACCTGCTATGTCATTGACGTGGAGGTGTCCTATAATGTCCTACTTGGACGTCCTTGGATATATGAGTATATGATCGTCCTATCCACTCTCCACCAATGCTTAAAATATACCAATGAAGATGGAATAGTCAACAGAATTTACCGACGTAGATCCTTTCAAAGAGATTGAGGCGCATTACTTTGACTCGGTCATGTACAAGAAAATCTACCTAGATGAAGGGGGTAACGACTCCAATGATAAGGCCGATGCGGCTACAGCTCCTGGTGATCCTCTAAGGGTCTATTTCAAAGGACATCCTTCCTGCATATCTACTCCCTTGTGGTTAAGCTTCATAGAAAAGTGCCTGAACCTTTGGTGGTCAATCCCTAGACAAGAAATCCCTTAACCTTTGGAGATCAATCCCCAGACAAGAAATCCCTTGTCACGAAAACTCTAGGGCAGCTGGTGGTCAAACTCTGCAGAAGAACTCCAGCACTGTCGATATCACTAACAACCATCGAAGAAGATGAGCTGGAAGAGTATGTCGCGATATCTACCTATGTACCATAATACGATGATATAATCCATTCAGGGGAGATACCGTATTTCCTCAATAAAGGTCTATCTTTAAATCGCTCTGTTGTCGCGCATTGGAGCGCTACATATGCTTTGGAATATGGTATAGGATTACACCTTCATACAAAAGTAGCTACGGCTCACGTGGTCAACCGGATATGCCTTAGCCAAGACCAATGTTTCATCGTTCCAGCAAGAAAGAAAGGGGAGAAATCCATCATTTTCGGGAAAATTGAAGGTCCCCGGGACTGTCTCAGAAGAGCCAGAACCAGAAAACGGTAGAATGCAACTTCACCGTTACAGCATACAAACCAAACGTATTCTCCAAAAAATAGGGTACGACCTAAAAATTGACCAAGGTTTGAATTATGGCAAAGGACAACGTTTGCTATTATATTACTTTGCCCCCAAGGGCAAGCCTGAAACATACTACCAAAGAACCGATCATGGTTTGGAATATGTCACACCTCCTAAAACTCCCGAAGACTCGGGGGAAGAAGATAAAGTACAATCTCACTCTTTACAGTCTTCCGCTTGGGACTCCGATACCAGCATCGGAGACTTGCTCAAACAAACATTGTCTGTCAACATGATATCAGTAGACCCAGACGATGACTCACTCTCTAATTAGCTGACCGACGAAGACAACTATCATCGACGTCTATAAGAGTTGGAGGCACTTGATGAAAAGTACCTCTTGGATCAACAGCGCATTGAGCTATACCAAGAGTGACTTTCCGGTGCCTTCAATAAAAAGGTCAAAGAAAGAACATTTCAAGTGGGCAACGTAGTCCTCATAGTAAAGAGACCAATGGTCATGACCTACAAGAAGGCAGGAAAATTCTAACCCAAGTGGGAGGGCCCCTTTGTGGTGGAGAGGGTTTAATCCAGCGGCGCATATAGGCTCTCTAAGCCCAATGGTAACTTGCTCATGATGACCATCAACGACAAGTTCCTGAAGAAGTACTATGCCTAATCAAGGCAGATTCAAAAAAAATTGTGAATGATATGTGTCATTTCTAGCCCTAACAGAGGGACACAAAAATGTAATAATCACAGCTAATGTCTTCCCCAGCAAATTATTTACGTCTGTAGCATAAGGGCAAATCTGTTATCCGTACTCGGGAGTGCCAAGTACGCAATGGGTAACGGATCCTCAAAAACTTTTCTGAAGGCAAATGATTCACGTCCATATCATATCTGAACCATTAGTCATTCTCCCCATCAAAAGAAGACAGTCACATCCATACTACCTCTCACTCGCCCCTTTTATTTTCCCCACAAAATTTTTCTACAAAGTAAGTAGTTCACGTCCACATCACCTCTGAACTACGAGCTGCCCATGTTCCCTAAGAAAGCAGTCATGTCCATACTAACTCTGACTCATTTTTTTCTTCCCACAAAATACCTCACCATAGTCGTACTCAACCACGAACAAGTTTGCATGACTTTCGGTGCTACACTAAAGTATCTTTACCATCATAGATGATGTCTCCATCAGACTTCCTTAATAGAATCGCTCTAGCCTATCACGTTCATACTACCTCCGATGTGGCTTAGATTTATCACCTTTATGATATTATACCACGTCCATATTACCTCTGGTATAATACTCATAGCCAAGATATCCACAGTAACAAAAAAAGTTTCAAACAGGAAAGAAGGCAAAAAATTTATTAATATTCAAGATCATGATTAAATATGGAAGTCCATTACATTTAAGAATTTTTTTATTAATATTCAAGATCATGGATACATTTGAAAAGAAGGAGACCATCTGTGTTGTTTCTGGTACCAACACGTATAAAACTGGCAGCTCAATACATTCTGGATCATCACTTCAGTAAGACTTCTCAGTGCAAGCCATAGTACGCAAAAAGAATCTATACTGATGGATAGCAAGGGAGCTTGCAACCCAGAGCCAAGTCTGCAGACCCAACTTTGTCGTGTGAAAGGACGCAACTAAAAATCCCGGTTGGGATAACTAGCCCCGCTGCTACCACTCCGATGGATTGCCAGGACTCGACCCGATATCCAACCATCACATCTTGGCCATATACGAAGAGAAGCTACAGTGAGCTAGGACGAAAGATTACGGACAACCTCCCGGATAACGTGTTTGTTCACCACGAACAACGATAAATATGATATCCTTCCATGCTCCATCATAACAAAAGCAATCTAAGGCAGTCCTTGTATGAACAAGCACATAAATGTCAGAATGATTGCGAGAAAATACAAAGGTGCGAATCCTTAGAATCATGCGCCATTCGGCAAACCAATAATTTATGCACTCAGAGAAGTCGCACATAGACACCAAGTCTCGTACACATACACATGGTCACCTCAGTACAAAGATAACCATCGCCATGCAGAGGCAAATATGTCCATGCAGGGTGGTTGCGCATCAGTTCTCGGCGCATGCTTCAGGTGAGTGTCCAAAGATATTGTCACACATGTTAGCAAGGTAGAACTCTCGCCATCAGCGCATCCTCAGGACGAATCCCTTCGGCAATGACCATGTGCGTTAGGCGCATACAAAAAAAAAGTGCCGATAAGTTTTTGAAGTGACCCAAGAACAAAAAGGTACAAGTCTTACTCCTTACCTTCATCGATGATAGATGGATGGTCGATCATCAGAGGGAGAGGGTCGACAAACCACTCGAATGACTTATCGGCACTCGACTTCAACAGAGGCATTGTGTAAGGGAGAAAAGCACAATTTTCTTTCCCACTAACCATCTATTTATAGGAAGAAAGCCATTAATAGCACACAAATTGCTAGGCGTCTAAACCTCGAGATGAATCAGACAATCAATGAATTAATCTTTGCCAGGAGAACATTCAGCTGAAACGTTGACTTGACACCCTGTCTGTCATGCCCCGGTCCCGTAAGGACCGATCGTCCTCGCTTGGTCCCTATGTAACTGATCGTCCTCGCTTGGGTGCGATGTCGTGCAAGCCTAAGTTATGCTTGCACCAGGCAAAGTACCTGCACAAGACACAAGTCAGACAAAAATATACATATATAGGTACGAAATATAAATATAGAGAACCAAAGTTGAACACATTTAATAGGAACACAAAATACTTTCTTTTATTGAATACTTAAAGATTTGGATAACAAAGTACTTGCTTGGCTGAGTTAAAAAATATGCCTTAGAAGACTTACAACTCTTTTTTTATTCCTAAAACTAGCCATAACGTTCATACATTATATCCTTTTAGTATGACCCAAATCAAAACATCTTAGCAGAAGAGGAGTTTACCCACATGAGAGAAAAGAAAAGGAAGTAGCATGAGCACGGTCCCTCTGGAAGGATGTGCTAACACCGATTCAAAATGCTCGCCAAGCTCTCACTACTAGAACCTAGAGATTTGTCCACAAACGTGGGTCAGTACGACAACATGTACTTGTGAGCGACCGTGACCAAACTCACCTAGAAATTAACACTAAGTAAGCATGTGAAGCTAGCATTATTAGGTGATCTTTCAAGTTATCTAGTCTCTTTTTAACAATAAATGCAAGGAAACATAGACGATAGATAGCATATGCATATGCTAATTCTTACCCACATCCAAGCGGTTATTCCTGCAGTAGACACACAAGTTAGCCACAATTAGCATATATAAATAACTTATGAATCAATCTTGGCATCAGGTGTTAGGTGCAAGAAGGTAAACCTAGAATGCGCCCTAACTATATGATGGTCCATGGGTAGCCCCATGATTAGCAGCAATGACCCAAGGTTCAGCTCTTCACTAGCACGTGCATGTGTCGACAGCTGTGACTCAAGGTTCAGCTCTTCACCAACACACACGAATACTAGCAACTGTGATATCATGGATTTTGCACAACACTAATAGACATATTGCCCCCACTAGACCCCCAGTAGGCCGTATCCTCAGGGCAAAACGAAAATCTCTTCCGGACCAAACGATTTCCAATGCCCTAGGAACCGTTCGAGAGACAAGACCTTGTGCACAAGTTGTCCGAGACCAATGCATGACATAAAACATCTAGCATATATAACACTACAATGCACAGTTCCGAACAACAAACACACAATTTCCATCTTCTTATTCTGATCTCACATCTCATGTTCAAAACATAGGGACTTGCCATAATTCAGGTTGTGCAGCATAGAAACGAAGAACATGCAACATAATTGATAGCAAAATCATAATTCTAACACTTCAAGCATGCAGTTTATTTCTTTTGACTTATCTTTTTAGTGAGGCAATATTTTAGAGAACTAGAGATCATTTATTAGGCGTGCAGACTAAAGGATTCATCGAAGGGCCTAAGCCACTCACCGATTGAATCGAAC
Organism: Iris macrosiphon; assembly: GCA_036927795.1. NCBI lineage: Eukaryota > Viridiplantae > Streptophyta > Magnoliopsida > Asparagales > Iridaceae > Iris > Iris macrosiphon. The sequence continues at coordinate 122,500,353 of JAYESA010000017.1, read as the reverse complement.
GAGAGAATGGGGAAGCCTTATGCAACGTTCACTCCTTGGTTACGCGTCCTAAAATTGTAACAATAATTGGTTAGCATCCTTCGATCTCTTTCTCTTACGTTTCGAAAAGAACGCGCAAGCGAGAAAAGTAAATCATGAAAACCAAGTCATCGAAAGCAAGAAAAAACACAAAGCAACAAAAAACCAAGAAGCAAAGCAACCAACGAAAACTCTTGGACTTATTTAAATAGAAGTTGTTCCGTCAATTTGAAGGGTTTATTGTATTTCGTCCATGTTGATTTGGCGGTAAGGTTTCCCCGAGACTCGATTCTCAACTGAGTCAAAGTAACAGGTATTCCATAAGTAACCGTTTGGAGCAGGGCATTATATAATACCCCACTGAAAAGAAGTTTCGTCCTCGAAACTTAAGGGATCAAGGAATCAAAGATTGAGGCATCAAGAAGTCAAAGGAATCAAACTCACCAACATCGTGTCCGCTCGTATCACGTTCAATATTTAACTGATACACTCTAGCCCTTCTCTCTGATCATTTTATCCATTAGCTTGGGCTGGGGCGGGGTTCTGATTCTCATTCGCAGCCAAGGCCTTAAGGATTGGACAATCACAGATCATATGACCTAGTTGTCCATATTTGAAATATCCCTTATTAAAGTGACGACAAAACTCTTTAGTATGACCCGGACGGCCACAGAAGCTGCACACTATCTCGTGGTACTCATCTGCATCAGCCTTCTTCTCAGTATTGGCCTTCTTCTCACCATTGTGGTATCTTTTAGCATGAGGATTTCGAGGAGCCGATGCATTTTCTGGAGCACTTCGTGGTATAAACTGCTCATTCTGCACAGCTGCCTCAAAAGCTTGGATGTACGATTTGCACTCTCGGTTCATAATATCCTTCCTTAGGTTGTCATTTAGGCCTCTTATGAACTGATGTGTACGAGGCCCATCATTAGAAATCATTGATCTAGCAAACTTAGCAAGTTTGGAGAATTTTGACTCATAGTCCTCGACGGACATGCTTCCTTGCTTAAGTTCGGTAAACTTATCTTCTTTTCTCTGTCTGACAGCTAGCAGAAGATATTGTGCAAGGAATACCTCCTTGAACATTTTCCAAGTGATCTTACCATCCTGATGCTTTGTCGCGAGATCTTCTTTCTTAATTTGCCACCAGTCATGTGCATATAACTGCAGTTGCATGTCTGCACACGCCACACTCTTGTTCGCAGGTATCGAAGCAAACTCAAATAAGCCCTCCAACTTTGCGATCCAGTCTATTACCTTATTCGGCATAGTCCTGCCTTCAAACTCCGGAGGGTTCAACTTCAAAAACTCAGCACCTCTAAAGGTAGACTTCCTGGCCGCTCATCGAGGCTCGTTAGTTTCTGTGAAGCCTGCTCCCTGAGGCACAGTAGCGGCAGTCACAGGTGTTACGGTGGTTCCCGATGCACCACTGTGGGCTACAAGTGTTGTCACTATCTGAGTTAGAGAGTCAAGAAGCTGTTGTTGTGACAAGGCTCTAGCATCAGTCTGTTGTTGTTGAGCTTCGAACCGTTCATGTTGGACCGCATATCGATCATTATGATTCTCAAACATAGCTATCAGCCTATCAATTTGGTCATCGCTCACGCTCGCTGCGTGCGATGTCCCTTGGTTACCTGTTTTGGTCATCTTGCTGCAAAAAAGAGTAGCTTGCATTAGTCTTATAACGTATTATGGACTTATGGCATGGGATGTTGGATTTTTGTACTCTTCAAGATAGGGACATTAACAACTTCGATTTACTTATATAGATTCGCAACCATTTTCGAAATTTAAGACTTTTTTTAAAATGTTTGAAAACTTAAATCATTTTTGAAAACGATATTTGAAGAGGCCAAGGACGTAAAGTCGTGCTCTGATACCACCTATCATGTCCTGATCCCATAAGGGCCGATCATCCTCGCTTGGTCCCTACAGAATCGATCGTCCTCGCTTGGGCGTGATGCTGTGCAAGCCTAAGTTGCGCTTGCACCAGGCAAAGTACCGGCACAAGACACAAGTCAGACGAAAATATACATATATAGGCACGGAATATAAATGCAGAGAACCAAAGTTGAACACATTTGATAGGAACACAAATTACTTTCTTTTACTTGAAGATTTGGATTACAAAGTACTTGCTTGGCTGAGTTACAAAATATGCCTTAGAAGGTTTATAACTCTTTTTACATTCCCAAAACTAGCCACAACGCCCATACATTATATCCTTTTAGTAGGACCCAAATCAAAACATCTTAGCAGAAGAGGAGTTTGCCCACGAAAGAGAAAAGCTAAGAAAGCAGCATGAGCATGGTCCCTCTGGAAGGATGCGCTAACACCGATTCAAAATGCTCGCTAAGCTCTCGCTACCAAAAACTGGAGATTTTTCCACAAACGTGGGTCAGTACTACAACATGTACTTATGAGCGACCGTGGCCAAACTTACCTAAAAATCCACACTAAGTAAGCATGTGAAGCTAGCATTATTAGGTGATCTTTCTAGTTGTCTAGTTTCTTTTTAACAATACATGCAAGGAAACATATACGATAGATAGCATATGCATATGATAATTCTTACCCCTGACCAAGCGGTTATCCCTACAGCAGACACACAAGTTAGCAATAATTTGCATATATGAATAACTTATAAATCAATCTTGGCATCAGGTGCTAGGTATGCAAGAAGGTAAACCCAGCATGCGCCCTAACAATATGATGGTCCATGGGTAGCCCCGTGATTAGCAGCGGTGACCCAAGGTTCATCTCTTCACTAGCACGCACATATATCGGCAGCTGTGACTCAAGGTTCAGTTCTTTACCAATACACATGAATACTAGCAGTTGTGACATCATAGGTTCTGCACAAGACTAATAGACATATCGCCCCACTAGACCCCTAGTAGGACGTATCCTCAGGGCAAAACAAAAATCTCTTCCGGACCGAGCGATTCCCAATGTCCCAGGAACCGTTCGAGAGACAAGACCTTATGCACAAGTTGTTCGAGACCAATGCATGACATGAAACATCTAGCATATATAACACTACAATGCACAGTTCTGAACAACAAACACATAATTTCTATCTTCTTATTCTGATCTCACATCTCATGTTCAAAATATAAGGACTTGCCATAATTCAGGTTGTGCAGCATAGAAACGAAGAACATGCAACATAATTGATAACAAAAGCATAATTCTAACACTTCAAGCATGCAGTTCATTTCTTTTGACTTATCTTTTTAGTAAGGCAACATTTTAGTGAACTAGAGATCATTTATTAGGCATGCAAACTAAAGGATTCATCGAAGGGCCTAATCCACTCACCGATTGAATCGAACGAGAGAATGGGGAAGCCTTATGCAATGGTCACTCCTTAGTTATGCGTCCTAAAATTGCAACAATAATTGGTTAGCATCCTTCGATCTCTTTCCCTTACGTTTCGAAAAGAACGTGCAAGCGAGAAAAGCGAATCATGAAAACCAAGTCATCGAAAGCAAGATAAAACGTAAAGCAACACAAAACCAAGAAGCAAAGCAACCAACGAAAACTCTTGGATTTATTCAAATAAAAGCCGTTCCATCAATTTTAAGGGTTCATTGCATTTCGTCCATGTTGATTTGGCGGTAAGGTTTTCCCGAGACTCGATTCTCAACTGAGTCAAAGTAACAAGTGTTCCATAAGTAACCGTTTAGAGTGGGGCATTACATAATACCCCACTGAAAATAAGTTTCGTCCTCGAAACTTAAGAGATCAAGGAATCGAAGATCGAGGCATCAAGAGGTCAAAGGAATCAGACTCACCAATATCGTTTCCGCTCGTATAACGTTCAATATTCAACTGATACACTCTAGCCCTTCTCGTCTGATCATTTTGTCCATTAGCTTGGGATGGGGCAGGGTTCTGATTCTCATTCGCTGCCAAGGCCTTAAGGATTGGGCAATCACGGATCATATGACCTAGTTGTCCATAATTGAAACACCCCTTATTAAAGTGATGATAAAACCCTTTAGTGTAACCTGGACGTCCACAGAAGCTGCACACTTTCCCGTGGTACTCATCTGCATTGGCCTTCCTCTCAGTATCGGCCTTCTTCTTACCATTGTGGTATCTTTTAGCATGAGGATTTCGAGGAGCCGATGCATTTTCTGGAGCACTTCGTGGTATAAACTGTTCATTCTGCATAGCTGTCTCAAAAGCTTGGATGTACGATTTGCACTCTCGGTTCATAACATCCTTCCTTAGGTTATCATTTAGGCCTCTTATGAACTGATATGTACGAGGCCCCTCATTAAAAATTATTGAGCTAGCAAACTTAGCAAGTTTGGAGAATTTTGACTCATAGTCCTCGACGGACATGCTCCCTTGCTTAAGTTCGGTAAACTCATCTTCTTTTCTGTCTGACAGCAGGCAGAAGATATTGTGCAAGGAATGCCTCCTTGAACATTTCCCAAGTGATCTTACCATCCTGATGCTTTATCACAAGATCTTCTTTCTTAATTTGCCACCAGTCATGTGCAGATAACTGTAGCTGCATGTCTGCATACGCCACACTCTTATTCGCAGGTATCGAAGCAAACTCAAACAAGCCCTCCAACTTTGCGATCCAGTCCATTACCTTATTCGGCATAGTCCTGCCTTCAAAATCTGGAGGGTTCAACTTCAGAAACTCAGCACCTCTAAATGTAAACTTCTTGGCTGCTCGTCGAGGCTTGTTAGTTTCTGCTAAGCCTGCTCCCTAAGGCACAATAGCAGCAGTCATAGGTGTTGCGTCGGTTCCCGATGCACCACTGTCGGCTACAAGTGTTGTCACTATCTGAGTCAGAGAGTCAAGATATTGTTGTTGTGCCAAGGCTCTAGCATCAGTCCATTTTTGCTGAGCTTCGAACCGTTCCTGTTGGACCGTATGTCGATCATTATGATTCTCAAACATAACTATCAGTCTATCAATTTGGTCATCGCTCACGCTCGCTGCGCGCGATGTCCCTTGGTTACCTGTTATGGTCATCTTGCTGCAAGAAAGAGTAGCTTGCATTAGTCTCATAACGTATTATAGACTTATTGCATGGGATGTTGGATTTTCGTACTCTTCAAGATAGGGACATTAACAGCTTCGATTTACTTATATCGATTCACAACCATTTTTTGAAATTTGGGACTTTTTTTTAAATGTTTGAAAACTTATATCATTTTCAAAAATGATATTTGAAGAGGCCAAGGGCGTAAAGCCGTGCTCTGATACCACCTGTCATACCCTGATCCCGTAAGGGCCGATCGTCCTCGCTTGGTCCCTACGAAATCGATCGTCCTCACTTGGGCGCGATGTTGTGCAAGCCTAAGTTGCGCTTGCACCAGGGAAAGTACCGGCACAAGACACAAGTCAGACGAAAATATACATATATAGGCACAAAATGTAAAAGTAGAGAACCAAAGTTGAACACATTTGATAGGAACACAAAATATTTTCTTTTACTTAAAGATTTGGATTACAAAGTACTTGCTTGGCTGAGTTAAAAAATATTCCTTAGAAGGTTTACAACTCTTTTTACATTCCCAAAACTAGCCACAACGTCCATACATTATATCCTTTTAGTAGGACCTAAATCAAAACATCTTAGCAGAAGAGAAGTTTGCCCATAGGAGAGGAAAGCTAAGGAAGCAGCATGAGGACGGTCTCTCTGGAAGGATGCGCTAACACCGATTCAAAATGCTCACCAAGCTCTTACTACCAGAACTTGGAAATTTTCCCACAAACGTGGGTCAGTACTACAACATGTACTTATGAGCGACCGTGGCCAAACTCACCTAGAAATCCACACTAAGTAAGAATATGAAGCTAGCATTATTAGGTGATCTTTCTAGTTGTCTAGTTTCTTTTTAACAATACATGCAAGGAAACATAGACGATAGATAGCATATGCATATGATAATTCTTACCCATAGCCTAGGGTTATCTCTACAGCAGACACACAAGTTAACCACAATTTGCATATATGAATAACTTATAAATTAATCTTGGCATCAGGTGCTAGGTATGCAAGAATGTAAACCTAGCATGTGCCATAACTATATGATGGTCCATGGGTAGCCCCATGATTAGCAGTGGTGACCCAAGGTTCATCTCTTCACTAGCACGCGCATATGTCGGCAGCTGTGACTCAAGGTTCAGCTCTTCACCAACACACACGAATACTAGCAGCTGTGACATCATGGGTTCCATACAACACTAATAGACATATCGCCCCACTAGACCCCCAGTAGGTCGTATCCTAAGGATGAATCAAAAATCTCTTCTGGACTGAGTGATTCCAGTGCCCCAGGAACCGTTCGAGAGACAAGACCTTGTGCACAAGTTGTCCGAGACCAATGTATGACATGAAACATCTAGCATATATAACACTACAATGCACAGTTCTGAACAACAAACACATAATTTTTATCTTCTTATTCTGATCTCACATCTCATGTTCAAAATATAGGGATTTTCCATAATTCAGGTTGTGCAACATAGAAATGAAGAACATGCAACATAATTGATAGCAAAAGCATAATTCTAATACTTTAAGCATGCAGTTCATTTCTTTTGACTTATCATTTTAGTGAGGCAACATTTTAGTGAACTAGAGATTATTTATTAGGCGTATAGACTAAAGGATTCATCGAAGGGCCTAAGTCACTCACCGATTGAATCGAACGAGAGGATATGGAACCCTTATACAACGGTCACTCCTTGGTTATGTGTCCTAAAATTGTAACAATACTTGGTTAGCATCCTTCGATCTCTTTTTCTTATGTTTCGAAAAGAACGCACAATCTATAAAAGCAAATTATGAAAACCAAGTCATCAAAAGCAAGACAAAATACAAAGCAACACAAAACTAAGAAGCAAAACAACCAAGGAAAACTCTTGAACTTATTTTAATAGAAGTTGTTCCATCAATTTGAAGGGTTTATTGTATTTCGTCCGTGTTAATTTGGCGGTAAGATTTTTCCGAGACTCGATTCTCAACCGAGTCAAAGTAACAAGTGTTCCATAAGTAACCGTTTGGAACAGGGTATTACACTGTCAGCAACAAAGCTACAACAAATGCTCCAAATGTCAATGCATTGAATGCCAATGCACAAAAGAAGGAGTATTGTCATCCATGCGTCGCAGCAACCTATGCGCCTATATCCTCCATGCTTCTGTTCAAAGTATTCCAAAATAAAAACTTATAAAGTTTAAGTCTATAAACTTTGAATGAGGACTTGTAAAAGTATGAAAAATCTATACCATGCGCCAAATTGATCCACAGTCAAGCGCAAAAGTGATCCGGAGTAATGTGCCACCAACATCCTGAGTAGTGTTCCTACGTACCAAAGAAGTGGCATGCGCCACTACTACTTTAGTGTCCCCATGTGCCAAAGTAGTGCCATGTGCCACTACTACTCTAGTGTTCTCATGTGCGAAAGTGGTATCATACGCCACTACTACTCCATTGATTTTTATGTGCCACTACTACCATTGATCTTCATGCACCATTATTGATTTTCATGCGCCGAGTGGCAGTGTTCCAAAGGTGCATATCAGAATCATTATAACTAGAGTATTCTACGTGTCACGAGTATTATGGGCATCAGCAACCCCAGATCTCATACGACCACATGGCCACCTAGTACAAATATGTGCCACCATATACGAATATACATACATAAAGGCCTTCCTAGGGCTATAAATAATAGGCGTCTCACACACACAAAAAGGAGGAGAAGGAGAGAAGGATTGGCAGTCACATCTATGCACAAAAATAGAGGAGACAACAGAGAGAGGAGAAGAAGACAAAAGCTCCTCGAAGCCCGGTCACCCTTTCTGGTCCAGGATCGTCAACGGAGTAAAGGAGCCATTGTAGTGCTCAATCTCTACCGTCACACTTGCTCAGATCTTATATTTTTTATTGTACTTAAATCCTTTTGTATTAGGGATTCTTTTGTACTGTTTGCCATTCCCAATAAATAAAAAAGTTTGCTCGACTTTACGATTATTTTTTGGCGATGTTGACATCATAAGTATTAGAGTTGAGTGTAGGTACCCATGGGTTGTGTTCATGTGTATGTGAGTTAGTGTCTAGTTAGGGATGGGTATCAATGTGGTTATGGAGTTTGGTTATAAGTATCCTAGTATCTTAGAGTAGATGAGTATCAAGTGTTACCTTAATACCAATTTAGAATAGAGTATGTGTGTGTGTGTGTATATATATATATATATATATATATATATATAGGTTATGGTATTGAGGGTAATACTAGTGAATAATTTCTTAATTTCTAACATTCGGTTGGACATAATGTTAGGAAACACACTAACACACATACACACACACACACACACACACACACACACACACACACACACGGAGGTATCATAACTAGAAGGAGATTGTCTGTGCATATGTCTAGTGTACATAGATATAAGACTTGGTATGGTGTCAAGTGTAGGTATGATTGGTATAGTGTCAAGATACAAGTATCTTGAGTATAAGAGTGTCCACGTTTTCCTTGTGAGTCATATCTCTGGAAAAAATTTACTTCTGAAAGCCTTTTGAGGCTATTAAAGTTCTACCAAAAATGGGTAAGAACAAAATGACCTAAATATTTAAAAAGACTTGTGGTGAGAAAAGCCTCTCAATCTTTCATTTTTAGCTTTTTTCATAGAACTCTAATAGCCTCAAAAGGCTTGTAGAAGTAACTTTTTCAGAAAATGGCTCACAAGGAATATGTGACGACACTCATATCCTCAAATCAGAGTTGTCCACATGTCTACTAGGTTTGGAAATCAATATCAAGATTATCTATTTACTTATTATAAAGATATTCATGAATCACGATATGGATACTCACGCATCATAACTCGGATACTCACACATAAATAGGAGTTGTTACTTTGATGAACATGTATATCCATCTTTGTATCCATTTGAATAATATACTTGAACAATGTGTATCCATCCTTGAAGAAGTATTTAAAATTGGATTTGAATTACTACCTACGACATCATGAGTGAATGTACAACTGTCATCCTGATGACATGTGTGGTGTGCGGGATAAATTTATACGTAGGCAGTTTGCCAAGAAGTTCCCTCAGTACATAGACGACACCAAAATTGAGTGTTCATGTGTGAGATATCGCAACTTTAAATATCATTCAGAAGTGGATGTGACATATCATTTGTACGCGAGAAGTTTTATGCCAAATTACTATCAGTGGACCTCACACAGAGAACTTGTGCCTTTAACATCGAAGTCAGAGCCTAATGTGGAGCCGTATATGGATGTCCACGACCACGCTACTTACGACGACGGATGAGTGAACATGATTTTTGACGCTGCGAGACCTAATTTTGATCCGGACAATCATGATGTAGCTAATAAGGCACCGAATATCGATGCTGCAAAGTTCGCAGATTTATTGGAGAATGCAAGGACTCCATTATATCCTGGTTGTGAGGATCATTAACCATTGGAGGTGGTTACAAGATTATTGAACATCAAGTCTAATTTTAACATGTCACAAGAATGCTACAACCGACTGATCGAGTTGATTATAGAGATCTTGTCAGCGGGTGCTAAGTTACCTAAAGACTTCTACCGGTTTAAGAGGAAGGTAAGATCGCTCTAGATGGGATACAAGAAAATTGATATATGTCATTACGGGTGCATGTTGTACTAAAAAGACAACAAGGATGAAGATGTGTGCAGATTTTGTGGTGCTGATCGCTATCAGGTAACTGGTACAGGAAGGCATGTCGATGCAAGGAAGACGACCGATTCGATGCACTATTTTCCATTAACGCCGAAGTTACAGAGATTTTTTATGGTGAAGGAGACTGCCAAAAATATGAGTTAGCATGAGCGAGAACAGATTGAAGGAGTGTTGGATCACCCATCTGATGGAGAAGCATGAAAGCACTTCGATTGAGAGTATCCCAATTTTTCTTCAAATCCATGTAATATAAGATCGAGGATCTCCTCCGACAGTTTTACCCCTTTTGAACTTTCGGGCTTCCAGTATTCGTGTTGGCATGTGATCGTCACTCCGTAAAACCTACCGTCTTGGATGTGCATAAAGACTTCGTATATGTTCTTAACCGTCATCATCCTGGGTCTGAACAACCCGAAAAGGAACATCGATGTGTACTTATAGACGTTGATAGATGAGTTGAATAACCTGTGGGAAGTAGGCGCCAATACATATGATATTTCCAAAAAGCAGAATTTTCAGAAGAGGGAAGCACTTATGTAGATCATCCATGACTTTTCGGCTTATAGAATATTATTAGGATAGAGCACTCATGGTCGTCTCTTATGTCTGTATTGCATGGACCGTACTAAGGCTTTTCGTTGGAAACACGGAGAAAAACCATGCTTCTTCGATTGTCATTAATAATTTCTTCCACCAGATCATCTGTTTCGAAAGAACATGAATAATTTTTGTGCTGGCGTTGTGGAGAAGGCAATTCCACGGCCAAGATGGCCCGGAGATACGATATGTGAAGAGTTAAAAGATTTATCAAGTGTTATCGAAGTGCCTACTAAGGGATACAAGTGTGTAGATTTAGTCGCACTCATAACTGGATGAAGAGGAGCATATATTGGGACCTACCATATTGGAGCACCAATCAGATCAGACATAACCTTGATGTCATACATATCAAGAAGAATGTGTTTGACATAAAGGGGAAGACAAAATATAATCCCAAGTTCAGGTTGGACTTGGAAGAAATATACAGACGCCATGTGTTGCATTTGATAGAGGAAGGGAATAAAAAGTATAAGCAGCCTAAAGCAATTTTCTCACTGGACAAGGAGGATAAAGAGAGAGTTTGTAGGTGGATTCATGGGCTTAAATTTCCAGATGGGTACGTGCCGAATCTGAGAAGATGCGTCGACCCAAAGGAGAACAAACTGACAGATATGAAGAGCCATGATTATCACGTATTCATGGAGAGGTTAATTTTGAATGTATTTCAGAAATTCTTATCGCAGGTACTCAGGGCCGACCCAAAGGGTAGGCGAGGTGGGAGACCGCACTTGGCCCCTCTATAGGCAAGGCCCCTAAGCAGAGGCCAAGGGTACTTACTAGCCCAGTCAATCCTTGTAATTGAGAGGTCCGAAGAGGCTCTAGATCCACTTAAGTAGCATTTTATAGTATGTCTTAGTAGGAAGGCAGGTCAAAGGGGGGTCTAGATCCACTTAAGTAGCATGTCATAGTATGTCTTTAGTAGGAAGGCGGATCAAAGGGGGTCTAAATCCACTTATACATGGTAAGCTTTAATAATCAAAATGACAATAACAGAGTTTGAACCATTGATCAAAAAATGCATTGAGAGAGCTATTATTACGAGACCAACTAATTTACTTGTTATTTTTTTAATATCTTTTATCACTCTAACAGCTACTTTTTTCTTGTCTCCAAATGATCTTATTTTTATTTGTCTTGTTTGACTGTTAGAAGAAAAAACACTAAGGTTACTCAACTAGTAATTTTTATTTGTTAATTTTTTTAGAAGATTTCTGATTAATAAAATTGGTATTCGGGAAAAAAAATTTAATAAAATATATTTAGGAATGTTAGTCCCCTTTTCCGGCGCACTTTAGTGCATATTGTCCTTAGCGCACTTTGGCGCACATTGGTTGCTAGCCCGGCCATTAGTTAGACTGGAACCGAAAGTTATGGAGAGAGTGGGTTTGGTTGGGTTGGTGGCATGTGTAGCTTGGATGGGTTTAAGTGATCCAACGTTCCATATCTCAAATCTAAACCTATATATTTTTATTTCTCTCTCTACTTATTCTATTTTCTTTCTATTTCTCCCCCTTAGGTTTTCTCTCTCCCTTCATAGGCAAGTATATCTTGCACAAGAAAAAAAACCACGGATTTATGCATGCTTTTAGTTCTTAATAATTTATGTTTATTTCTAGCTCATATTGTTGGGACCGAGCACCCATTCATCTTTAATACTTGTTCTTAATTTTTCTTGGTTGAATTGTATGGACCTAAGTTTGGGTCTATGGGTTCACTTTTATTTTTTTGGGATTTGATCTCCCAAAAAATTTGTGTTTTATAAAACTAATTACCTCATAGTATAGAGCACCATATTTTACGTAACTTTGCTTTTGGCCGTGCTTGATTTCGAGTCCAGCTAAGTTTAGTGCTAAAACTTGATACAATTCGTATACCAAATGGCTGACTGTAGAAGAAGAACAGTGTTCTGTGAAGAGTATGAAAGATGACCCATTTGGCGTAAAAATATGTATGTTTCACTTTGGGCTCATTGATGTGTTGTCCCAATTCTTCGTGCGTACTAATCATACTGCACTCAGTCTCCTAGCAAAAGTGCGTCAGTCACACTCCTTGAGTCAGTGGTGCACTATCGAGAGGAAAACTCAGTTGGCACAATTTGGTGCGTATTCAATCAAAGTTATCCCTAAGAAACCAAGAGAAAGTGCACCACAATCAGTCAGCGCATTTTCTTCGCGTTTGGCAATCTGGTGCACTTTTTCTATGTTTCGTCAGCCGGCGCACTTTTCTTACGTTGGTCTGCTTGCGCACTTTATTCCCTCTTCATTTTCTTAGGGATGAGGCTTCGGTTGGTTTCTCGATTTCTGTGTTATTGATTTGTGTGCTCCTTAACTGATGAGTTTCTCAACTGTCGAGCTTTGAGAAACTTTGGTTGTACCTCTGACTTTTAGCTAGCTTGCTCACGCACTTTTTTTGAAAGCATGCCTTATTCTTGCCTACATACTTTGTCAAGTGCGTAGTGTTAGTTAACTTGACAAAGTGGCCACCCCTTTGTAGCTCACGCAATTTCTTGCAAAAGTGCGCCAACCTTGTTTTGTGTGTTTGAGCGCCAAATTTGTTTTGTGTGTTTGTGCACCAACCTTATTTATATGAGTTTGTGCGCCAGCATTGTTTCTGTGAGTTTGTGCGCCAACCTTACTTCGTTGTTTTTGTGAGCCACCTCTTTTGTAGCTCACGTACTTTATGCGCCCCTGACTTCATGAGACTTTATGCACCCTAGACTTCATGCGACACCCTGAGCATGCGCTTGATTAGTTCATGCGCCTGACCTTCATGCGTATAATTTTATGTGCATGTTATCCTTGGTGACTCCATGAGTGCACGTAGTACTTTCATTATGTGTTCACTCAATTTAATCGGAATATTTCTTATCATTCTCTATGTGGTTGATCTTGTAGTATTGCTTGTGTTGTGATTCTAAGGAAGAATAGACTTAGAAACTAGACCTCATGCTAGACATTACCATGTGCTAAGATTGGCTTCATACATGGCATGAATATGTGTTGGACTTGAAATTTTCTCGGTGAACCAGATTAAGTGAATAGTGACTAATTGCTATGTGCATGACATAAGCTTCGCGTTATAATGTGATCAAGATTCATGTGACCCAATGATAATTGGTAATTAGACTCAAATATTGTATCCGTGTTGATACGATTATTGTCTTATAAAGTTCCTAGTCTAATGTGCACTGAGGTACGACATATCGTGTTACGTTTTAAAGTGATTATATTTAGGATGTGCATAAAGAATGTCTCCAAATTCCTGAACGCATGATACCCTAAATATACTATTTTGACCAGCACGGGCATGATATGCGAGTCAAATACCAAAGCGTGGCTAGAATATTGATTTATTATTATTGCATATATGCTCGGATGAATCCAAATTGAACTTCCATGAATTCGTATCTAGCGTGCCCGTACTTTGTAAGACATCTTAAGAAAAATTCTCATGCGGCCATGCCTTAAGATTTTTAAACACAATATAAAGTTAATTAAGCAACTAAAAGTGGTAGTAACATGGGAAGGAAACGGTATCCCGAGATCATGCCAACGAAACATTACCACAGAGATTTAAATTTAAGTGCGTAATGGGTTGGTCACCACAGATATTTTATATCATCTGCCTTAGTGGAGTGTAGTATCTGACCTATTATAAATATGTTGAGCCACTATTTTACTATAGGAACATTGGAACCGCTAATACTGTATTTTTAGGGCAGTAGCCCTACCGAAAACTGGTACAATTTGTGAAGTGCATGTATATTCATCTATTTGGCTAGGTTAGCTCATGTTCGGTAATGGCGTGATCTGAGGATACCTATTATGCATTATTCTGGAAAAAAACTCAGACTCTAGAAATAGCAAGTCGTACAAGTGATTGGCCAATTTTATAAATTGGACTTGGTTGTGATGTATTATTCTATTAGTAGCATAGGGAAATGGACTATCATAGTGTGATGGATTCAACCCTTATCCTTGTTTTGTTGTAGGGTTAGGCATTTGTGCTAGGATATGCCATGAACCTACACTACGACGCAGAATTACTATATATATTTATTGCTTTGTGTTTTATTTTTTCTTTTTGTGCTTCCTTTGTGGTACTTGTTATTTGGGGTCTAACCCCATTGGTTTTGCATAGCCAGATTTTGAGCCAACACCCGAGGATCCAGCGTACTAATTTCTTCCGACTCATGACGCGTACCAGGAACATGGCCGCCAAGGATAACGAGTGGGTTACTTTATTCACTGCTCGTCTTTTATAAACTATATTCTTTTAGACGTTTAGCCAACCGGCACATGTTAGCCGACAAATCTGAACACTAGTTCCTTACATGACTGTATATATTCAGCCTGTAACTGACTCATTATCATGTATACCTTGATCTTACATCTGGCACACCATTCTGTATTGTCAGATCTCTAAAGAATATTCTGATGTAGCATTTGGGACATCTTACTGCTTATTTTGAAGTATTCTATATTATTGCTGGTTGTTTGAATGATTGAGACATAGAAGTTTTTGACCCTAGAAGACTTGATTATAGCATGCACCCCCTTGTCTAGTTACGGTCATGATCGCCGTACTATGTATAGTACCTTGTACGTGGTAGCTAGCCATGTCCGTCTCCGTATTCTGGTAAAAGGGCATGACAAGGAAAATCAAATATTTTTTATTTATAAGTTCAAGAGGTCTCCCTTTCAAATTCCATCCTAGGCCCCAAGATTTATCGGACCGGCCTTACAGGTAGTTTGGGATCTATTGACATAGCTTAGCATATTCTTCAGAGATCTTTGTTCTACAAAGTTGCTCGTCGGTCGTCTAGAAAAGCAGGAGAATGACATTGCGATAACACTGTACAAGCTCGAGAGGGTATTCCCTCCTAGATTCTTTGACTCCATGGAACATTTACCAATTTATCTACCTATGAGTCCCGTGTTTGTGGACCTGTAGGTTATCGGTGGATGTATCCGTTCGAGCGGCAGTTGAACCACCTAAGGAGAAAGGTAAAAAAATAAGGTGTGGGTCGAGGGTTCTATTTATGAAGCTTATGTTCTCGAGAAGATTACAAAATTTTATTCTATATATTTCAAGCCTCATGTTGCTACTAATCGGACGAGAGCCCTAAGAAACGACGACGGGTATCAGGAATCTAATTATGCAATACGAAAAGTATTCAATGTATTCGAAAAATATTCGAGAAAAATACAGAAGAGATTTCTGAATGACAACGAGCTAAGGGCTGTTTAGTTATATATATTACTCAACTGCATCAAGGATGAAGTGGAGAAGCTCTAGGGATAAGTAATTAATACGTCCACATTCACGTTATCTCAATGTAATAGTATACGGTATTACTATAACATTAATTGATCGATATTTTCTTTTTTAGCACATTCAATAATGAGGTGAGGTCAAATAGACCATACATAACATATGAAGAAGTAGCCTAGGAAATGAGACATAATTTTCCTTCTTGGTTGAGTGTATATGTAAGGAGCTCAGTAATTACTTTTTGTATATGCACTAACACAATAATTAACGGAACGTTGAACTTAATTTCTTATCGTATGGTATTTATGTCGATCGTCCAGACGCAACACTGGAGAATGAATCTAGAACTCTAGCTAAGGGGCCAATTTATGCCATCAAAATTTGGCTAAGTTATTGTGTAAATGGGTTTAGCTTCAAGTCAACAACTGCCCCGATTAGGGACAACTTCCTAGATCTCGACCACGAAAAATAGTTGTTTGTGTATCAGATCTTCGAACTAGAAAGATGTCGATACAGAAAATAATTTCTATGGCGTCTTACGGGAGATTGTGGAGTTGACATATAATTACGGAACAGAGCCTGCTATGATCATGTTATTTATGTATGATTGGTTCGATCCAATCCAAGATCAAGATTAAAAAATAGACAAGCATGGTCTTGTGGATATAAACTATTGGCGTTGATATCAAGGCTACGAACCATTTTTTCTATCAAGTCAGGCTCAGCTCGTGTACTTCACAACTTATCCTAAACAAGGAACAACAAGGTCAGACTAGTGGGCAATATGCAAGACCAAAGCTAGAAATACCTTTGACGTTGACAAAATAGCTTATCAAGAGGATGAGCTACCTCTTGTAACAAATATTGTAGATGTGCACTCAACGGAAGTTTCTCATTACACGTCTAATTGTGTAGGAGAGGTAGAATTATCCAAAAAGAAAAATGAAGTAGATATAAGTGAAGATGAGGCGGAATAGGAAGAGGAGGACGAGGAAAACGAAGAAGATGAATTTTTAGCAGAGAATTAAAAATAAAATAAAATTCATTTAGTCTTTTGACATGTATTAATTTTTTACTGTGGAATGTAACATCTATTTAGACTTTTGACATGTACTATATTTTAGTTATGGAATATAAAATCTAAAACTACATATAATATGTACCTTCTAAATGATGTATCAAGATAAATATATATGGATACATATATTTCTATTTGTTATCAATTATATTCTTTATTTTTATCAATCTTAACAGATAGCACCCATGATCCGAGCATGTCGCTTAAGAGAGGTACCTCCTACTGTTAAGAAGGAAGTGGTATCTCCTACTGTTAAGGACGAAGTGATACCTATAGAGGAAGTGGTACCTCCTATTATTAAGGAGAAATTGGTTGTCAAGGAGGAAGTAGTTATTAAGGAGGAAGTGGTACCTCCTACTGTTAAGAAGGAAGTGGTACCTCCCACTATTCATACTCGAGAAGTTCCAGTTGGGCAGGCACCAGCTTAAATGGGAAGTTCTAGCCACCTAGCACCTATAGCGGAGATGGATCACCTAGATGATGCCTATGCGGAGTGGCTGAGGAACTGATTTCTACCCCAGCGTAGACAAGCATAATAGAACTTTTACCCGAATTTGTCTTCGAAAGATTTATCGTTGTATTATCTTTCTCGATTAGACTTCTTTGATGTATTATCTTCCTGGATGTATTATCTTTCTAGATTAGACTTATAGTTATTACTAGACTTGTTTACAACTTGAAAAATTAGATTAATTCCTTCTCTATATATCATATTGTGTTATCTTAGCATTTGATTGAGTATTATTTTGTGATATTATTGTATTTTAGTTATGGATGTATTGAGAAATTGGGTGTATTATCTTACTTAATTATTTTCTTATAACTTTTATTTTGTTTATCATAAGTCAGGTATGGCAGGACGACATGGATCGTTCGGTCACTCCAGAGGTAGAGGTGGAGTATCTAGAAGACATACCACTCCGACTGGCAGTTCTCCATCGAGACATGGTACTGGGAATGGACCCTCGTCTCCACGTACTCTACTATTTAGACCACTTACATCCCCTCCTGGCAGTACTCCTGGGACGAGCACTTCCAGGACTAAGACTACTCCTCCTTCCATCGTTCCTCCTGCTGACGGTACCATGGAGAGCGAGGAACATATGGATGAGGATCATCCGAATGCGCCTTCGTCCTCTATGTTTTAGAGCGATCCTCCGTGTGCTCCTGCGAACGAGACGAGAACTAAGATTTTGGCCAACGAGCCTACAAAGTAAGTTAATTAGTTTTAGTTTTCTTACACATTTATGAATATATATTCACTTTTTCTTGAATATAATTATCTATGTATAAATATCGTCCCTCGATGGTATAGAGATCATTGGGTCACACTACTAAAATACAGATGAATAGTGATATCATTTTCCATCGCCAAAATGTCGCTATTCACTATTAGCGACTACCCGGTGACGGTATTTAGACGAAAAATACCCATCGATAAATGCCACGTCACTAAAAGATTTCGTCGCCAATCAGTCAATTTTTTTACTACAAAATGCGACAGTAATTAAGTTTATAATGACGTCTAGATAGCTATGAATTTGTGTCAAAAAGGGCATCGGGTTAGCGACGTTATAGCAACATTATTTATGTTCTTGATACTAAAGAAAAGTCTGATACTCAAGTTGGCGACGGAATAACGACATTACTTACTGTCGGGAGAAAGTTGCCTGTCCGTCAAGGTTGGTAATCCATCGCCCAAGAATAGAAATTTACTTGGCGACGGTTGTATCCGTCACTAGCGTGTCATAAGTACGTCGTAGGTAGCCGCTAAGTCTACGGATGTTCGTATATAATATGCACATAACTGCAAAAAAAACTTTTAAATACTGATATCCCAGGATATGTGGTTTATATAAAACATGTTAAACACTATCAATATATCAACCACTCAGCGCAACCCGCTATAGAATTACGGTCCAATCGGACCTTCAACGGCACAAATGCACGCTGGAAACACACTCGAGACATAATTCAGTAAAGACATATAATTAATATAATAAAATTAATTGCATACATGAACAAAATCCATAAGTCCACGACCACAAGTCCAAATAAAATAATCAAAGTACATGAACAACATCCACAAATCCACGACTACGATAACACAAATAAACAATATCCACAAGTCTGCGATTACTACAACACAAATAAATATCAAATATAAAAAAATTACTGATCTGTCGGTGTTCCCTGGTCACGCAAACGTTCAAAGACATCCAAAGGAATTTCATTCACTAATTCAGATGGTAGTGAACCTAACGCCTCCGGCGGCAATAAACTTAGGAGTCTCATCACTGTGTCAGCAGATAGAATAGGGCCAGAAGTAGCAGCGGGAGAAGCAGAGGCACCAGAAGGACCAGATATCGTGGCTCCAGGGACAACAACGGGAGAAGCACGAACATCGAAAGAACCATTCTCCATGGAGGCCTTCATGCTGCTGATCGACTCCTGCATACCCACCACTGGCCTGCAATGTGGTCATCGCTGTAATAATTTGCTCTATCCTATCAGGTTGTGCCGCAGCAGAAGACGTTGGCAGTGGAGGTCTCGAGTATACTGACATCTGCGACGCCAAGGAGCCAATGCCATAGATGCGTCTGCCTTTCCCTCTTCCGTCAGCGGCCTGTACAAAAAGGTCGTTCGTCCGAGCGGCCACGGAAGAGGACGTTGTAGCGAGCGAAGACTAAGCGACACTCTCTTTCACCCTATCCTGAGTGGTCCAAGAGGCGCTCTCAGTCTGCAAAGATTGGAACACAGCCTATCCAATGAACCGTGCTTAATTTTCTAATGGACTTCTAACTTGTAATATAAATTCTAATACCTCATATTATTCTAACGTATAATATAAATTGAAATACTTACAGCAGTAGCTTGTTGGCCTTATCGTCCACGTAGCTCCGTCATTCCCCCTCTTGTGAGTATACTCAAAAACATCGACAAAACTGATACTAGAGGGATCTCCCCCCTCCTTCACCAGCTTCTCCGTCTATGTATGAAATATTAAGAAAATATATTAGCATGATAATTAATATTATTTAAGTATATAATAAAAATATTTAAGTACTTCGTGTTATCTTACCAGGTTTCGTTGATGCATAGCGATGGGGATCGATCCACCAGTATGCAGACTCCCATGAGTTCGCGCCTTCTTTCCTTGCTCGGACCTCTTCTTGAACTCAGGAGTATCAAGCTCCTTTTGCATCTTCTCCCAAAAATCATCATGGATCCAGGGTTTTTTGTCCTTTCCACCATTTACCCTATTTTGTAAATCATCCTTCGTATCTCGCATCTTTTTGCTACAGGCACCGTGATATGTCTTCCTGATCTCCGCATCGCGATGCTCGGGCCACCAATAGATTTTATGACATAAAAATTCAATTAAAAAATAATATAAATAGATTAAAAAATAATTAATAAATATAATAACAGAAAAGATCGTATATACATTTATCTGGTCAAGCCATATATACTACATGTCGGGCGGCACATCAGAGAATCGAAGGTAGGGGTCGTGGTAGTTCCCCCTAATGATTTCCCCAAGTGTTGGAGTAGCACTGTAGGGAAAAAAACCTACAAAGAAATAACAACTGATTATTTAGTTGAATAAATAAATGAAACATATAAAATTAACTGCATCAGATGAAACATATAAATTTACTTACAGCTCTTTGGTCGCGGGCCAAAGCTCATTTCTGAACTGCCCCTCCGGTCTCTCTGGTTGTGTCGGAGGACCACCCGGTCGTGGGATATACCGACTACTAGCAGCATACTCTAAGTTCGGATACTCCGGGGCCCATCGTACAGCTACCAGAGTATCTGGTGGACGAACTAACGATGGGGTATCGGGATCTGCATCAGATGATGATGGGGGCATAGATGCCGATGATGGAGCGTCGGGGACGTATGCCACAAATGGCGGAGTGTCTGTGCATATAGCCGATGGCAGAGTGGAGGTGCCTGCGACCGACGAGGGGGTATCGGGATCACGTGATCAAGGAGATAATCTATCCCCAAGTAGTATAAGATCACAACCACCTCGATCACGTCCACGATCACCATGATTACGACCATGATGACCACGATCACCATGACCACGACCACCAGCCATCTATGATCACGATTCACATATATAGACATCTAATAAATAAAACTAAACAATATAATAGACATCTAATAAATAGAACTAACCAACAAAACAGTTATAAATACTAAGATAGAAGAATTTTCAGTAAGAGAGAAGTATTTTTAGTAACAAAATTAAACTCCATCTCTAGGTACAGCATGTAGACAACATAGGTAATCTAATCATCGCCATCGACATCGCCATCGCCATCGTCATCGTCGTCATCGTCATCATCCTTATCAAGCTCTTCTTTATCTTCTTCCTCTTCTTCTTCTTTTTCAAAGACATCTTCCTGGTCGTGGACAAGGCCAATTATATGGTTGTGAGCTACGTCTTGTATATCAACCTCTTCTTCCCCTCTAGTTTCCTCGACAATAGTTTCAACATCAATATTATCCACGGCATCTTCTTCCGACTGATGTCCCAAATATTGAGGCTCTTGGACCTGGTCCTCCTGGTATACTGGGTCTCCAACATTGAAAGTATTTCTAGCTTTAGTCTTACATGTCGTCCACCAGTCAAATCGATCTCTACGACACCTTGGGTAACTTATATAGTATACTTCAACAGTTTGACTTACTATCACAAACGAGTCAGACCATCTATATCTCCTGTAATGGTTTATATCGACAAATTCAAATTATTTATTAATTTTTCATCCTTGATTTGGTGTTGTGTCGAACCAATCATATTTGAACATCACAATATTCATGTCATTTGAGGCCGAATATTGTAACTCTACAATATCCCGAAGTATACCATAATAGTCAAAGTCTGGCTCGTCATCGGAGATGGTCCCTCTTATACAAATACTGAAATCCTTTGTATTCAAGCCGTCAGTAAGAAATTCAGTATTTATCAGATTTTTAGTTGCATTAAACTTGAAGCCATTAATGACATAGCCTGGCCAAGTCCTTGCTTCCTTAATCGGTCCCAATGCCAAATAACGAAGGATCTTATTTATGAGTGTTGTTCCAGGCAAGAAAACCTGTAAACACACGTCGATAATAGACATGTTATTAGCGACATATACAAAAATGGTAGCGGCAGTATATTTAACATATTATCTGAGTTGCTTACATATTTGCTAAATCAGGACGTAAAGTTACAATCGACCTCTATTTGAAGTTCCTCCTCATTAATTTTGGGTGTCCTCATTTTAACTTTATCTCTAAATACACTGAGAGATAGAATCAAAATGAGTTAGTATATTTTATTAACAATATTAGAGATAACTGTCAAAGTCTAGTCACTTACATCTCCAAATCTCTCACTTCTTGTATGTCACAATTTAACAATACATATCGATGAGCTGCATCTAACTCATCGTCACCCAACCACCGTTTCTTACTAGCCCCAATAGGCTTGCCCCTCACATTGAATATCGACAAGCCTCCATTGTAGCGTGCATCTCCTACGTCTTCGCCATTCTTTGGATCTTTATTTCGATTTGTCTCGACATAAGTATCAAAATAAATTGAGCATAAGTTTGAGACCTCCTCGATAATATATGCTTCACATATCGAAGCCTCTATATGAGCCTTGTTTTCAACTTTCTTCTTAAGATGGTATAGGTACCTAGAAAGACATATTACTTTGAAATAATTTAGAGTAAAAAATTCACTTAATTTGTTAATCAAAATGTGTCTTATATTAATATTTTATCTTTCAAATGGATACATCAATCGATACTGAACAGGTCCACCAACACGTGCTTCGTACAGTAAATGAATCAGCAGATGCTCCATACTGTCGAAAAAGACAAGAGAAAATACTTTCTCTAATTTGCAAATTCTCACTCCTCAAGTTCAACCATATGTTGCACCGTCAGCTTACTTGAACAAACATCCCTGAAGAATATATATAGCTCGGCCAACAGAATCCATACAGCAGGAGGCAACAACTCTCTAAAAGCAATAGGTAATAACCTTTCCATAAATATATGGCAGTTGTGACTCTTCATTCTCGTTATCTTGCGTTCGTTGAGATCAACGCATCTAGACAAATTCGATACATAGTCGTCGGGAAATCGTAAACTGGATATCCAGTTGCATATTATCAATCTATCTTCTCTGCTTAATGTGAATATCGCTATTGGCTTCATAGGTCCACTAGCTCCCCTTTGTATTAAGTTTAACTAAGAAAGCTTGTATATCTCGGCCATGTCTTGTCTTGCTTTGGGATTGTCCTTTGTCTTTCATTTAATATCCATAACGGTATTAAAGACATTATCGAACATATTATTTTTGATATACATGACATCAAGATTATGTCTTATAGATTATCTCTCCAATAAGGTAAGTCCAAGAAGATACTTCGCTTGTTCCAATTATGTCTATGTCCAAATCCCTCGACACGATTGTTCGATATTAGATCTTCTATCATGGTCGGCAAATCCTTCACCTCTTTCCAAATATTGTATCCCGATAATCTGGTAGGTGGACGAGAAATTTCTTGCTTTACAGCTCTAAATGCCTCCTTGTTCTTTCTCCAAGGATGTGACGCGGGTAGAAATTGATGGTGACAGTCAAAGAATAAGGCTTTCCCTCCATGTTTAAGACAGAACGCCTTACTTTTTCCCATATATATCGGACAAGACTTAGTGTCATGGGTACTCCATTCCGATAACATACCATATACAGAAAAATCATTGATAGTCCACATAAGTGAAGCACTCATCTGAAAGTTCTGTTTTCTTGAAATATCATAGGTCGTGATGCCCAACTCCCGCAGTTGTTTCAATTCATCCACCAACAGCTGCAAATATATATATCGATATTCTTCATCGGATTTCTGGGACCAGGTATGATAACTGTCAAGAACATATAAGGAGTCTTCATACACATCAATGGCGGTAGATTGTAAGGGGTAAGAATCATCGGCCAACATGATTATTGAGATCTCGACTGTTCGAAAAGAGCGAAGCCATCATAACATAGCGCCAATCGAACATTTCTAGGCTCCGCAGCAAAATCCGGATAATATCGATCAAAATGCTTGTACGCCTCTCCGTCGGAAGGATGTAACAATTCTCTATCATCTTTTGTACGTTCCTCGTTATGCCACGTCATGTGTTCTACTATATTAAGGGACATATACATCCTCTGTAAGCGCTTCGTGATCGGCAAGTAATGCATGTACTTGTACGGACGTAGTTTTATTCTAGTTGACTTTTATTTTCCCCGGATTGGCTTGTAACGATCCGCGTGGCAGAAACTGTATCTTTATTTGTCCTCATTCTCCTTATAGTACAACATGCATCCATTACAACAATAATCTATCCTTTTGTACCCCAGTCCGAGTTGTCGGACCATCATCTTTTATTTGTAGAAGTTTTTAGGAAGCTCTTTCGATTCTTTCGGTAACACCTCTTTGAATAATTGTGCGATCCGATCATAACAAACTTGCAATAAGTTAAAATTAGACTTTATGTTCAACAAGCGCATCACTACCGACAATACTGAATGAGTCTCACAACCAGGATATATATGAGTATCTTCATCCTTAAATATATCATAGAACTCATTTGCATCGGAATTCGGATCCTCCGGATTAAAATTAGTCCATGCCGCATCATACACTATATCTCGTGCCAAGTTGTAGTCTCCATATTCAACATAGTCTACATCATCTTCAATGGCAACATCCACAACAAAAGAAGATTGTATTTCCATATAAAGTTTACCTTGCGATGCCCATAGGCCGTAATCACGTACAAAACCTTTAAGGTTCAAATGCTTCCTCACAATCACCACTTCTTCGTAACGTCTATACGACAATGAGCACATGGACACTTAATTTTTGGACCATCCATGTAATCAGGTTTGCTCATGGCATACTTAAGAAATACTTCAATGCATGCCTTAAAATCGCCACTCAGACCAATCATGCTCTCGTGTTGCCGCATGTACATCCACGTACGATCAACCAAGTAACAATCCATTGCTTGGTGGGTATAGAAAATTTTGTATCGTAAGATAAAATACACAGAAGAAATTAGATGTACATACGACATTAAATGAACATTCTAAAATTATTGTAATTCGTACTTTGCGTATTCTACCTAGCGAAAAGTAGAGTTACATGTGAAAGTTACAATATCGACATTTGTTTAATATGATGCCTTTTCGTATAGTATCAACATGAATTCGGTTATCGATGGCTCATAACACTACCCAAAATTTATTCTAACATACATTAGTGTGAATCATCTAAGTTCTGTACATCCGTGTAGTATATGTTCTTATCAAATGTAGTATCTGAAGGATATAATAGAATTAAGCTGAACCCACATAATGTAATGCTAAGACATCAGCTCACAATATAAAATATAGTGATGGGTTATGATATCATCATTGCCGAGGGATGGGGGCCAAAGGACAGTCAATATTATCTATGGCAGCATGGTCTCTACCTCTCCAATCAAATGGCTGCATGGACTATGCCTCGCTGTTATTAGGCCAAGTTCTTGCTTCCTGGAGAAGTAATCCAAATTTTCTAATTAGTTTGTATGATATGCTTTAGTTGGAGCTAGGACATGCTGTGAAAATCTAAATTTTGATCTTATGAACTCGTTTTTCTATGATGGTTTCATCCAAAGTTGCAAACACCTACAAACCCGAGCTCTACCCCCAAAAGCTTAGTACTCACTGATACTACTTATCCTCACACTCATACACCCATAACACAATGTGCCATAGACCTCTTCGCTTCCTCACATCCATGTATCATGGATACATTGATACCTAGCCACTCAACCTCATATTATCACACTAATATATCATATACTCACTATACAGCCACATATATAATCACAGTTGTTGCAAAGTCTGTACAACTGTCCTCATATTAAATCTATACTGCAAGCCTCAACAAGTTCTACGACAAATACAATAACAAAGTTTTTGATCATGTAGTTCGAGAAATAACAAGAAATCATCACAGAAATTATTCCCATATATCTAGTAGTAACAAGAAATCATCACATAAATCATCCCCAAATGGTATACCCTAAATGTCAACAGCAACTATATTGAGAGATCAAATAATCTAGAACTTACAGTGGGAGGGGACATGTTGGAGGAGGAGGGAAAACGACGGAGGAGGAGGTGTACGGTGGAGCCGAGAGGGGGAACAGGCACGAAAGGGAGTGGGCACGACCACGTCGGAGCTGAGAGAGGGGACCACGGGAAGCTTATCGTCGGAGAAGAGGGGACCACGGGAAGGGGGTCGCCGGAGAGAGGGGACAACGAGAAGGGGAATGCCGGAGAGAGGGAGAAAGGGAAAGTCGAGTAAGAGATGAGAGAGAGAGTGGTCGATCAAAATGTTAAATTTTGATCGGTCGTGTTTTCTTTTAACTTAGGGCACAGACATAGGCGACAGACCAGCGATGTCCTAAAACGTCCTCACAATAGAGTAGTCGTCGCCAATCTGTCGTAAAGTCTTACCGTGTAGTTCCCGCGTAGTGTGTCGCAATTCGGTGATAACATAGCGATGACCTGACGACGGAATCATATTAAATTTCTGATCTATTATATTTGGTCGTTGTAATACCGCTGATACGTCGCTATTTGGAGTCAGATATCAGTCGTCCTAATATTCCGTCACTAAATCTCTGTATTTTAGTAGTAGCATTTTTTTGAGGTACAACTATGGTGGCCCTTAGATCAACTACTCGGATGCCCCGGACAAGAGTATGGCATTCTGGTTTGTGCACTTCAAAATAAAAGTAAATTTGGTTTTAATATCAATCATCTAATTTGGTCTTTTTTATATAACTTACTATATTACTTCTTGTAGAAAACATATTTTTATCCGTCATACCGGGCTGAGCTGATAGAGCATATATTTCCTGTCATCGCTGCCAAACTAATCCGTGATGCGATCCGCCACCAGAAGGATCGTGATGCTTTGGGACAACCAATCCAAGGTTGGATCACGCCTGAGCAGTGGACTACGCTGACGGCTAGATTTAACAATCTCAGGTACAAGGAAAAGTCAGAGAAGGTTAAGGCTGCCAGGAAGAAGGCGGAAAAGTGGTGTGATGGGTCAATTCCGATGACGAAATATTTTTGTCGCATGGTACATATTTTTGTTATTTTAATCAATATACGATAAAATATTTAATTTTAGTAACATAAAATATATTTTTTAACATGTCCAGAGGGGTGAGGACGCTAACATGGTGACCGTCTTCCTCGCCATCCATAGGAAGGGCGGACAGCTCATCGATGAGAGGACTACGCAGCATTACGTAAGTATTACTTTATGTTTTGTTAATTTTAATATAACTTAGAAAATATACAAATAAATACCCATGTAGTTAGTAATAAGTAGCTTACATATATATTAACAATTATGTGCATGACGAGTGGATAGTAAGTAATACGCTTACCGAGAGATACGTATTTTTTAGGATGAGTATCTTAGGCTCCGTGAGAGGTCGACCCAGCCCACACAGGGAGAGGCCGGTAGTTCCTCGCAACCCCCCGTCCAACTAGCTCTATCGGTTGAGAAGCTATGGATGACCGTCTTTGGTGGTATACAAAGGGGTACGTACTACTGTACGGGATCCTATGGGACCTATGTTGTGTCACAATCCTCTAGGACCCCGTATGCCAGTGTTTATACCCCACATCCCTCTCAGGAGTCGTTACGAGTCCAACAGTAGAGAGTTAACCATCAGATTGCATCTCTGTGTGAGTTAATGTAGAGGATTACGTCACATCCCACACCACAGACGGACGATGCAACGCTCATAGCACGTTTTGATTCGCTTGAGCATAGCATGACGGAGCTGAGTGTTGTAAGTATGTTATATGTCATTGATACTTGCAACGCTCGATTGACACATTAGAGCAGATACGTCCTCCTGGTCCGTCGATAGCTACATTTACTGCACAGACTCCTCCATCGGGTGCCATGATGCTTTCACAGCAGCAGTGGAACGCACTATTATCCCAGATTCGTGGCGGTGCTCCACCTCCTCCTGGTCAGCAGTAGTTGTTCTTTGGATAGGCTCATCTCCTAGGCTCGTTGTGGTGCTCCCCATCCTCCGGATCAGCAGCAGTCCTAGTTAGGACAGTTTATTGGTTTGTGAGTTTTGGTCCATGATCTTGGGTCATTTATGTATTTATTTCATACATTTATTAAGATAGTGTTTTAAACTTTATTTGTTGACACTCAGTACCAGTTGTGATGCTTATTGGATATTTATTTTCAGACTTAGTTTGTAATGTCAATGTGTCTATTTCTTTAAATTTACTTTATTATTCATATTAAATGCATGGAAATTTACCGGTGTTGAGTGTTCTACCGAAGGGGTCGGCGCTGGGTCTAATAATATAAACTATGAATTGATAAACTGCAAGCAGATTGTAATGTGAATAATACAAGATGCATTTTTTTTTAAATTATCGACATTTAATGACGTTTAGCTATGGTCAACACGCAAAAAAATGTCGCTAACATGTATCATAACGTCGCTACTCTGTACCAGTAACGTCGCTAGGAGTCGCTAAACATTGTTGATATGCTGACTTGGCGACGTTACGATGCTAAACGTTGCTAAATTCAAAAAACTTGGCGACGTCATAACGTCGCCAATAAGCGTCGCTATTGCAACGTATTGTGACATTTTACTTGTCAGCGACTAGCTAAAACTGGACTACCACTAAACGTCAGCTTATCCCTAGCGATAGAGATAAAGGGGATAGAATTTCTTGTCTGGTTTCCTCGCGTAATTATGTCGCTAATTATATTTAGCAACATTTTTTTACCATTTTAGCGACATTTTTAAATGTCATTAATATGACTTATTTTGGTAGTGCTTATTTTTTGTCACTCAGATCTATATCTTGAAGGGGCATAGCGACTCGGATTCAGACTCAGGTGAACGAAGGCAAAGTGGTACTTTGATGGCGCACTTTGTACTTCGCACTTCGCACATACATATCGGGCACGAGATTTTGCTTTGTTATGCTCTTTTTTTTTAGAGTTGTTGCGCAGTTACGCGTGGTTATGCATCAAGCGTGCAGAATGTCGTAGTCTGTGCAGATTGCGTTGTTTTGCTGATTTAGTGGATATTTGATTTAAACCGCTCCTTATCTTTTGCGATTCGGAGATAATGATTTATAACTGCTCCTAATTCATTGGGATTATCTCCAAATTAGGAGAGCGGTGGCTGATTAGGATTTAACTTTGCCTCCCCTATATATTCTCTGCTCATTAGAGAGAGAGAGAGGGATATATACTGCTATGAGAGAATATTTTTGGTTCAGCCACCAAATCCACGAAGTACTATTCATTGAGTTCTAGATGTCCGAATTCTACAACGAATGTGGCAAGGAACGTTCCAAAAGTTCAATACATTGAACTTGCTGGTTCCTGAGAGCATAACGTCGATAACGGATGAATCTCGCTTTGAGCAACGGTGATCTTCATCACCCTAGCAAGGAGATACTTTGTTGTTCTTCTTATTATTTTTGTACATATTCTATCTCGTTGTAGCAACTGTGATTGCAAAAAGAGTAACAGTTTTCTGTTTCAATTATTTTCTTATTGTAAGTTTTTGTTTCTTGAATCAGTTTATAAAAAAAATATTATTTTAGTTTTAGTTGTGGACATATCCAAGATCGTTATTTGATTGCATAAGTCCAGAGTTGCGGCAATCATTTTTGATCTATGATATTTTCACGTCTTCATTCTATCTTTGTAACTCAGACAATAATAGCAAGTTAATGTCTGTGTGTGGAGCAAGAAGCTTCCAGAAAACTTGTCTTTGTCACGAGTCACAACACAATAGTTCAAATCATATGAAGGGGGAATATCGATGCCCGGATGCTGGAATTGGCCCAAGAGCACGAACAAATTTTGATCAGAGACGTAGACAATTTGTGTTGTGGTCGCAACATACTATTGTACTTTTATTTAATCAATATTCTTAAAATTTTAATCTGATTAAGAATAAATTAATATTACGTACTTATTAAACTTTTAACATCCTTATCAAGATTACAAGAACATGGAATATAGTAATAAGGAAAATGCCACTTGACCTGCGGTTTTTGATCGCGGACGTGCACGCAAGCCGCGTGACGGACGACAGTTGGAGGAATTTTCGGTGACGGATTTGAGCTATCGGAAGGGTAAATGGTCTGCTGCTACGTGGCAGTGCGGTCACGTCCGCGGACCAAATAGCACTTTCGTAATTATAATTTTAGTTTGATGAGTCTAGAAAATAAACATGTACTGAAGTCTAAGTGAATGGAGAATTACCCATGTAATTAAAGATTGGTAATATACATACATGTATATAACACCTGGACTCTCATAATAGTCAAGAATATAGGATGCCAAAATAATTAACAAGTTTCGTTACAGCCAGCTGTCCCGTAATTAAACGTTTTGATCATGTTACCAATGTCTGGAGAATTTCTTGGTGAGAGTTTGCAAACAACAAGTAAGCTCTCCGTACAATGAAGAGGGTTCTTAAACAAGTGGTAGCTAAAATAAGGACAAAGTGGAGGGCTTTCCCCATGCATGGAGAGAGAGATTCCAAATGGCAAGAGGACAAACATTCATTCATTCTTGAGTATTTAAGAAAGGAGAGAAAATATGCCCATATAGAGCCCATACCCATATTTGCTGATCGAGTCTCGTGCGTTGCTCTGCATGGGAGTTGACATTTTGGTAGGGATCTGTTCACTGCTGTCGGAGAGGGAATCTGATTTTTTGGAGGGGTGATAGCGACGTCACGGGAATTTATCTTACCGCCCAAATTAATGTTTTTTTAGTAATTAAGATGTGTTTGGGTATGCATGATTTGTGCCGAAAAATAAGAAAAACACACAGAATTAATGGAAAAAAAACTCCTAATAATAATAGATAAAATATATTATAAAATGTTCGCGCCAAAAGTCTCTTACGAAAGAAGATTCCAAAATAACTTAGATGTATTAATTAGGACCGGCTCTAACAAAAAATGGATTCTAGACGATCCTGAAAATGGAGGGCTCTATGTCAAAATTATGGGAGCTTTGTAAAATTTATAGGGAGCTGTTAAATTTAAGGACCTTTGAAGTTTAGGATGACTATATAAATTTTGGTGTCCTAAGTCCATGCTTAAATCGCTTAGACTTGGAAATGGCTCTGATATTAAAAACGGAGGAAAAAAAAATTGAGTTCAACCACAGAAACTCAAATAAGAATTCATGAGTTGAATTTGCAATAAAGATATAACAAGTGGACTTTTTTTTTCTGTTTAGTCCTTTGTATTTTTACATTTAGACTATTTTAAAAAGTCAAAAGATAAGATGGATGTAATCCAACAGTTGTAAATTGTAAGAGTTTAAAAAATTAAAAACTCACGAGTATATATATATATATATATATATATATATATATATATATATATATATGACACAATCTCTTAGGATTTTAAAGCCAAAAAACAATTAAAATCAATGAAACCCAATCTTCACCTAAAATTTCTTTATGGGGTGGATATTGTTCAAGCTGAATTTATATCCAATTTGTAAAATGCCTTTGTTGCCTTTTTCACATTAGATCAATTTCTTCTGTACATGAGATATTCAGAATGAGGCGCGTCACCAAAAGTGTTGCAATCCCAACAAAAAGCTAGCTGGCAACAGGCAAAAGTGAACAATTCAAAGCATTAGCTCATGTCCAGTGTTTGTGCCTCTCTGTCCTAATTCTATAACATCGTGGTTGGTCCTCTCCCGAAAGCGAATTTTTTTCAAAAAAAAAAAAAAAAAAAAAAAATTAGGTCTAGACAGATTGTTAGTCCGAAGATTACGTGACATCCTTCTTTTTTATTGGTTGGATCAAAAAAATCTGACGTTAGCAGAAAAACTAATATTAGATTTTTTGATCCAGTCAATAGAAGGAAAGATATGTGGTCTTTCGAACTGGCCTGCGATTTCTTCCTCAAAGTATTTTTGTTTCCAAACTATGACTTTTCCTTAAATGTCCTATATATCGTTCCTCTCCACCAAAAATACCCCAAGGCAAAGAATCCCTTTGCTTCACTCTTTTCTCCCTCGTAAACCCCCACAATGACATATTTATAAACCTAAGATGTTCACCTGTCCATAATTAGGATTTACATATATATGCAGGACCAGTCTTGAGGCAAGCCAGACAAGTCCTCCGTTTTGGACAATTTCCATGATTAGGGCAACTCCTAGGCCGATAAATATCCACATTTTCGTTAATAGAACCTCCGCGGTCCACCTCAACTCCTCCATGTCTGTTGAACTGGCAGCCCCTGGCAACCTCAACCTATATTCATTCTGAATTTTTGAGCTCCCACTGGATAGATCTCGAGTAGCTCAGGAGTCGGGAGAGGAACTTTGTATTCGAGCTCCACGTTGTCACTAGAACCGGAGACATCCACTCCAAAATTTAATATCAGTTCCGCATTTAAAGCTTTCAACTTTTATCTTTTGATTTTTTTTTTTTTTTTTCGAACTCAAGAGATAAGCGCAACCAAAATTAGCTTCGACTAGAACAACCAAACCTCCCGGACCGGTCATGCATATATACCTCCCAAATCTCTACTCTTGTAATGAGACTTCAAAACGGCTCAAAAGTGAGCTGTTTAAGTCATTTGTAAATTCTCAACCATTTATTTAAAAAATATATATTATTTAAAAAAATTATTGAAAAAAATTAAATTTATTATAAATAACATCATAGGAAATTGAACTTGACCAACCAAGGAGAATGACCCACACCTTAACCACATGAACTAGAAGAAATGTTTGACTATAGTTATATAATATTATGTAGTTAAACAATTAGTTAAAATTTATTTATTTTTTTAATTTTTAATTACGTGATGATATAGGTACAGTTTACATGGTTAGCTTTTAAGACTTTTTATAAATAATAAAAATATATCCATAATAAATATAATTAAAATATATTTAAATATTTAAATTATTTTATAATAATATTAGAAAAAAAATTACGCATTTACTAAGTAGGATGTAAGACTTGGCATCATAGTAAGTATTTCTACTGTTTTCCTATGGTTGTTGCAACTTGCAAGGAAGAAGAAATCTGAACATACCCAACAACTGCTCCAAAAGAGGTTGCGCCTAATCAAGTTGGCATTCTCTTTTGAGACTAAAAAATGAATTGAGGATTTTGACTGAGGATGCCCACACTAGGCGTAATTGTTAGTTTAGAATAAGGTTCAAAGTATCATTATCGGAATCGGTATCGGACTATTCCTGTGAGTATCGAAATCGACGGTATCGATAGTATCGACGGTTTCGGAACGGAGTATCGAATTTTTTTGGTATCGAAAAGCAAACAACTATTAGTAAATTATTAACATTTTAGAAAATATATTTTATACATTTATGCATAATTTAAAATATTTTTCAGTGTTGTTTTTCAGTATTTTTGAAATTGAATGAAATGGTAGTCACCCTTGTCGATTGATTTATATGCGATAGATAAGTTTTCCTCTTTTATATACTTTTACAATCTTACTATGCTTTTACATCCTTGCTAATTGGTCTTTTTAATTCAATTTTCTTTGTCGAATTGATCGGAAAAGAGACCTCTAATGTTGGTATCGGTCAGTATCGGATATCGGTCGGTCTCGGATCGGGATATGCCAAACTGTATTGATATCGACCGTATCGGATCGGTATCGGCCGATACTTCAAAATATAATACAAGCACTCTTTGAAACCAGAGAAAAACTCTAGAAATGATCTTGCACATGAGCAACAAAAATTAATATCGATCCAAACTTCTACAGGAGAACTAAGTCATCAATAAATTAAGACGATGAAATATTGGAACCCATCTGCAGAGGGACAAGGAAAAGATCTCCAAAAACATAAAAATAAACGATGTCAAATGTATTCAAACTTCTTTTATTATATATATATATATATATATATATATATATATATATATATATTGTGGTGGCTGGACATTGATGTGAAATATCAGGAAATAAGAAATTAAAAGAGGAAAAATATGGCCCAGTCTAATGTGCTACGTCTATCTTGGATCACTTTCACTAGACCAAATACCAGTACGAGAATTGCACGCAAAAGGAACCCTGAAGTTACAACATGATGCAAGCATGCTACGTACTTTCCGATCTCCCAATTGTTTTCTCATTTCCATGCCTTAAAAAAATTAGGAGATGAGAGAGAAAGATAGGTAGGAAATTTTGTGGTTTTGATCCGTGTCAACAGTGGCGGAGCCAAGTCCTCTTTTGGGTGGGCTGTAGTCCATCCGATTTGATTTGATTTCTTTTTTTTCTTTTCTTTTTTTGACTACGTCGGCATAATCAGTCTATCCAAAAAATATGTAATGGAATGGCTTATATTCGGTGTAGAAATTTTAGGATTTGGAGAAGCTTAAGAGAGGATGAGCTCAGTGATGGACTGATGGTCAGATGGTGGATCAGAATTATCAAATGACTTGTTTTGGCTGAGAAGTTGCATATTTCTTTCAAAATTAACTTTTTTGGTTTTGGTTAGGGACTTGACTGAGGCTGGGAAGTGAGAAGTTGCATATTTCTTTGAAGTTTTAATTTGTTTATAATGTCTTAAATTTGTTGGCTATATAGCTAGTAGACATTTATTTTTTTATCATTGGATAGTTTCTAAATGCACACATACAAAAGGAGTTTTTCGGAGTTTGAAACTTTTCAATACTTGAATTCATATTCTAAAGGGATGATATCCTTAGTTGTCAAATATGTGGACAATGGGACATGTTCTAATTGGACTAGATTTGAAATGGAATGGCTTATATTCGGTGTAGAAATCTTTTTTTTCAATGTTTTTATTCATTATGACAGATATCGAACATTACAATTATAAGAAAAACTCTGATTTTCGGCATGAGATTAATAATGTTGTAGTAGGCCATCCCAACTTTAAATCCTGGATCCACACCTGCTTGTCAAACTATTTGATCATAAAATATTTTGTTCTAATTAAACTGGATAAATGATACGAAGAAGTAACTATTATTCTAATTTTTATTAAGGCTATTTAGAAAACTAAAAACTAGTCATTTTATTTATTCTAAACTCATTATTATATTATTTTACATCTACATACTATTTAGAAATATCAAAATAAAGCTTCTGTAATTATCTAGTTGTATCTATTAACTTTAATTAATAATTTTAATTAGTAAACATATGTAAAGATATATTAGGAAGAAGAAAAAGAAAAATTACGTTGAAGTTAAACTTTTCTTATTATATGAAAATAAAGATAGATTAGGAACATGTGATAATTAAGATAATTAAATATTGCGAAGATGAACATAATTGAATATATCTGAAACAAATTAACAATATTAATTTTATTAATGGAAGATATAAAAAGTCATACTATATATATATACTAGTAAATTCATGTGTGTTGTATGTAAAATAAATATTTTTATGATATTTTTAAAAATTAGTTCAAATACTTAAATATATTTGAATTAAGATTTCTTAAATAATTTAAATATTTCTAATATCTTTTCCTTTAAAGTAATTTTTAAATTTAGTTTTAAATAGTCTTCAATTTATAAGTTTTTAAATATATATATTTGTGAAGAAGTAAAAGAGAGTTTTTTTTAGGGTATTTTTTTTAATAAATGATGGAATATTTATACACGACTTAGACGGCTCAATTTTGAGCCATTTTTAAGCTTCATTATATATATATATATATATATATATATATATATATATATATAACCAGCTAATGTGCCTCTAGCCTAGTGGTAGAGGAGAGGCATGCGATCCGGAAGGTCGGGTGTTCGAGCCTCAGTGGAGACGTAGAAAGAATTAATTACTCTGGACCAATGTGTCCCTTTTATATATATATATATATATAAACATTCAGGTGGTTTCAAATTATGGAACCATCCTATATTATATGACTCCACCACATTTTAATCTCAACCACTCAATTACAATCCAACCCATATAAAACATTATCATATATATATATATATATATATATATATATATATATATATATGGAGAACGGATCAATATATGTATAGGAAGTAGAAGGAATATAAACTTAACACCTTCCTTCAAACTCATAATGGGTCAAACAACATAAGTTTGTCCAATAAAACTTTGTGGGAAGGTGCAGAACCACGTGGCAAAGATCCATTGGGGCAACAGAATATATGGGATGTGACTTTGTAAAAAAAATTGTCAGTTAATCAACGGAAGTCACATGTGGTAGAGAAATAGTGACCGCCAAAAAATATTTACGGACGAAAAGACAAATAATTTCAATATATTTTATCCGTTCATAAAAAAAAAACTGAATTATTGACGATTTGCAAAGCACTCTAGTTATTATAATGAAGAGATTACTAAACAAGAAATTAAGAAACATCCACCGGTACTGTTGACCGGGTTTTAATAAACAATTAAGAAAGAGAGAATAGTTGTTAGATCTAAATATCTGACTGATTGTGACCGCGCCTCCCTCCCTCCCTCCCTCATCCTCTCCTGCTGAAGAGTGGCATTCCCAATGAAAGGAAGATGTCTGCATGTTCCTCGAGCATGCTGTCTGTGAATGATCAGTCATTATTAAGTACTCACGGAGCAGTGGTAGTGGTACTGCTACTGACAATGGATGAATTGGAATATCTTGTGCTGTAGGCTGAAGAGCCGCCGCAACTCCAGGCAGTTGATCCGATCGATCGAACTGTTGTCACGCTCACATGCGCTCGATCTCTGCATATATGCCATTTGACTGGCCACTGTCTTCTACTTAACATACAAATAATAACGTAATGTTAGAGCTCAGTCACGACAGAGAATAGGTTAGTGCGCTTGGATCCTTGTCACCTTCCGGAAATAAATGAAGCCGTCACGTTGTTCCAAAAATTCTATAGGTTAATTTGATACTGGAGTTGAGGTTTCGAGCGAGAGAGGACAAACTTCACTTTTGGGCATTGGTAAACAGCATTCTCTCTCTGGTCCCCCAGTTTATATTATCAGTTTTGCTAGATGGCTAGCTTTTCCAAGTTTGCTGTATATAAATTCTAGGTAGAATATTATATTGGAAGTTAATTTGGAAACTTGTATACAAGCTGGTCATACTGCACATATATATATATATATGTATGTAGCTGCATACACGTTCTTGGTCATAACTTTGGTTATTCACGTATGGTGTATAAATTATCTAGAGTTGCGTGTTAATTATTTCACAAGATTATATATGTATGACAAGATTAATTCATTGCAAGTTTCATATGTTTTGATGTGTCCGACCGGGTTTTCCCTATATTTTTCATAATTTTTGCTGGACATCTACTCAACACTAGCTAGCCACCCTAGGCCTCTCAGTTGTTACCGGGGAAATTTTTTTTTTTCCTAATAAAGACTAGGTTCCCCTCCCCATCTTGGATTCCATTTCCCTACAGTCCAGTTCTGGGACCAGTTATGAGTTTTTTTTTTTATAAAAATATTTTTTATTTCCGGCCCAAATCAATTGGGAACCTGACAACCGAAAGCTTGATTCAGGTTTGGTTTGGGTATTAGGACCAACATGTTTAATCCAATTTCTCAAAATTTGGCCTAGTAAGGTTTATGATCAATTTTCAACAAAATAGAACTAAAATAAAGCACAAAAGCAAAGAGTAACAATGTTTGCCCCTCCCTCGTCCACTTCGTATAATCAACTCCAAAGAGTTTACAATCTACAATAATGATGAGAGTAACAAAAAATCCATTGAACATATATATGCTGGGGGAACCAGGACGCCGATGGGCTATAATAGCCGCTTCTTGATCGACATGCCAGACCTGAACTACCTCATCAACCCACTTCTTCTAAAGATATGGCCAATAAAATCAATGCTACTGCTCAACATGTACGATATTTTTCTTAAAAAACAGTATGGCACAAAAATAAGATTTCAATTATTACCATTTCATGGCATTGGTATATTATCATCATTTCCAGATGAACCATTATTCGGAAAAATCCATAGCTCAAAGTAGCGGACAATTCAGTATAATGTCATCTTAAATTGGTGTATTATGGTGATTATAATGCTCATATAAACCTCAAGACATTCTGGTTCGTAAATTAGCAAACCCAACATGCCGCAAACATGAAATCATAATGGAGCTTTCATCCCATTGATAGAGAAATATAAAGCAGAAATTTATTCTGGTACATTTTCAGCTGCGTACTATGAATTTAATTATTTCAACATCAATCATGCACAAATAGGATAACATCCAATTAAGGAATAGTGACTCTATGTTACTACTGAAAGCAAATCTAACTGATGCAATGTTACACTATACAAACACTCATATTCTAATAGAAGGGCCTTTATACAACCCTCTCCTAATGGCGAAGCTATCTGGGGGCTGATAATCTTGCAACCACTCCACTTCAGAAGCCTTCATCCCATTTGGCAAGATGTCTTCCACATAATCATCTGAAGATATATATGACAATGAGTAAGAAACTTGGCAGTAAGTAAGAAATAACAATCAAATAATTAAAATTAATAAGATGTGGATGAAAAAAATGGGCTACCAGGTTGATCGTTCTTCAAACACTTGCGGAAATAGGAACAGTGTCGTCCATCATCTGATGAATACGGGGGTGTTAAGATGTCAAAGAGAGCACAAGGAGTTCTTGCTTTAAAATAGTGAATGTTGCCCCCGGAGGTAGGATAAAGAACCGTCGAGCCACAAGGTGCTGACATCTCACCGTCTTTAACGAGCCTTGCAGGTCTTGCTGCCAATTCAGAAATGAGCATCTTAGTAAAACTGTAAGTAATATAAAATGAACGTAAAGTGAAGATAATAATACAGCATTACTAACTAGAAGAACTAGATTTACAAGAGCCCAAGATATGCATCTCCCTATAAAATGTTTCATGATAAGAAAAACAACCGAAACAATACACAAAAATAAAGCCTTTATCCCAAACTTTTGGGGACAGCTATTATTTTGATTTTATAGAGATCCAATAATCTTTTAAGCTGGTTGTAGGCTACCTAATGCAACTGTCATCCTTTATATCCAGGCCTGCCTGTGACCGGCAGTGAAAAAAACATTAGGCACAGCACAGGCGGAGTCAACTTTTGGGGGGTCAGTTGCTTACAGGAATCCGTATTCACAAGGACCAGCTCCACTCTAATATTAGCAAATGTCATATGTTTATTTACTGCTTCAATCCAAGTTGATCTATCATTCAGGTTTACATACCCTAGTTTCCAAGCTCTGTTAACTAATACCCTGCAACTCTTGGTAACTATTGCATTTATTGTCTCCTTTGCATATGTCCAATCCACCTCAGATGGTTTTCTCGTCGTTCCCTTCGTTGATACCACTTCAACTTTCATAGATGCACTCACTTCTTATCCTATTTTTTAATGTTTTGCCACTCATCTATGATATACAAGTCATAGATATGACCTCTATATTGCACAACACATATTATCTATAGATGGCCTTGCCCTAGAAAAGAGAATGCCATCCGCATAATTGGTAATTACTTATTACAGATTTGACAATGAGACTTGCTTATAGAATAGCAAAACCTTGACCTAAGTTTAAAATAGTATGGCCATCTTCTGATCGAGGTAGAGAAAAATTTGTATGACCATTATGAACCAACTAGTCAACTCAGATGCACATGCACACAAAATTAGAGCATTTGTTTCAATGGTGGGGCATCATTTGGAAAAGCATTCACACAATAATATCACTCTTTATATCATACATAATGCACATTGATTCTCAAGATAAACCTCATGCCATTGATCTTTGAGGCTGTGCATTTTGACGAGACGATGATTCAAGAGACAGCTGTATGTGACTATTTATTTTGGACATTGAAAGACCTCAATTATTTCTACACACGGAATACTTGCAAATATTTACTGCAAGATAAGACCAGCTAAATATCCAAGAGTATGTCCTACAAATACTTCAAAAAAGATGTAGAACATATATTTCTTAGATATTTGCATTGAAAAGATAAGACCAGCTAAAGAAAAGAGTTACTACTAAACATAATGATCTAGCGAATGAA
Organism: Iris macrosiphon; assembly: GCA_036927795.1. Classification (NCBI taxonomy): domain Eukaryota; kingdom Viridiplantae; phylum Streptophyta; class Magnoliopsida; order Asparagales; family Iridaceae; genus Iris; species Iris macrosiphon. The sequence continues at coordinate 122,460,431 of JAYESA010000017.1, read as the reverse complement.
CAAGGTGCACCATAATTTTTGCTTTGAGTAGACCATACAAATATTTACTAATTGCCTACTGTGAACATACAAATATTTACTAATTGCCTACTGTGAACATCGCAATTTTCCAACCTTTGTCAAACAAAAACTAATTGGCATACAAAAGGACCTAGGTAATTGTATTTGATAGACCCCACTCATGAGTGGCCCAAACATCTTCAAGTTCACCAAAACTTGCAACATACGCAACACTAGCCTTGATACTCTACCCCATAAGAAACCTGATTCATCATCTTATTGAGAAACCACGCAAACCTCAAGCAAATATAATCAGTCACCAAATTCCCAGCATAACTCTGTAACAATGTCTCAACTTTGAACTTAAATCCTTTCACCTCACAATGATCTCCCAAGGAAATAGCATCAATCTTAAAGCCAAATCTCAAGTGCCCTGTAGTAAAACAAGTCACCCACTTCAAACCACATGTATTATTTCTGCCCAAAAGAATAAAAATACTTTAGCTAAAAACTAGATATGAATATTTCTGAAACAGAGCACCAGAACAGACAAAAAATGATTTCAGCCAAAACCATCATCTGTATTTGAACTTTTTAACTGGTCTTCCACTTTCCTGAAGTTCACCAAGTCGTAAATTAACTTGCAAAGCCCAAAATCACCAGCTTGTCACACTTCAAAACTCTTTCCAAGTAAACTTTGTTCTTAAATCCTCTTGCATAGTTAAACAGTTACAGCCATTGTGGATTCATGTACCTTCATGCTCCATTTATGAAAAAACCATAAGCACGCCAAATCTAGCAAGGAAAAATCATACAGACAGTGCGTATCTAGTAAAACTTCATCAAGTGATTGACAAAATCCACCTAAGAACTCCAACTATGAAATTTTACTTTCATAATCACATTGGTCACCATCTTTACTAGCATCCCCTTCAAGGACCAGTAGTCTTCACTGTACTCCCCATTTTAGGAAACAAAAGGGAGTAACACCAAAAAAGAAAATGTGTGATGCAAGTATGAATATAGCATAAGGTTTAGGGGAATTAATGGGAAACACAGCTGACTCCATAGAAAACCTAAAAAAATCTCCAAGCAAGCTATCCAGATTTGCTTGAAATACTGTACAAGAACCCGATAATAAACTAAAGAATATTTAAGGAATAGGTTATAGTGTTTTGTGTTCACATTAAAACAATCCATATTTAATTTGAAGCATTTGAAATCAGTCAAATCTTTCTCATAAGATCCACTATGATCCTAATATGTTTGGGAAAATTCCTTAGTGTCTATTATGTAGTTTCTCGTGCATCCCCGTGTTCTTCTATTAAGTTTGGACGAGCCTCCACACCATTTCCCATGTGTTTCCCCAAGAGAGAAAGTTCTATTCCTGTACAACGCAGATGTTTAAAAAAAATTGTATCCCTAAAAAGTTTCACACATAGTCTTAACATATCTTAGCACTAAAAAAGGTGAACTGAAATGGGCAATAGAACCATTAGTTATGCAAGTAAAAGGTAAGTAATCTTCATAACCAAAAGAAAGTCGCAAAGACAGAGCCTTTTTTCCCATTATAAATTTGTTACTTACTAACACAACCAAATTCTTATTTTCTTTTCTTTTCTTTTTGGTGATTATTTCAAGAGATCAAGAAGTAACTTAGATTAAACAAAAATTCTATATACATTGATTAACATAGATCAAAATCAATAACAAAGAAGAGCAAACACACCTTTTGTTGGATCAAGGGGTCTCTCAATGTCAATCCAGTCGTATGATTTCACATGCAAAGAACCGTACAGTAGCTTGCTCAACACAGTCATTCCAGGATGATTATGAAGAGGTATTACAGATGAAGGAGGCATGAGAAATATTCCAATCTGCAAAAATGTTGAAAATAACATGATACTCATGAATGCTCCCTTAGATAAATGCGATAGTATTAAACCGATTTCCATTCAGCATTTCACATTAACCAGAAAGCATTAACAACAAAGTATCTGTTAACAATGAATTGAATGAAAAATCCACAATCTAGCAAGAGAAATTGTAACGCTTACAGAGAAGCTTTCACACTCATGTATGTGCAAATACTTGATTGGAGGCAGATACTGGTTGCTCCCATTACGACCTTTTTTCCCATCTATAGAATTTGTGGCCTTCCATACTCGTACTAGTTGTGCGTCTTGTTCAAGCCCCACATGACATGGTTTGATTTCATCTACACACCAATATAGCAAAAGAAAATATAACTTTGGAGCAAAAAGGGCAAAGACAGCACGGGGCAGCAAACTCCATTATTATATGTTAGAACCCATGTTCTGCAGGGAAGCTTGCTTACAAAAAGTGTGTTTGCCATTTTCAACAACAGAATACACATTAATCCATGCTGATATTTGTCTCAATACTCACTAGCATGCCCCATATATGCAATTACAGATGTGTGCATAAAATGAACTTTACCATGCTTATATGTGAAAAACAATGCTACTGTAAGTTGGTAATATTTGGTTACTTTGTCCTTTAGCTCGATGATTCTTCCATAGACAAAGATAAACGACAACAATAACTACAAGCACAACCTTTATCCCACATTTTGGGTCGACAACATCAAAGTATTTCTTCCATTCAGCTCTATGATATCATCTATAATATTAATTATCACCACAACCACTTGTATAGTTTCAACTCATGTTCATTTTGGCCCTAGTCCTATAGGAAGAAATTCCTTTAAGGAGACGTAGAAACAAATTTTAACATTTAAAGCCATGTCTACAATTTGGGAAATTGTCAAAACTACACTGTTTTGGAATGCCATGCTCGGGTTGTGTCCATAGATCATGTTTTGAAATCCCATGCTGTCTTGTGCAACTGTCCACGGACCAAAGTTTTTATCGTAAGCAAATATTTTAAGCTACATATTTATGAACATATTATATATAACAACTTATTCTCTCATAAACTAGCAGATGGAAGTTAATACTAATATTTAAGAACATACTAAATTTCAGAATAAACAGCTAAAAGAATGAAATTCGCATAATCGATGGCCCATCTCCAATATATGACATCATGACTAATCAAAAGTTCTCATGCATGTTTATATCGAGTTTGACAAAATGAGAATGAGTTAGTAACTTAGCATGTATGTGCCTCTGTTCCAGACATTTATATAGAATTGAGACAGTACTGCTATATATTTGATAATATGCTCCTTCCAGTTGCCATGTGATCAACGTATATGCATCCCTTCAGATGGACATAAGCCAGGTATATTTCTAGAATTCTAGCCATCTAGGGTTTATTTAATATATATATGCACTTCATAACATGCCATGTACACACTTACATGAGGCATACGTGTACAGTGGAAAATGTGCATATGCCTCGTAAACTTCTTGGAGTGTATGCTATAGTGTTCAAGAAAACAACATAGGCACTTTACTGACACAACATTACAGTTATTTTCCCAGAACTCACTTATGCCTCACATAAGTGCACATATGCAGTTACAATATACAACATGGTGTATATGTGTATCCAGCTATAACTGTAGAAGGAAAGACAACACTAAGGAAGCATGAGAAAAAGGATGGCTTCAGAAGGGGGATTTCCACATTAGTTAGTTACAATCTTTATAAGAACGGCCAGCCTCCATATATTTATGAGATGCTTGTAGTCATATAAGCAGACAATAAAAATTGTTTTCACAAATATATACTGTTGATAATATTCAGAATGATGTGAATATTTCAAATTGCATAATTATTCTTGTTAGATATTAAGAACTTGAAAAGTAATGCCAGTATCGATTGGCGCATAATGCTTTGTGGAAAAGTAGACTGTGGGGGGGGGGGGGGGGGGGGGGGGGGGGGGGCGTTGGATTATGTGTTCAAGTACATTAGAAAAAAATGTTACACAGAGGAAACACTCATTGATGATGTAATTCTTTATAAGAAAAAGAAGGTTGCTCCTATTATTGTAGATATGTTGCCAAGATGGACAAGCATATTTTGGGTGATAGATGTTGGCTTCTGAATGATGATTGTCAATGGTGCGCAAATGACCAGAATACTGATGCCAAGGCTTACTTGCTATCAAGAACTTACCAAGGATAAAAGTAAACTAAACTAAACCTAATTGCTACATCACTTTACAAGGATGCAAGGAAAGACATGATGGTGATACAAGTTTGTTCAAGGTATTGTGTAGGAATCTCAAAGGCGACATTTCATATAACCATTAGAATAAGTGGAACACAAGATGTAGCATAGACATGCATTACAATTGGGTGCTTCTTGGATGAAACTAACGTTGAACTTTTGGGTATGTTGAACATCCTTCCCTATTAACCCTACCAAGAAAGTGTACATGTTTAAAATAAGGCTATCGGTGGTGAGCCTTGAAGAAGCCACTGTACAGTAATGGAAAAATGAAGAATTGGAAGGAATAAGAATAGGATGTAATGGCAGTGATGGTTGCATCTGCTGAGAGCATGTATTGTCCAATTTTTATGTAGGTAATGGGCAGCAAGAGGAAAATAAGAAAGGTAGGCTCTTCGGATAATATGCAAGAATGTCCAGCCAAGATGGTCTTAAATGGCAACTTCCTGAGGAAGAAGGAGGGATTTTGCAGAATGCTAGCAATTCCTTAGACAAAGTGACCAACATGATATCAGGAAGCACATAAGAGCTCAACGAGGAGAAGAATGAGGCACCTGATGAGGAGGGGTGTTTACGATGCACCTTTGGCCCATACCATAGAAATCGATCACCCTTGATGGCAAGAGGAAGAAGACAAGAGGCAAATCTCTTCTAAGTTTAGAGAAGGGCAGGGAAGTAGGATTCTCCAAATAGTGGGGACCCTATAGAACGAGTGATGGAGCAAGTAGCAAAAGAAGGTGCCTGAGATATACTAAACTGTTCAAGGGGCCATCAAAGGGATCTGTCTCCTAGGAAGACCTTCTCCGAAGCCAAATAGCAAGTTGAATCCTAGATGGTGCCCAAAAGCAAAGTGTGAACTACGTAAAGAGAGTAAGGAGTGAAGGAATAGCAATGAGGTCGAGAATCAAGACTGCATACAGTAAAGGAAGAATAGTTAGTTTTAGGGTGATAGGAGACGCAATGATACCCAACTCCGACAAGGATGCTGGTTCAGGTATGATAATCCCATCTCTTTAATGGGAAGGAACTATCTGGCAATCATGGGGGAGCATAATAAATAAGTTTATGCAAGAAGATGACGGATATATCAAAACATAGAAAGCTAAGATTTTACCTAACTGGTGTTGAAGCTATGTATTCTTCCACTAGCAGAGTCATGAATAGATTTGGACAAAACTTAAGAATATTTCAACTTAACTAATGCATGGATGTTGTAAGGACAAAGCTATTGTGTTCTAGGAGGTTTTGTCCGGTACAAGTAGTCCTAAAGTTTCTGCAGCTTACTTAAACTTAAGTACTCTTGATTAAATAGGAAATGGAGTTGTTGGGAGCTAAAAGGGTTTATGGTTTTCTGTGTAAAAAGTAAGAATCAATAGGGATGATATAATCATGAATGTCCCTAAACTGCCTACATATTGAAACTCTGTTGGTTAAAGCTTGGTTTGAGAGAGAGGATTTGTGTACTGTCCAAGAACTACACAATATGAATATGCCGACACAGGCATGGCTAGTGTATCCTTTTGCCAGTCAATGTCATGTCAGACACAAACTTTAAATCAATTTCAGAGAGTCGGTGCCTCCTAGCCGAAGAGGCTTGAGGATAGTGGCAAGAACAAAGTCCCAAAACAATCGCTTTGTATGTTTCTTAAGCTGACATGCTCTGTTGGATAAAGCTGAAGGATTTCTAAACAGAGAGCAGCACAAGATCAAGCTTTTCACAGAACCTACAAATGCATCAGCTAATGAACAATAATAGCATTGCACTGAGACCAAGAATATATGAAAATATTGTCAAAATGCGCATTAGTCCTCGGAAGAGGGATCTTAAGCAATTAACACAATAGCTTACACGAGAAAAAACAACATTAGCTTCAATGGGGTCTAAATCAATGATATGCCTACAGGTTCTTTCAGTGTTGCACTTGCACATAAATCTTATTCTAGCCCACAACATAGTAATGGAATGCATATTGGTCACTTGTGTCTTGCATAATCACTGATAACGGGTCAATGTTGATAAGCATGTGTCACATTAAGAGACTTGTGACAACCATTAGTACCTCTACCAAGAGAACTAGACAGCATCTTCTCTTGTATAATTGAAATAAACTCTCCCCCTCTTTTCCTTTCTTGTATGGCCATGTCCCTCATCCTAGTCCTGGTATCTCTCCAAATCAAAATGTTCCATTACTATCGCTCTTTTTCTCGTGCTTTCTTCTTTTCTCGTGCTTTCTCGTGCTCTTTTTCTCGTGCTTTCTTCTTTTCTTAATCTTGTTTTCATCTTATTTTCCTTACCCTTGCCTTCCTCCAAGGTTCAAAAATCTTGTATCAGTGCCAATTTCGAACAGTCAGTATCAATATTAGTGTTGACAGTACCGGACAAGAGTATCAGGTTTAGGAACTCTCTATGTTGCACGAATATGGACACGGATACTCATAAGGACACGATAAGGATACGGGATACGAGCATTTTTCAAATAGGTACAATTAATAGTCCATTATGTTGCATGAATACATAAACGGATATGGGTACGACCCCGATACTGACACAAATTTCCAGTGCCAGTGCAACATAGACCTTGGATGTTATTATTAGGGTTGAATCTTTCCTTGCACCTGCTTTATCTTGGATGTTATTATTAGGGTTGAATGAATGGGGATACGACAAAGGGACTTTAGTTCTTCAAATTCCAGGTCTGGTTCTATACCCAGACCCATGTGTCTAACATATTTGTGAAGCTTCAAGTCAAATTGGTTTGGGTTATAAAAGTGGATCCATTTACTTATTTGACTTATATGTTGAGCTTTTTAAGTCAAATGCACGGGTTATAAACCAGATCAATTACCTGTCTCCAAAAAAACTTCAATAAAAATATGATTAAAAAGTTCATGTGAAACCAAGAATGTCTTCCATACATGAAATACTTGCATGTATTGTAATACTATTAGAAATTGAAAAAAGTTCTTTTCCAAAATTTTCACAAATAAGCGCGTTCATTCCATGACATAAGTTTACGAAGATCTTAGAAACACAATAAATAAAGTCTAGACAAGACATTTTGCATGTTTATACACTTTACACTTGTGTATTAAGGAACGGGAGTGATATTAACATCTTCCATCTTGATAGCATGGACATCGGTGTGGCACCAGCAACGAAATAAGCTGGTCATCCTTTCTCCTCCCTCTCTTTCTCAATCTTCCTCAGTTTCTGTTGATTAGGATTAGTTTAATATATTGTCCCCCATTTATTTCGTGTCTTTTTTAGGATTATAATATAGGATTTTCCATTTTTAAACAATTAATTGATAATTTGATAGACTCCAATATCTTTCCATCTTGAGCAAACGAAACTCAGCCAATATTTTAGCTCAGTCTCAAATTTGACAATTTGTCCTACCTAAAACCTGTCTGAAACAACTGAAGCTTATTGGTTTTGGCCAATATGTCAAATGTTGCCTTTCTTCTAAACTATCTAGATCAAACTACCTGGTTTGTATACTCATGTAGAAATCTCAATCAAGATTGTAAAAAGCACTAGGTGCTAGTCGGGCGGGCACCCGACGCCTAGTCCCTAGTCCACCTATACACCGCCTAGGCGGCTGCCTAGATCTAGGCGGTCGATCCCATTAAAAAATCCTGAAAATAAAATCATGTTGAAATGAAAATAAAATCCCAAAAAAATCCTTTGGATTTTACTGCTATTGTTTTTTATTTATGTTTTCAGGTATCTCAATTATCAAGTCTCAATAAAAGCAACAAGAAAAAAATTCTCCGCGGATCTGGCCTAGTATGGCAAAAAAAGTACAAAAAAAATGTATATTTTTAATCTGCAACAAAACAGCAAAAGAAAAAAAAATGCATCAAAAGCAGCAAAACATCAAAAGAAACGCACTTGTGGTCGACGTCGCCGCGTCGACGCTGCACGCAGGTGGTTGGAATGGTCGGTTGTCGATGGTTCGCCTGGTCATCGCTACTCGCCGGCTACTACAGAGATAAGTTTCTTTTTCACACATTGCCTTTCTATTCCTCGATTTGTTGTTTTAGGTTAGCCGTGAGTCATTGCCTCTCAAGAGAGAGATGTTTTTTTGGGTTTATTTTGGATCGAATCAAGTTTCGGGTCGGTTAATCCAGACCCAAACAAAAAAAAAAATTTCAAACCACCGCCTAGGCTATCGTCCTATGAAGTCGGCGACTGCAACTAGGCAGCCTCCTACCCGCCTAGGATGCCGCCCAATGAAGTCGGCGGCTGCAACTAGGCGCCGCCTAAATCGCCTAGGCGGTCGACTTTTTCAACAACCGCCTAGGACCCGTTTGGTTCATTGTAATGTAATTATAATTGTAATGAAATTGGATTCGTAATGTAATTGAATTTGTAATTTAATGGAATTATAATTACATTATCATGTTAGGTTGAAACATATAATCAAACCTTGTAATGTAATATCAATTGCATTCATATGTTTGGTTTACCATATAATGTAGTTGAGTTTGTAACGTAATAAAAAAAATTAAAAATATAACATAAAATTTAAAAGTAAATAAATACAAGCAAAAATTAAAAAATTAAAAATTTATTGTTTTTCGTTTTTTAGAAATTTTCTATTTCAGTATTTTTCTTCGTTTTTTCGTCTTTTTCGTTTTTTTTTGTCTTTTTTATTTTTCCCGTTTTTTCTTTATTCGATTTTTTTTTCATTTTTCGTTTTTTTATTTGTCTTTTTGTTTTTTCTTCGTTTTTTTCTTTCCTTTTTTCGTATGTTTCGTTTTTTTCCATTTTTTCGTTTTCCTTTTTTCATTTTTTTTCATTGTTTCGTTTTTTTTTTATTTCTTGTTTTTCCATTTTATTTTGTTTTTTTCTTCATTATTTGTCTTGTCTTTTTTCTTTTTTCTTTTTTTCTTTTTTCTTTCATTTTTTAGTTTTTGTTTTTTCTTTTTTAGGTTTTTCCCCTTTTGGATTCTTATTTTTATTTTCAGTTTTTTATCCTTTTTTCGGGAATATTTATATAGTCACCAAACATGGAAATATAATTTTTCAGAAAATTTAATTCCTTGGAATTTGATTTCCGGGAATATAAAATTTTCGGCTATATAGTAATCCTCATACTAAACGAACCCTTGAGTTGTAATGTAATCGTGATTACATGGATTTTATGACGTAATTGATTTAATTGATGTAATGTAATCAAACTTGTAATCACGAATACATTACATCCATTTTTTTTTGTCCAACCAAACACCCGAGTTAGTTTGACAACGTAATGCCAATTATATTATGTTGTCCAACCCTGCAAACCAAACAGGCCCCTAGTTGATTCCGACAGAATTCTGAGTGGGGCATGGCCGACTAGCGGCTAGGCGGCCGCCTAGGCCGCTTTTTAGAACACCAGTCTCAATCACATTGACTGTCTAAGAAGCCTTAGAAGTTAGCTGACTAAAAGCCAGAGCCTGACACATAGTGAATGTGAGCTGATCTCCCTTTCCTTCTATAAAGTATTGTATACATAATTGAAGAATGAGACCTTTGTTAAATAATGGCACAAATATACTGCCCTACCTACATGAACTCAGTCTTGAAGACTACGTTTATAGTGTATGGAGATAGCATAAGCACTAAGATAAATATGAGAACATAATCGCACACATGTTTGCACAAAAACTAAATATGAAAATAGCACGATGTGTGTTCATGTTTGATAAACAACAATAGGGTAACTGCTAAAGATAATATGTAAATAGTGTGAAGGTGAAATAAAAATCATTGGCATCTATATCAGTAGCCATGCGGGTCCTTTTCAACATGTTACATGTTTGCTTGGTCCCATTTTATTTAGGTAACACCAGTAGGTCATTTATAAGTACGTATTCAGCCATAAGTGACTTCTTAAATGAGGAAGGGTACATGAACTGATAAAAATTATGTCAACAATGTCTAAAGCCTGTAATAGTAAGATACATACTAGCTCTTTTCTTCCCATTTATTCATTTTATTGTAAATTATGCATGAACTTGCAAGAAAAAAAAAAGGTTAAGAAAAGGACAAATAAGAAGGAACAAACGACTTACCTAATCTGGCACGAACTTTCTCAAGACCTTCAGTTGATACAGGACCATTTGATGAAAAGGATGCTTTACATGCTTCATATAGCTTTTGTATCACAGGCATAGTGTAGGAGTGATATCAAGCAACAGAAAATGTCCAACTAAAATGAAATATCGTGCAAGAAAGCCTTCCGCAACTGTATAGAACTTCACTAATAGATCAACCCACTGAATATAGGGAGTTTCAAAATGCCCTATTATAACAGAGATCTTTTAAAACACCAGTGCTTCTCGTTATTGACATAAAAGTAGAGTGAAGGAAATTTCTTATTTCACTGAATGAAGTAAGATAATGAGAAGTTGTCCTCATTATAGCTATCAGAGCCCTTTGATTAGACTTGGTTCAGAACGGTATTTACCTGTGCCAATTTAATGAAAAATGAAAAAATGAAAAGTAATTATTAAGTGCAAACAATGACACAAAGTGCGTATTTTGGTACATCAGTGTACTTGTAAATTTAGGAGGTTTTGCTGGTTTAAGTCCATTGACAGTCTCGAAAGGAACTGAAGTAATTCTGTTACCTCATTTTATTCTTAAAAATATCACAGCATATCATGCAAGATGAGGTAATTATCGGTCATACAGAATTCTATATTATATTCTTAAAAATATTCAAAATAAACTCTCTCTCTCTCTCTCAGTTGATCTAAAGATATTGAAAATATAAACCTACTGAATACACACTGCTGATTTGGAGGAAATTGTTTTATTATTTTTAGGCAAAAATTATATATTAGGAATGTCTCAGGAGAGACTACATTGAGATTTTACTTCCCTTTTATATGTCCTCACAACTTAAGAAAGATACTAAGATACTTATGGGCGAAAGTTGTCTAGGTAATAACTATCCACTAAGTTGTGACCATCTTTTAGTTACTGAGTATCAATAGGCCTCTCATTTTTAATTAGTCAGACCAAAAAGAAAATAAAAAGGGGAAAGGTAGTTGAGCCTTTTGGTTTTTGGTTCAAGGCAATGACATCCCTGCTTAAGTACAAAGACTTTTGAGGCTTATAAGCCAGTACTGCCCTTACAATCTAAGCCCTTCAAAGGCCATAACTTGAAGCTGTGATTAGGGATTCCTTCCTCTCATTCCAGGTTCCATACACTATGCACCCGATTGTCACTTCGGTGTTGGATCATATGCTAAATCATTCTTGCTTGCTAGGAATTTACAATATATGACAACATTTTGTTTTCAAAGTTTTACTGAGTGGATTATGGTAAGACATTAAGAGATTCATATTCATGCTCAAGTCTTTAAGTAGTCAACGCTTGTATGTAGCATGCAACTAATCTTGTTAGCCATCATTGTCCGTACGAATACTTTATATGCGCTTTAAGACTCTAGTTATATTCAAAATATTGTGCTATTTATTTTAATGTAAATTGCTCTAAAATTTCATCAAACACAACATTGGAGTTTTTGGGTTTTTGCCAAACTGGAAACTTTTCATTCTTGTCAAATTATCCCAAGTATCCAACTTAGGACATACCTAATTGAAACTTTATGACTCTAGTTATATTCACAATAATTGTGACTATTTATTTATAAAAGAACAACAAAGCCTCTATCCTAAATTATTGAGGCAGGATACATAATATCTTCCGCTCAGCTCCGTTAAGGGGCATCTCCTCACATTAGTGAAAGCCAAATTTGTTTTCACAGACTCAATCTAAGTCAATTTAGGTCTAAACTAGCTCTAGAAATTCCTTTGACTAATAACCTACTCACTCATAGCCAGCTCATCTCTACTTGTCTCCACATGTCCAACCCATCTATAAAAAAAAATTCTTATATTCTCAATCGACGCTACCTCCTGTTTTCTACCAGCGCACTCATTCACACTTATAGACAACGGTGATATCTATCGATATATCGGTGTGAGGCCTAAACCAACATACATGTTGTAACGCTCCGCAACCGCACGGTGCGTTACGCTGAGTCGGATTGAATGAAACAAATGCTGGTTACATTTGATTTGTTGGATTTTGGGAATAAGTATTGATTGAGTTGTTTCATGTGCAGATGGCTAGCGGGTTCGATGGAAATCAAGTGTTCGTCCAGAGCAGTACTGAGATAGCTGAGTTGGAATGATAATGCCATCTTCCTTAGTCCGATCGGTCGGATGATTTAGAGAGCACGGCCTGCTCGCACGGTCATACCAGTTGAGTAGATCGCGCTTACATCGGACCACGGGTTCAAGGGATTGGCCGTATCGGCAGGACATGATGCTTAACGGGATCAAATATTGTGAGTGGGCTCTTTCCCTTCTCCTCTACTCCTTCATGCCTAATAATATGGAAAACACGTAAAGGCTTGAACACTTGGATTGAAACATTGAGAATCACTACACTGAGGCGTGCATAGAGCGTACGTCGTTGCTTGGATAGGATTGTGGCTTGATTTGGTTTTCGCGTTGGATAGTTGGAGCTAGAGTTGGAATTATGCATTTGAGGCAGTTGGTTGAATGATTGGGATTATGCTATGCATTTGAGGCAGTTGGTTGAATGATTGGGATTATGCTTGGACAGTTGGAAAGATACATTGAGGCAATGGGAATATCGAAAATTCGGACGAGCGAGCGTGCATCCGTGCACGGGTATCACTTGGTCGCTTTGTCTTGCAAAGCGAGCAGTTGTGGTTCGAAACCGAACAACTGCATCGGCGAGGGTATTGTGCCATATTTGGGGCATTGTGCCATGGGATAGTTTGAGAAGGGTGTTGCACCATTGGAAACACTGTATTGAGAAGAGGCATTGTGCCTATGGAAATAACTTGGATTTGGTGCCTTGGGCTATATGTTGGAAGAATGGTTATGGATTCTTTGGTTGGATGTTTTGGTTGGATATCGGTTGAACGAGTCTAGGATCGCTTGGTGGGCCGAGAATGTTCGATCCTCTCGTCATACCTACGTGTCTGCATTGTCACGGACAACCTGTGTTGCACAGGGTTTCGTTTCCTCGAACGGGATGGACTCCGGGGCACCGGGACCGTTCGGCCATGGAGGAGACATGGGCATCACGTCTTGGGCGCGGTGCTGGTAGTCCGATACCACCAGGAGGGAGTAGCTGCCCAACCCTGGATCGGGTAGGACTGCCCTATTGATCTTGGTCCGATCAATGTCCTTTATGGCTTGGCCAGTGACTTCATATAGTATAGTGTTGGCTTGCTTTTCTTTTGTTGGTTTGGCTTTCGTGTAGGCGCGGCCACCTTGCCTCGGCAAGAGTGTGCACTGTGAGATTTGGATTGTAAACTTTGGTTGAGGATGGATATTTGAGGCTTGGTTGATGGTTCGATATGTTATCGTGTTGCTTGAACTTGAGCAGGACGGTTTGCATGCTAGTTATCCTTCGGGTTGCTTATATATAAATGCTTGTCGTTAAGTTTGAGTTGAGTGCTTGCATGCTTAAACTGCTTTACAGCTTTCCTTAACATGTCATCCATATGCCATGAAATGAATGTAGGATTCAACTAGAAAGATCACCATATAACTGTTTGCATTCACTATTTTACTTAGTGTCGGCTTAGACGAGTGGGTTACCCCGCTCACCAGTACAGTTGTGTACTGACCCACGTTTGTGGGCATTATTTCAGGTACGCAGGCGTAGTGGCACTGTTTGGATATACGAGGCATAATGTATGAACTGTAAGTACCTTTGTGGACTAGAGAAAAGAGCAAGAGTATTTCATCGCCTTCGTGGCAGAGCCTTCGTGGCATTGCCTTCGGGGCATTTCATTTGGACCCTATCGTGAGCTCCGCTGCGTATTACTCTGATGTGTGCTTGGTACACAATACTTGACTTACACTGCAACTTGGTCGTTTCGATGATAACTTTGGTGTTTGACAACATCGCCTTGTACAAGCGCAACTCCAGGCTCGTACGGCATCACGTCCCGATGAGAACGATTGTCCTGCGGGAGAGCTGTAAACGTGGTGATTCACGTTCAGCGGGGACTATCGAGCTTGCGGGAGATTGGGGCGTGACAAATTGGTATCAGAGCGCCTGGTTCATTTTCTCGGACTTGGTCCTTCGCTTCATCACAAACTCTAAATAGCTTCCGTGTGTCATCTAGCTCTTGGCTCTACACAGTGCCGCATTGGATGTTTCATGCAATAAGTCTATATATTGTTGGTTGTGGCTGCATGTTGTTCCTTGTTGTGTTGCTTTGGTTGGTTTTCGTTAGATCGCTTAGCCTCGTTAGGCGTTGTTGCATTCGTGCAGCAAGTTGGGTGGCGTTGTTGCATTTGTGCAACAAGTTGAGAGCTGTCGTTGGGTTGGCTTGGCTTGTCGTTCAGGGAGATTCTGATTGCCTCAGTGGATCAGTTGGTTGGCATACGAGATTGGGTTATGCGGCATGTTGTGAGTAGAAGCATCGATTGAGAATGGATCGTTGCACGAGTTGCTCGTGTAGCGAATGTGTTGGATAGAAGTTGGAATTTTGGCTGTGGCGCATCGGTTGAGCATGTTTGAGTTTGGCTTGGGAATATTAGAATAAGTTTGCACGAGTTGCTCGTACAGCAAATGTGTGGAACCATTGGGTATTGGGCTGGACTACTTGGAAGACAATCGTTGCATGATTGCTTGTGTTGCGAAAGTATCAGACGGTTTGAGAATAGCTGGAAACATTGAGAATGGAACATAGCACGAGTCGCATCGCAAGATTTATGGGAATAGTTGGATAATTCAAGCATTGCCTGAGTTTTGTGTCAGACTCGAATTTGGGAAAGGCAGGATCACACATAAGGGATGGCTCGAACGGATTTTGGATAAGTGCAAGAAATCGTAATGCGAGTAGCGACTTGATTCGGAGTGGTATATGGGATACCATATATTGAGCAAGGCATTAAAAATATTTTGGTTGGACATCAATGGGAATTGCCTAAATGGACTTGGGTAACGGGAATACAATTTGGACGGTGCACATCGGCTGAGTTGGGAAGAATGAAAATGGAGCAAGCGAATATTGAGTTGAGCATATCGAGCACGGACTATGATTTTGGGCAACACATTTGAGCTGTTGGTTGAGCAATGAAACACTATTTGGTTTGGAGGAACAATGCGATGGATTCACACAAACTTGAAGGATTTTGGAAATTGCTGCTCGAGAAGTCGACTTAGTTTAGCGGAAATGGAATTTTGGGCAAGCTGGTGCAACAAGCGTAGACGGATTCTCCGGAAGACGTGGACGGATTGTGGCAACAACGGAAGGCAAATATTGTGACGGACAGACTTTTGAAGATAGCTAAATGTGGGAGCAACGTCGGAACAAATCACTGTGCTGCTCGAGTAAGTTGGACGTGCATTGACGAACATGGCAATTCGGGAAGATTTGATGGAATCAGGGCAGAATGACGGATTGATGGAAGACGGTTTCAACGAGCGCAGTTCTCGAATTGTGGCTTGGATAGATAGCAAGACTCTAGGTGGCTAAGCGGCATTGGTTGACAGATCAGCAGAGGTAGTGCATGAGTTCTCGGATTCGGAAGTTCGTTCGGATAGAATGGTTGGATTTTGGCTCGGATTTGCAGATGAGATATAGCATGGTTCTTAGTAACTGTCCATCGTGATGATTACAATTATCGAACGTAGCTTCGGGACAGCTGACCCTAAGCGACCTTGCCCGCCAGATCAGAGATTGAATACGGTGGACCCTTAGAACGAGCCTTGAGGCAGCGTATTTGGGGATGCGTCGAGGGAAGATATGAGTGCTGTGTGTTGGAGATTTGGCTTATTGACTGAGTGTTGGATTTGAGAGACCCTTGGGATAGTCTTCAGCTGAAGATGCAGCCGGAAGATCGGAGCGATGGTGGAAGTAGCCTAGTCAACTGATGAGATTCAGAGTCGCAGATTTTTATCGATGGCATCGCCTCTGACTCATCGTGCCCTGGAAGGGAATAGCATTCATATGAATTGACGACTGTGAAACTAGCTCGTGAAGTTAAAGCAGCGGCTCGTTCAGATCAAATCCTTGCGAATACTGGAAGGGACAGATTTGCCTCAGATTTACAAGATGTCTCGGAACTTAGTCTGGGAAGCGTGCTCGTTCAGAAGGCAAAGGTGACATCCGTGCTTCGAGGCAGTGGAAGCAGCGCGAAGAACTATTCCATGCGCAACCTAGGAATTGCGACGAGTGTGTCCACGTTGAAATCGTGGCGACACTATCCCTTTGGCGTGGCGGCGAGATCTTCGTGGGTCACATGAACCTCAATATAGATGTTCACCCAGCGAGGTATTGAGATTGAGGAAAGGTGTTGGACTGTGCTGATCTAAGCAAAGTTTGATATTTGGGTAAGTCGCATAGCTGGGGTAGTATCGGTTGTGATGATCGTTCGGTGCATGAAATATATTTGGAGATGTTGCTAGTGCGGATTCAGAAATAGTTGGATGGATTGAGTTGGAAC
Organism: Iris macrosiphon; assembly: GCA_036927795.1. NCBI lineage: Eukaryota > Viridiplantae > Streptophyta > Magnoliopsida > Asparagales > Iridaceae > Iris > Iris macrosiphon. The sequence continues at coordinate 122,443,766 of JAYESA010000017.1, read as the reverse complement.
ACGAACTGATTGAGTTGGTGGAAAATGATCATATTTGATAATAGTGCTCAAGCGAATGTGTTGGAATGGAAATCGTGATTTGGTTCAATTGGGAGCAAAGTGAATGGATGCCTCGAACATAAAGATACCCTTGTAACTTGTTCAAATTTACTATCACAAAGCTCGGCTGAAATGCATGTATTTTAGGGACGCCTTAAATATGTGTACGATCCAAAACTAAGCGATATGAGGAATTCGTATTGAGCTGCAAGGAGGATGTGGGAATTCGGAAATTTGTACGAGCGTTCAGCAGAGCGAGATGCGGAGTCCGGATCATGAATATGAGAGTTGCATAAAGCAGATCTATGGAATTGGATAACGGCATGTGATAGGAATGAGTACCAGCACGGTTCGTGGACAAACCTGATTCTAAGTGGTATATTATGTAACGCTCCGCAACCGCACGGTGCGTTACGCTGAGTCGGATTGAATGAAACAAATGTTGGTTACATTTGATTTGTTGGATTTTGGGAATAAGTATTGATTGAGTTGTTTCATGTGCAGATGGCTAGCGGGTTCGATGGAAATCAAGTGTTCGTTCAGAGCAGTACTGAGATAGCTGAGTTGGAATGATAATGCCATCTTCCTTAGTCCGATCGGTCGGATGATTTAGAGAGCACGGCCTGCTCGCACGGTCATACCAGTTGAGTAGATCGCGCTTGCATCGGACCACGGGTTCAAGGGATTGGCCGTATCGGCAGGACATGATGCTTAACGGGATCAAATATTGTGAGTGGGCTCTTTCCCTTCTCCTCTACTCCTTCATGCCTAATAATATGAAAAACACGTAAAGGCTTGAACACTTGGATTGAAACATTGAGAATCACTACACTGAGGCGTGTATAGAGTGTACGTCGTTGCTTGGATAGGATTGTGGCTTGATTTGGTTTTCGCGTTGGATAGTTGGAGCTAGAGTTGGAATTATGCATTTGAGGCAGTTGGTTGAATGATTGGGATTATGCTTGGACAGTTGGAATGATACATTGAGGCAATGGGAATATCGGGAATTCGGGCGAGCGAGCGTGCATTCGTGCACGGGTATCACTTGGTCGCTTTGTCTTGCAAAGCGAGCAGTTGTGGTTCGAAACCGAACAACTGCATCGGCGAGGGTATTGTGCCATATTTGGGGCATTGTGCCATGGGATAGTTTGAGAAGGGTGTTGCACCATTGGAAACACTGTATTGAGAAGAGGCATTGTGCCTATGGAAATAACTTGGATTTGGTGCCTTGGGCTATATGTTGGAAGAATGGTTATAGATTCTTTGGTTGGATGTTTTGGTTGGATATCGGTTGAACGAGTCTAGGATCGCTTGGTGGGGCGAGAATGTTCGATCCTCTCGTCATACCTACGTGTCTGCATTGTCACGGACAACCTGTGTTGCACAGGGTTTCGTTTCCTCGAACGGGATGGACTCCGGGGCACCGGGACCGTTCGGCCATGGAGGAGACATGGGCATCACGTCTTGGGCGCGGTGCTGGTAGTCCGATACCACCAGGAGGGAGTAGCTGCCCAGCCCTGGATCGGGTAGGACTGCCCTATTGATCTTGGTCCGATCAATGTCCTTTATGGCTTGGCCAGTGACTTCATATAGTATAGTGTTGGCTTGCTTTTCTTTTGTTGGTTTGGCTTTCGTGTAGGCGCGGCCACCTTGCCTCGGCAAGAGTGTGCACTGTGAGATTTGGATTGTAAACTTTGGTTGAGGATGGATATTTGAGGCTTGGTTGATGGTTCGATATGTTATCGTGTTGCTTGGACTTGAGCAGGACGGTTTGCATGCTAGTTATCCTTCGGGTTGCTTATATATAAATGCTTGTCGTTTAGTTTGAGTTGAGTGCTTGCATGCTTAAACTGCTTTACAGCTTTCCTTAACATGTCATCCATATGCCATGAAATGAATCTAGGATTCAACTAGAAAGATCACCATATAACTTTTTGCATTCACTATTTTACTTAGTGTCGGCTTAGACGGGTGGGTTACCCCGCTCACCAATACGGTTGTGTACTGACCCACGTTTGTGGGCATTATTTCAGGTACGCAGGCGTAGTGGCACTGTTTGGATATACGAGACATGATGTATGAACTGTAAGTACCTTTGTGGGCTAGAGAAAAGAGCAAGAGTATTTCATCGCCTTCGTGGCAGAGCCTTCGTGGCATTGCCTTCGGGGCATTTCATTTGGACCCTATCGTGAGCTCCGCTGCGTATTACTCTGATGTGTGCTTGGTACACAATACTTGACTTCCGCTGCAACTTGGTCGTTTCGATGATAACTTTGGTGTTTGACAACATCGCCTTGTACGAGCGCAACTCCAGGCTCGTACGGCATCACGTCCCGATGAGAACGATTGTCCTGCGGAAGAGCTGTAAACGTGGTGATTCACGTTCAGCGGGGACTATCGAGCTTGCGGAAGATTGGGGCGTGACAGATGTTGTATATAGTATACATCACTTTGAGAGAGAAAAAAATGGTACAATATATTGGTCGAAATGCATATATATAGGCCGATATGATATCAACCGATATCTCTTGATATATTAACATATCGGATATTAGATGTGAATAAGTGTTTTCAGGTTGGATCATATCCTACCCATTAATCAAAATTAAACCAAAAAAAACCTTAACCTAACTCTAGAGCCGGAAGGAAGCCTCTCTCTCTCTCTCTCTCTCTCTCTCTCTCTCTCTCTCTCTCTCTCTATATATATATATATATATATATATATATATATAGCCGTGACCCCCCTTTCTCTTTGTCGAATAGGTTTTTATATTAATACGATATTATTAATATTACTAGTTTTTTATTCGTACTTGTAAGTTTATAATTTTTAGTTTGTTACCATGTTATGATGTTAGATGTTTTTGTTAGTTACTTACTTAGTTTTAGCCTTTTAAGACATTAAGAACATTTAGTACATCTAGAAATTTGAATTGGATAGAACATTTTCTATATATGATATAAAATATATTATATATTTATTGATATATGATATCTTAATACATCTCAGATATCCGACATCCGAAATCTCAAAACAAAAACAAATATGAAACCGATATTCGATATCTCGAACACTAATCTTATTCTATATTTTAAGTGTATTGACATCCATCCATCTTGACACACTCATTTCACCTAGGCTCATTTTCTTGATATGTTTCTTAGTTGCCCAATATTGGACCCATAAAGCATGGGTTTGTCTTATAGAACTTTCCTTTTTAATTTCAAGGGTGTCCTATGATCGCAATGCACTCTTGAAGTACTCCACTTCAACCAACATGTAGTAATCCTATGAGCAAAATCCTTCTCAATCACTCCATGATGGTGATTGATCAGTCATAAAAAATCACTCTAGGTATCCTTGAAGTATCAATACAGATCCCTTCATTTCTTCTAAGCGTATTACTGAAAACTACATCAACTGTACTAGTAATTTTAAAATATTTATATTCTAACCTTCTATGTACACTTATATCCTAGTCTCTTAAAGTGACAAAATCATCGGCAAACAACACACAATATAACCCTATCAAAAACATGCCTAGTAAGTTCACCCATAACTACCTCAAAGAGATAACAACTTGATATTTGATCCTTGATGTAGGCCTATGATAATGGAAAATTGAGATGCATCTCTTCCAGCTTTTCTCGGACTGGTCATCATTGTGACTATTTATATATTTTAATGCTTCTACAATTTTATCAAACAAATAAGGAACTTCTAGATGCACTTGAGTTTCTAAACCCGATCCAAATGCAATCATAAGCACAATGCCCTGAACTTGGGATATTTTTCAATTTTTCATTGTTTTAATGATAAATAGTTAGCTCAGTAAAGTTTAATGGATTTGTTTCATTTTGTCCTTGATTTAATGGATTACTCCAAATTTTATTGCATGTACACTGGCTGTTAATAATATATTATAGTTTCTCCCTTCATCTTTACAATCTTTCCGGGCTTTCCCTATTATAGAGTATAATAGTGATCCCAATGTTAAAACCTTTGCTTGTGAGATTAAATTTATTGACCACCTATGGCACAGACACCATTTTCGTTATCCGAACAAAACAAAAAAAATTGATTATCTATGTCCAAAAAAGCTAGGTTGCATGGATAGGGGCACGATATACGGATTCAAAATATAGCTTTTGTTTAAAAAAAATTAGGATTCAGGTACGATATTGATAGGGTTATATTATACGCATGAAAAGTTGAAAACATATCAACAAACATATTGTAACATTAGATCTTACTAATATCTATGTTTATGCAGGTTTGGGTTAGTAACTAGGTCTCATAAAATTCTAAAAAGGGTTTGACACAAAAGAAATGTTAGTCTCATATATGTTTACGACCATGCAAAATCACTTTGAACTATTTCGTGGACCCCTTTGGAGCCCAAACATGGACAAACCATATCTGACATGAGTGTAGAGGATGTGTCATGTCAGATACGTGCTAGATAAGGATACAGTCTTAGTCAGTCTTCTGGAGGAGAATCCATGCAACACAGGAGGGACACTTCGAAATACAATAGGGGACACGAAAATGGGTTTCAAATCCGTGTCGTTGTGTCGGAAACATGTTGTGCCAAATATGTGACCGTGCAAACTAGGAGGCATTAGAACTCTCTTTCACATTTACTAGTATCCAATTCGCTTCCCTAGCAGTTGCTAGGATTTAGGGAGTGTATAGAAATAGAAATAATCCAATCCATATACGCGCACATGTGCAATGCGGTTTGTACTTCCGTAACTGGACTGTATCGATGCTATTAGCTAGTAACATCCGATCCAATTTTTTGTCCGATTTAAACAAAAAAATGCTCTTGATAAAGACACTACAAAATGACTCATGGCTGATCCAATATTTTTTATAAATTTTGCACTCAAAATTTTACTCAGGACTAGCCCAAAAATTATTTAGGACTGTCTTTGGCAGTCCTTCCAATATATTGGACTGTCAAAATTTGACAGTCAAAATTTGATAGTCCATTGAACTGCATACATTATTTAAGACTCTTTGACAGTCTAACATATTGGAAGGACTGTCAAAATTGACGGTCCTAAATAAATTTTTGGGCTAAGAGTAAAATTTTGAGTGAAAAAATTATAAAAAAAATTGGGCCACCCGAGTCTTTTTGGTAGTGCCTTTATCAAGAACCCAAAAAAATGGAAAATATACTAACACACCTAACTGGAGTAAATATATTCTATGTAGCTCAGAGAATCGGTGCCGTGTCCGGGTCGAGATTCAGGCACGTATCGGACACGACACAGACGCTCCAAAATAATCTAGGGCACTCCAAAACCGGTGATGAGTCGTGTCGTGTCGAGGATCGGAAGGAATCCGCGTTTTACAATCAAATCGCTTGTAGAAAGAGAGTCAATAATAATATCTCGCATCAAATCGAGCACCAAAAAATCATTGGCAAATCAATAGAAGAAGAAGAAAAAAAATAGAACCCTAGCTCTTGAGTGGATTGATTAGGGATGCGAGGAACAGTGAGGAGAAGGACGTACCTCTCCCAGTTTTTATGGGGAACGGACACGACACGGATCGACTCTGGACTTTTTATCACCAACATTAGGATAGGAGGAGAGTCAGGAGACCAGCTCACGGCTCACCTGTGGTCGATTTTTTCTTTTATCTTTTTTTTTTTCCTTCTCTATTTTTCCTCTTTATTTAGTCACGTGCGGTTAGGGCCGTCAATGACAACCGCTAACCCGTTAACCCGACCTGTTTTAATCAATTATTGGGTTTGGTTGTGTTCGGTACATGTGCTTAAAAAAAAATACTTCTCGAACCGGGGGAGGGAACAGCGCTGACGTGGTCTTCCCTGTAGACTCCAGTCATTTCCTTGCTAGCTCTGGACCCGTCCCTTAGCACGGTCCCTCCTCGGTTCGAGAAACAGCCCTGTATAAAAAAAACGAAAATTTTCACCGAGAGCATAATATTTTATTAAATTTATAATAAAAACATAAAAATTTTAAAAATTTTGGTCAAAGCATCAAAATATTCTTATCAAAGACGTTTTGAGTTTTTCCGTCAAATATTATTAACTCCGTTAACGAAAAAAGAAAAAAAAGAAAGAAAAAAATTTAATATATACATAAAACGTCCATTGCAAGGACGTTTTACAATTTTTTATATTTTTTATATTAATATTTTATCCTCTTTCGCTCTTCTCTCTGTAAAAAAAATTTTTTAATATTTAAAGAAATCGTCCTTAAGAAGGACGTTTTCCTTTAAATTTTTTTTTTTTTTTTTTTTTTTTTTTTTTTTTTTTAACGGAGAAACTGCTCTCTTCTTCAGACTGCTCTCTCTCTCCTCTCTCTCTCTCTCCCCTCTTCTCTACCGCTCCTCTCTCCTCTCTCTCTCTCTCCCCCCCCCCCCCCCCCTCCGCTCCTCTCTCCCCCCGCAGCGCGCCGACCTCGACCTCTCCGGCAACCGCATCGCCGGCGACGTCTCCGACGTCGCTCTCCTCGCCGCCGCGTGCTCGCTGCGCTCGCTGAACCTGTCGTCGAACACCATCTTGTCGAGCTCCGGTTCGCTCACCGTCGTTAGTTTTAACCTCTCCTCGCTCGACCTCTCGAACAACCAACTCACCGGCGCCAGCGACCTCCGGGTGGAACCGAGCTCGAGGACGCCGGTGTCGAGGGGGACGCAGACGAGGGTATGGATCCCGAACTGCTGGCCCTGGCGGGCCCGCTCGCAGGGAGCGACGGCGAGGCGGTCGGGGCCGGAGATCCACGTCGGCCGGCCGTAGAACAGGGCCTGGCCGGAGATCAAAAGTCCCTTACAAGCAAGTACCCAATGTCAGGAGACCCCCCCCCCCCCCCCCCAAAAGACAATGGCAAGGATCACAGCTCATGGGGGTCTCAGGCTGCTGCTCAATGCAGAGAAGGGCCCCTTTGCCCATGATCCCAAGGACCCATCAACCGTAAAGCTGGGTAGTGGCAGTAATGATGGCAAGAAGAGGTTCTTGGTTGGGAACCCATCAGGAGGAAGGAGAGGGGTGAGGGTTGATGGGTTTGGGAGGGTTTGGTCCCATAGGAAGTCTGGTGGTGGGCTGAAGATTGAGGAGTTCATGGAGAGTGATGATGAGTTTGAGGAGGAGTGGGGTGAGTTTGAGAGAGAGAGAAAGAGAGAGAGAGAGAGGAGGAGAGAGGAGCGGTAGAGAGAGAGAGAGAGAGAGAGCAGTTTCTCTGTAAAAAAATAATAATAATAATATTTAAAGGAAAACGTCTTTCTTTTTTTTTTTTTTTTTTTTTTTTTTTACAGAGAGAAGAGCGGGAAATGATAAAATATTAATATAAAAAATTGTAAAACGTCCTTGCAATGGACGTTTTATGTATATATTAAATTTTTTTTTCTTTCTACGTTAACGGAGTTAATAATATTTGACGGAAAAACTCAAAACGTCCTTGATAAGAACGTTTTGATGTTTTGACCGAAATTTTTAAAACTTTTATGCTTTTATTGTAAATTTAATAAAATATTATGCTCTCGGTGAAATTTTTTGTAAAAAATATTGAAAATTAATCCAATTTTGAAACAGCTCTTAAAAGCTTTTAAAAGTATATGAGAGCCTGATGTCAAAAGATACTTCTAATGATACTTTTTGAAAACCAAAATCAATCACAAACCCAACATAAAAGGTAATCTGAAAATCTCGGACAAAGTTTGGTGTTGAACACCCGAAAAGTACCATTTTGTTATGTATAACTTGATAATGTTGTCAACAAACGTTGGTCCAAGCCGTCAAGTCTTAAATACATAAGCATCTAAGAAACCAAGTAAAGATTCTAATTTCCTTAGACACCGATCAAATATTTAGTATTGAGTTATACAAATTTATTTAATCCCACATTGGATAGAAAGTAAGAAGAAGGCTAGTTTCCTCCTCTATATATGGATCTCCTCTTTGAAAAATAAATAAATTAAGTCTTTCTGCACGGTATCATAGCCAAAGCTCTGAATTCTTTTTCCAAAAAAAAAAAAAAAAACAAGGAGAATTCATTTTCAACCTGAGCAGTCCCCCCCCCCCCCTAGAGAGCATACTTCCTGGAAAGTTTTGTTTAAATCTATATTTCTAGTCCTTGTTCCGGCAAGTTCTATCCATCGTACATTTCTCATGCAGCATGAGTTTGGGGGTGTACAGATAGATGGACAAAGTCGTGATCGCATGTGTGCAACTGTTTAAGTTGCGTTTGACCTCGTCCATGTGTGCAACTGTGGAGATAGGAACACATGTGACTAGTTAGGGGTTGAAAGAGATACTAGAGGGAGTGGCCAGGATGTTTCAGGCTGATAAAGAAGATAGAGTTGCTGCCCAATGAAATCAAACTTGAGGAGATGGGAAACTACCTAAGTTGGTCTAGGAGGGCGCTGTTGAACCTTCGGACCAAGGGGCTTAAAAAATATGTGAAGGAAGAGTGCACTGAGCCAAAGGATAAGACGAGTGCTAAGTGAAGCACATGGAGTCACCTTAATTCTCTGGTGGTTTCTTGGCTGCTGACTTTTGTGTCTCCATCCATAGCTGGGATGGTAGAATCGATCTGCGTCTGGACGACATTGGCTGGGATGTACTCTGGAGCTGCAAGTGTCATGATGATGGTAGAATTTGAGAAAAAGATTGATGCAACCATACAGGGAGAGAAGACAGTACTCCAGTATGCAGCGGAGCTACGTCGCTTATGGGCGGACTTGGATCACTATGATCCGCTATCATTGCAAAACCCGTCAGATGTTCTCCTTGGGAAATAGTACCTTGAGCGTAGGCGTATGGCTCATTTTCTCAAGGATATGAACCCACAGTTTGAGGCTAGGAGGGCAGCAATGTGTCATATGCCATCTTTTCCATCCCTGGATGAGGTTGTTTCATCGATGGAGCAAGAGAAGATCAGACAGAAAGTGATGAAAGGTGAGACCTCACCAGCTGTCCGCTCGACATTGGTGATTCCTAGTCTCCCATCAACGATGATTGTTTGTGGTATTAAACGAAAGAATGGAAGATGAATTCAATATGGGGTTCACACGGAACCCGTCTTCTTTGGTTTACAAACAAACTTGTACAATTTGATCCTATACGAGGATATGGGAGTACAATTTATTTAATCTGGGTAAATATTGCTATAGGTGTCTGATCTGCAGTCGATCACTTTAGCCCTTGGACCACACGATGTTGAAGAAGTGTCGTAGAAGACAGGAAGCCGCTTTGAAGGTTGCAAAAGAGGGTGGATGCACGATGCCAAAGTCGTCGATCCCTGCTCTCTGCCTGAGCTCCGGATTCTCTCTCTCTCTCTCTCTCTCTCCCTTGACCTCCGGTTCGATCTTTCTTGGAAGTTCGACATTAGATCTTTCCGACCTTCCAATTTTGTCGACCTTTCTCCCTGGATCTGATATTGGTTTCTTGACCAATTTTTCGACCTTTTTCCCCATTGATAGGGGTCTCTATTTATAGAGTTTTGGTGACAGTGACCACTCCGTCGGTGTAAAAACCGAGGAGTGGAAAGTACAGCACCCTTTTACACAACGGTTAAAATAACCAATCCCTGCGTATAGATGACCTTTTGAGTGAGCATGTGACGCGTGTCCAACTAAGGGGAGAAAATATGTATATCTGCTGCGAAGATCACGGCGTAGAAGCCACGTAGGTAGGTATCCCTTGTGTAGAAGAGGTTGGCGTAGAAGCCAAATGACTGTCACCCTGGCGTAGAAGCCAAATAGGAATAGAAGCCGATTAGGCGTAGAAGCCGAATGGGCATAGAAGCCGAGTAGGCGTAGAAGCCGAGTAGACGTAGAAGCCGAATGGTCGTAGAGACTGAGTGGGCGTTTGAAGCCGAATGGTCGTAGAGACTGAGTGGGCGTTTGAAGCCGAATGGGCGTAGAAGCCGAATGAGCACAGATCTTGAATGGGCGTAGAAGCCACTGCGTACTGTGCCAGAGTGCTGATGTGGACGTCTTAGCCAGAATTACGACTTTTGAAGATATAATCAAATCTCTTGCAGAGATTTGCCACCATCTTGTGCATTAAATGCGGAGGCGTATTTTGAAGGTCTGCAGCCCTTCTGTGCATCCGTCGCAGAGACGTGCCTTGAGAAAAACTGTCACCGCTCTGTGCAATTAGACGTAGAGACGTGCCTAGAGCCCCGTACGAAGTGCAGCTTTTGACGTGGCAGGCGGTTTGTCTACTGCGGAGAGTAAAACAGCTCATATTTGCCTGTGTAAAAGAAGGCAGCGTATCCCCTTGTACGCGAAAAAGCAGTTTATGCTGAGGGGACGTCAGTAAACGACAGTTCGGTGATATTCTAACCAAATCCTCTGCATTAAATGCAGAGATCCGCCATCATACTGTGGTGCGCGTCCCGAAGGGTCTGTCCTCGTTTCCAACCGTCGTCTGGGTAGCCGTGCAACACTTTTTGTCAGGAGTCAGAGGTCAGTTTCACTGCGTGACTTGATAGGTTCATTTCGGGGAAGACGAAGCGTTCCTCGTACGCTTTAACGCTGCTTTGAGATCGGCTGAGTTTTACGCCATGGAGGCGATGAAGAACCCTGTTTACGCTGGAGCGGCCTGGACGTACTGCGCTTACGCGGATGGTCCTTTGAGCTTGTACTTCACGTTGTGTTTAGCGGAGAAAGCTCTGCTTGTACGCTTGATGGCTCTGAAGGCCTCTGTTTATGCTGCTCTGCATCAGTATGTTGCGTAGCTCCTCCCAGCGTATTTTTCATACTTCTACAAGACCCCCTTCAAAGCTTTTAAATTCCTCGGAATTTGAAACGCTTTGAATGAAGCATGAACGGTCCCTCGTAACTCGAAACATTTCTGAATGGAGCGTTGAAACGGTCGATGTGGACTTTATGGCGGATTTATTGGGGACCGTTGTGATCTCTTTCGCCTATAAAAAGGCTGGGGGGGTTAACCTGTTCTCCCCACATTCCATCACCATGCAGAGATGATCGCCGGAGTTCGTCGGGTCGACCTGAGGAAGAAGGAGATCATGTTCTTCCAGCATGTAGGGAGCCAAAAAAGACGGCGTCTTCGAGCAAGTGTCCACTGCAATGATGGATCATGGAAGGATATCTTAGCCTCCCTTGCTCGGGATAATTAGCAACTTTGTATGGCGTTTGCCCAGGAGAGAGGAAGGGTCGTATTTGACCACATCGCTTGCAAGTGGTGTCTTCTCCCGTTGCCTCCGGTGACGAGAGTCAGACAGACTTGCTCTGTCCCGGCTTGAGCGGCGCACGAAGTATGGGATCTGCATAATTTATGCAGGCCCAGCTCTGTATCCTCCCGCCGTTGATCATTGCCATGTCAGTCAGTTTGTTGGAACTGACTGACTGCTGGAGAAGATGGATGAAGAATTGAAGCCCAGCGAGAACCTGTCAGAACAGCTTCTGGGCGATCTTCAGACGACGAGGGGGGATCTCCTTTGTAGACGGAGTTTCCCTCAGATGTAATCATGAAAAATAGAAAAAAAACCTTGTAGATTGGATTTTCCTCATATGTAATCATGATTTTGATTTTAATAAAATCGTCTTCTTCTTCATATGATCATCTTGCCATACGTTGCTGTGAAGTCTGAATATGTGTAGCTTCGACACGTCTGATTCTTTACGCCAACTCTGATAAGAAGAGTATTAGGCCCGGTCCTTTACGCGTAGCGAACAGTCCATAGAACGCTGTTAAGCATTTTTTGAACATTTAGAACTGTCCTGTTGCTAGGACTGAGGGACCGCGTAGAGCTCTGAACTGCTGCTTCTGATGAGCAGAAATTTTGTTCAGACTTCGTCTTCAAGAATGACCTCTCGAAACTCCCTTGGAACAGGGTCAAGGATTTGTCTGTCAAACTGAGTTTGCCATCTTGATAGACGAGATGTTCAGACTGGAGTCTGGATGAACCTCCAATTTTGGACCCGAGAAGAGTAATTTCTCAATGTTTGAACTCTGTATATTTCGGGTACTTTGGGGTTAAGAACGAGTATCTTCTGTGTGAACTCTTTGCAATTGACCGCTTCGGGGACTGTTCGGATATGCGAAAAGTCGCGGAGCGTGAAATTATCAGCCTGTAGCCTCTGGGCGTAAAACACCATCGAGCGTGAAATCGTAGACTTGTGGTTCCTGAGCGTGAAGTCATAGGTTCGTAGCCTCTCGAGCATAAAAGCTACTGAGCACAAAGGCATTCGGGCGTAAAACCATAGACTTATAGCTGTCGAACGTAAAGCCGTAGATTCGTAGCTGTCGAGCGTAGAAAGCTCCTTTAGCGTAGAACTGTAGATCTGTAGCTCCTGAAAAAAAAATTTCTCCGAGCGTGAAGTTTGCGGATCTGTTGCTTCTGAGCGTAAACTGAGCGCCACCGAGCGTGAGATCATCGATTTGGTATCTGCTGAGCGTAAAGTCGTAGGTTTGTTGCCTCTCGAGCATAAAAGCTACCGAGCACAAAGGCATCCGGGCAAAAAATCATAGACTTATAGCTTGCGAGCGTAAAACCGTAGATCTGTTGCTGTCGAGCGTAGAAAGCTCCTTTAGCGTAGAAACTGCCGAACTGCTTTGCGCGAAGAATTTTTCGAATTCGCTGACTGTCCGTCTTTTGAGAGTAGTGGGCTGACGTAGCATCCAATCATAACCACCTATTAATTGCGAGATTTGGTTAGGGTCTCGAGGAGTCCGTCCGAGGATTCGAGGAGTCGACTCGAACTCTATATATATCCCAAGCCTTTGAGAGAAAAACTTTTTATCCGTCTTCTGCGAAAGAGAGCTTTCGACTGTTCGAGTTTTTCTTCGTTCCTTCTCCGAGCACTCCGAGTTTTCAGAAATGGCGCCGAAATAAACTCCCTCCACCAAGGGAAAGAGCACAGGCTTTTCTTCTCGTTCTTCTGCCCCAGCGAGAGAGTCTTCGGTCAGGTAAGGTGAACTTCCTTCTGAGCGAAGGCTCCTGCCGACGAGTAGCGCACCCGGCCTTAGAGGTATAGCCATTGGGGATGACAAAGAACGACGAAAAATCCTTCGCACACGTTGAACGTGACCGCGCTAGGTCGTCTTTTGTGCTGATAGCCTCTTTGAGGAAGATGACGCACGGAGACGTTTTCATCTTTTACGCCCACATTTCTAATGTGCCAGCGTAAAAACTCCATGTTTTCGCAGTTTTGAGCGTAAAAGCTCTGACTGCCGAAAACTTGGTGTATACTATAAAACTTTAGTTTTACGCTTTGGATGGGACCTCCGGCGTAATAACTAGAATTTTAGGAGTCTGGCGTAAAGCACGGACTGTATACCGCCAATCACGCTTCAGGATGTGACCTCCGGCGTAAAATGACCAAATTTTGTACAGTCTTGGCGTAAAGCACAGACTGTCGTTTCTTGGTTATTTACGTTTGCAAGATTTGTAATGACGTATGTTCCTTGCACTTTCGCAGTTAACTTGCATGAGTCTCCACTGGCTGAGGTGATGGGTTCTGCTGCCGGGATGCTGCATTCGAACTACCTGGAGGATCTGTCGCACGTGACATTTCCTATCTCCGGACGCCAATATCCTGAAGGAAGGAGGATCTTGATATTGGCTCAGGGCGAGCGAATGCTGCTGAGCATGATCAACGGGGAGCCCCTAACGTACGTAGACGGGGAGCAGTACATCAAGCCGGCCTTTCTCTTTGGGGATATGATAGACAAACAGTCCCAGACGAAGTCCAAGAGAGAACCCTGGGTTTTCCCTGCCGAGAACGTGGTCTTGTATCTGCCCACAATGCCGAGAGTTTATCCTATCTCGGCTTTCTTCCACGCCACACATTTCAGGAGGATGTCGTGGACGCTGACTCCTGATCTTCACGGGAAGCCGGAGAAGATCTTTCATCTGAAAGGAGCCGACCAGGGGTCGTTTGTCAGCCGCCCCTCTGGCGTCGTGATATTGTTCAGGGGACTGTGCCCGGGCAGCGTCCCGAGTGAAGACAGTTCAGTGATCCAGCTGGTTCAATTGCCGACTTTCTGCAACGACTTCATGGCGCAAGGGGGAGTATACCCCAAGTAGAACCCTCGGTGCAACGGGTGGATCACCCCAGCAAACCTCCGATGGACTTGCCTAGTTGACTGGGCTCTGAAGTATTTTCGGAGAGATCTGGAGGTCATAGGACTGTATGCTGCCGTGAGCGCGACGAGTGTTGGGTTGCCTCCCAACCCTAAACTGTTTCTGGCACTGATGGAGCGATACATTTCGCTCACCGGGACATTCGCCACTCCACTGGGGGAGTTGGGGTTGGCCCTCCACGAAATGGCAGCGATCTCGAGACTGCCGATAGGGGATGCTCCGTATGAAGAGTATGTTCCCACCAACCGGGAGTTGGAGGATTCGGACCCTCGGGTTGTAGAGGTGTATCAGGAGCTGATGTGTCATTATTTTGTGTGCACTACTTTTTATAATGAGCCTTCTGATTTGGCTCACACCACTAAGTGGATGTCCTACCTCTTCTTCCACCGGGCCAGGACCGTCAAGTCGGAGAAAGTTTCGGGGTGCAAGAATGAGCCCGTGAACTGTTTGGGCGTGCTCAGTGCCCAGGTCGTCGAGGATCTTATGGAGGAGGCTAAAGCTCCAGATCAGTTTCTCAATGACGGGGTAGAAAAGTTGTAAACCCCCTGAATTTTCAAAATTATTAAAACTAGGATTTTTCACAATTTTCTGGAATTTTCTGAAAATTTTCTGTAATTAAAATCAAGGTTTTAATTATTAAATGATTTTTAATTGTTAATAAATAATATTAAAATATCATAAAATAACATTTTTGGGTGTAAAATAAAAAATTGGACTTAGGATAATTTTTCTGGAATTTATTGGGCCTCAGACCTATTTTTAAATGCCTATAAACTATTTAATTAATTAATTATTTAATTAAACTGTTTTATTATTATTATTATTTTATTTTTGATCCGGCCCGTTAGGCCTGATCCGGCCCAGCCCAGTGCTATACCCAGCCCGTTCCCCTACCGGGTCGGGTCGGGTCTGCCCGGACCCGACCCGCCTCCGACCCGGAGACCCGGTCCCCCACGCCCCCTCGTCCCCGACGCGCTGCTGCGTTTTCAGCCGCTCCGGCCGGCCACGCGGCGCCCCGCAGCGCCTAGCCCTCCACGACCCCCGCTTTTTCCTCCGCCTCCTCCGCCCAACGGCTCCGCCCTACCCCCCTATTTAAAACCGCCCCCGGCCGCCCCCTCGACCCACTCGCCTCCGCTCGCCCAGCCACCGCACCGCGCCGCCCGCCTGAGCCCGCAGTCCCCCTGCCAGCCTCCAGCACCGCCGCCCTCCTCCCCGGCTCCGTCTCCTCCTCCTCCCCCTTCCCTCGCCTTGCCCAGCTCGCCGTCGACCTCCCTCCGGTGCCCGACACTGCAGCAGCAGCAGCATTGGCAGCCGCCTCCGCCGGAATCCGGCGCGGACCGACCGCCAGCAGCTCCGCCTCGCCCCGGCGAACCCTCCCCGGCCCTCGCCCCGGCGAACCCTCCCAATTCTTCGTGTCGTGTCGGACACGACACGGACACGAAAACTTTCCGGTTTTTTGAGCCTCGTTCAGGTACTCGTATCTTGCACCCTGTATCTCCGTTTTCAATTCCGTAAATTGCGTTGCGAAGCCTGTATGACCCTCTCGGTGCCCGGACAAACCGCTCGGGGCATCGCGTCCTGTGGTGATCGCACACCGCGATCCAAAAACAGGAAAAACCAGACCCTGTTCCACCCCGGAACTGAGTACGCCCCGCCAAACGGGATGACTTGGTCGCGTGCGGTCTTCACAGATACGTGCGCGCCGTCGATACGGATGTGTGAGATTTCGCGGAAGCTGATTCGGGTGTGCGTGCACACCGAAATCAACGCGTATCCGCGGATATCGTCCCGTATCCGACTTTTCTGCAATTTACCCTAACTTTGTGCACACACGTCGGATCGAGACAAAACTTACGCCATCGGACTCGTAGTGATACGCTGGTCCTGTGGGTCAAGTTTGGTTCGATTCTGAGAACGTTGACGAAATCGTGTGTCATGGGCCCCACAGGTCCCGCTCGACGGGCGATTTCGTGATCGGCTCATCGGAATCCAATTCTGGAAGTTTCGTTGAGTTCGTATCATCGTTCCTGACCTGTTGACACTAAGTTTGGTGATTTTGGAGACCTTTGACCCTGACATATTTTTCGGTGCAAAGCGGGCCCACCGGCGGACCCCGTTTTGACCCGAAACTGTCGTTTCTGTCCTTGTCTCCAAATTGGACCCAAGGACAGGCGTTTCTAGCTATTTGACATCTTCTGAGCATGATGGTAATATTTATTTCATCATTTGGACTCATTTCTGAAAATTTTTCCTGAGATACAAACTATATTTGGATCCAAACAACAGGCAAGTACCTGCACTTCAAGTTTAATCTTTATATTATGATAATTAATTCCCTGCTCTACTAGTACCCTTGATGATTACACGTAGTGTTAGAATACTAGATTTTATGTCTTGAATACTGGAGTTCATTTCTTGTTTTTCATGTCGGGTGGAAGAATACTAGAAGGCATGTAGTTTACCTTTCCCCCTGCCGTGTTTAATAGCTGTTGGTACGCGACTGTACCCTCAGCCGGATCTCGATTATTCCTATTTAATAGCCGTTTATGACGGCCGGATTATCCTTATAAACCCCTACATGCCAACTATGTATTCTAAAACAAACACAAGTTCACACAGATAGCTTCTGGTCTTGTTATAGTTCTTGCAGACTGTTGTAGTTTTATTTCCTGTCTTATTTATTCATGTTTTCTCATATCCCTGTTTATAGCATTAACTCTTAGTTATTTTTGTTTCTTTTATGCATTTTCTCAATATGATACTCAGTCTAATTGTCATAAATATTTAGTTTAATCTTGTTGTGCATTGTGTACTTTGCTCCTTTCCTGACTGGATCCGTTGATTTAGGCGATGATGAGGACTTTGCCCCTACCTATTATGGCCCCTATGAGGGAACAGAGGATACATATGAGGAGCCGGTTCCCACCCAGGAGACTACTTCTGCAGAGTAGTTAGCCGTAGCTATTTATTTATGCTCTTTTATCTTAGTAATCGGGTTTGTCCCCGATTTCATTTCTGGATTCTGTATTAAACATTTGATCTGTTGTCACATTTATTTTATTTGAAATCTTAAGCATCTTATTCCCATTATTATCTTGCCTATTTTATTTATGAATGAGCTAGATTAGTTAACTGTGAATTTGACCTAGACAGCGTACTACCGCCGACTCTGCGGCGTAGGCTGGACGTACCCACGCACTCATGCCCGAATTTCAGGGTGCGGGTCGTGACACATTTTTATGGTGGCCCACGCAGGTCTAGTATCCATAAATAGGGTAATACCCTAGGACAGGGTATGGAATAGGATTGAGGATTCTAGGAAAAGCGCATTCACAGAATATGATCTTCATTTCAATTCTTGATATCATTTCTGATCAATTTTTCTATCGCCCTTGATTTCCAAGTAATCTATTCTGATCTTCCTATCCCTTAATCTTACAGAATGGTCCAGACAAGGAACACAGTAGGAGGCACATCAGAACCAGCTGAGCAGAATGTGCCCGAAACTCTTGCACTCCCGCCGCCTCCATCTACTCCAGCAGTTACTCTAGATAGGGCACAGCTACTCGGAGTGTTCCAGGGACTCGTAGAATCCCAGAAAGAACAGACTGCACTTCTACGAACCAGCCTCTCAGAAGCTCTTAGGTCCCAGGAGTCGCCACACAAGAGGCCAGGGAGTGCCAAAGACTTCAAGAACCTTAAACCCCTGGAATTCTACGGAACTGAGGGCATTCTCTATGCCGATGAGTGGATAGAGAATGTCGAGAGACTCCTGAAGACTGCTCGGGTCCCTGATGATCTCAAAGTGGGGTCCGCAAGCCTGCAACTGTTCGACATAGCTCGGACCTGGTTCAGAGATGAACCCCAACTATCTGCTCCTGACCTCACCTGGGAGGACTTCAAGAGGCTATTCAAGGAGAAATTCTACCCCGAAGTGGCTCGGGAAGCTCTCGAAAGCCAATTCGAGAGACTGGAACAAGGTAACCTATCTGTTGATGAGTACACTGCTGAATTTAGCAGGTTAAGCCACTTTGCAGAGTACATGGTTCGTACCCCGGAGGACAGAGCCCGTAGATTCAAGAAGGGGCTGTCTCCGGATATTCGCCTTGCTGTCACCACTAGCCGAGCTCGCACCTACGAGGAAATCCTGAGCGTGGCACAAGGCGTTGAGAGAGACATGGGGCATAAACTAAAGCGAGAAAGAGATACCGAAAATACGGGACCCAACAAACGCCCATTCCAATAACAACAACAGCAGAGGGCCCTGCAGCAAACTCAGCGTCCTCTCCCTCGAGCTCCAGCACCCCAACACCAGGCTCAAGGACAGAACCAACAAGCTGCCGCTTGTAACTTTTGCCAAAAACCAGGTCACACTTGGCAAGTCTGCAGGAAGAGGCTAGGTCCTGCCTCTACTGCGGCTCAGCAGCGCATCAAATGAGGGACTGTCCTGCTGCTCAAGGACGCCCAGCTGCACCAAAGGCTCCAGTCCAGGCCAGGCCCCCAGCAGCACAGCAGAGGGGACCCCCGCTTCCAACTCAACAATAACGCTTTGCTCAGCACCAACAGCAGCAACAGAGGGGTGCACCTCAGCAAGGCCGTGCTTTTGCAATGACTCTGGAAGAAGCTGAAGCCACAGCAGACGTGATCACAGGTTCTGTGCTTATAAATTCAATACCAGCCATTACTTTATTTGATTCTGGAGCTTCACATTCATTCATGTCAGTAGATTTCCTTATAAAGCATAGCTTAATCACTGAACCCCTTAGGAATTGTTATAAGATCATTACCGGTGGAGGAATCATCCCGGTTAGTGATGCATGTAACAATTATCCTATTATATTATGTGGAAGAGAACTATATGCTAGGCTACTCATAATGCCAGTTCCCAGTTTTGACATTATACTGGGTATGGATTGGTTGAGTCAACACCATGCCACTTTAGACTGTCACAGAGGTAGTATAATCTTCAGGCCCCCTGACAAGCCAGAATTTGAATTTGCTAGAGGTTCTAGAGAAATGGGTAGTAACAAAATTTGTGGAGCCCTAGTAACAGAAGAATTGCCACTACCTATCATCTCCGAATATCTTGATGTCTTCCCTGAGGATCTCCCAGGCTTACCCCCAGACCGAGAAGTTGAATTCTCTATTGACTTAGTGCCGGGAGAAACGCCAGTATCTCAAAATCCCTACAGAATCAACAAGAAGGAGATAATAGAACTAAATGAGCAGATTAAAGAGTTAGAAGACAAATACTTCATTAGGTCTAGTGTCTCACCCTGGGGAGCTCCAGTATTATTTGTGCCCAAGAAGGACGGAACATCCCGAATGTGTATTGACTATAGGGCCTTGAATGCCTTAACAATTAAGAATAAGTATCCCCTACCCAGGATAGATGACTTATTTGATCAGTTAAGTGGAGCTCGGGTATTTTCAAAGATTGACTTGAGGTCTGGTTACCACCAAGTAAGGGTGAGGAAGGAAGACATCCCTAAAACTGCTTTCAATACCCGGAACGGACACTACGAATTCTTAGTAATGCCGTTCGGGTTGACGAATGCTCCAGCAGTTTTTATGAACTTAATGAACAGAGTCTTTCAGCAATATCTAGACAAATTTGTAGTGGTCTTTATTGATGATATTTTGATCTACTCCAAGACCCCCGAAGAACATAAAGAACACTTGAGGCTAGCATTGGAGACTTTGAGGAAGGAAAAACTTTATGGAAAATTATCTAAATGTGCATTCTTCCTAGACAAAGTAAAATTCTTGGGACATGTTGTGACTGGAGATGGGATAGCAGTAGATCCCAAGAAGATAGCGGCAGTAGAATCATGGCCCACTCCAGACTCTGTAGCGGAGATTAGAAGCTTCCTGGGACTAGCTGGCTACTATCGGAAGTTTGTGAAGGACTTTGCTAGAATTGCTGATCCCATGACAAAATTAACAAGGAAGAATGAAGAGTTCACCTGGACTGAGGAATGTCAGCATGCTTTTGAAGAATTGAAGAAAAGGCTGACTACTGCCCCTATTCTGACCTTACCTTCTGGAACCGGAGGATTCGCTATTTATAGTGATACTTCTGGAAAAGGTCTAGGTTGTGTATTAGAGCAGAACAAGAAGGTAATAGCATATGCCTCTCGGCAGCTTCGACCTCATGAAAAGAACTATCCAACTCATGATTTAGAATTGGCAGCTGTTATCTTTGCTCTTAAGCTATGGAAGCATTATCTTTATGGAGAAAAGGTGGAAATATTTACAGACCATAAAAGTCTAAAATATATCTTCACTCAGAAAGAGCTGAACATGAGGCAAAGAAGGTGGCTGGAGCTAATGAAAGATTTTGATATCACCCTTCAATATCATCCTGGGAAGGCCAATGTAGTTGCTGATGCTCTAAGCAGATATCCTATGGCGATGTACTTGACTATGGACCGACACTTGCTCGAGGACTTGGAAAGTTTGGGTATTGAGGTAATTATCCCAAGAAAAGAAGGCCAAATGATGAACTTGCAGATTCAGTCTACCTTAATAGATAAGATCAAGGAGACTCAGTTTCAAGACGAAGGCCTGCGAAGCCTTCGAGGTCAAGTGCAAGCTGGATTAGTGGAGGATTTCAAAGTTCATGAAGATGGATCACTGAGGCATGGAGATAGATTATGTGTACCTCAAGGAGACATAAGGAAAGAAATTATACAAGAAGCACACAGATCGCAATACTCTATACATCCAGGAGCCAACAAGATGTACAAGGACCTGAGGACGCATGTTTGGTGGCATGGCATGAAAAGAGAAGTAGCCAGATTCGTATCTCGTTGCTTAGTATGCCAACAAGTCAAGGCTGAAAGACAAAGACCTGGGGGATTGCTTCAACCACTACCCATTCCGGAGTGGAAGTGGGAACATATTATCACGTCCCGAGGCGTCCCCCGAGTCGTGACCGCCGTGCGGGCCTGGATTTGCGCCCGCACAAGGCTTAGGTGATTTGCATAGCAAGCACATACTCAGAGTACGCAGATAAATTGAAACACAGATTTGAAACATAGAAAAGTTCTCTTTATTGATAATGAACATCTATTACAAACTCTTGAACGAGTCAGCTAATATGCCGAACGGCTTACAAAAGGGTTGACTCAAAATGAGATAGCAGTCATGTACATTACATCCTTTTATAAACTCAAAACGATAAAGACCTCCAGACTGGAGGATCGCCTTGCCACGGAGCTGCATTTGTGTATGAAGAGTTGCAGCTTCGGACTTCAAAAGGCTTCGAGGCGCGGTGAAGATGCTAACAGCTGGACTGGATCGGGAAGACGACTTCGGCTCCTCGCTCGGTTCGCCTTAGTGCGGAGAACCTGTTTCAACGAGGGTCAGCATATCGAAACATGCTGGTGAAGGCGAACTAGCCTGACTATACCAATCAACACGTTGTTTAGTGAAGCATGCATATTTGGTTGGTTTCTATCTTGCCTTAGTTCATTTACAAGTAAGCAGCATATTGAATTTACTGAAATGAACGTGCCACCGTTAGGTGGATTTTACCTGACCGTCTGAATTACCTGCACAATACTTACCTTGCCTTCCCTGCCACGAAGACACAAGTTAGTATGCAACAGGTTTAAATATACACGATGATCACTGGCATGGTTGCCATAGTGGACGTAGCCGAGGACAAGGATAGCATGCTACGAGAGAACACGATTGCGCTGCAAGCTATCCAGTCCCGAACACGACGACTACACACGAGTTCCGCCCGGATCGGATCGGTGCCAGTGCCCCAGCGACCGTCCGCAGAACCAATACCTTGTGCACAAGTTGTCCATGATCGAACACGATGAACAAGTTAACAGTTATGCATTTGAGGCAACACGAGTGCAAGAACACGAGTACACGACAAGCAGTATTGCATGATTTATTTTGCATAGCCTCCCTGAACAATTATGCATATACAAGATGTGTTCTACTTAGCACGTTTTATAGAACATTTGCACGAACAAGCATACGATAAGGCAACAGTTCACAGGTTTGATTGACAAGCATAATAACCAAGTATATTTGTCTTTTATCTTGGTTTCTTTTATTATTATTTGGTATCGTTTGATCGGGGCAAAGGAGTGAAGTTGGAAGCAGAGCTAGCTAATCGGGTTGGTAGCCACTCACTTGGATTTTGGAAGGGAGAAGGAAGGAGGCGCTTCACGACTCCGTTCTTTGGAATGGAAAGTATTATATAGAGCAGGAGGAAGCTTCGTTCACCTGCATTACGAATAGCTCGATTAATACTTCTTCCTCTCTTTCCATTCTCGGAATAGAAGTGCAAGTCAATGAACGAAAATAATGAAAACCATCGAAACCGTTCAAGGAAAACAAGCAAATCCCAAAACCAACTCAAAGCACGAAAGCAACAAGCGACATCGAAAACCGAGGCAATAAAAGATAGCAGCGGAGAGGTCCCTCCTGACTCTGCCGCTAAGCCGATCCCGGGGGCGCGGTCCACTGAATATGGGAATCGATTCCGAAGAAACAAATCCATAACGAGGACGAGTTCTTAATTCAATCTATCCCGATCGAACGATACCGTCGTGTGTTTCTTAGCCGCGCTCTCCGCACCGGGAGAACGGGGCGCTACACATATTACAATGGATTTTGTTTCTGGGCTTCCTAGGACACCTAGTGGAAAGGATGCAATTTGGGTGATAGTGGATAGACTGACCAAGTCTGCACATTTTCTACCCTTCAAAGTAGGGCTATCTACAGAAAAGTTGGCAGATTTATATATCAGACATATTGTTAAATTGCATGGGGTTCCAGTAAGTATTGTCTCCGACCGAGATTCAAGATTCACCTCTCACTTCTGGAAGAGCTTACAAGCCAGCTTGGGAACTCAACTCAAATTCAGCACAGCTTATTATCCCCAAACCGATGGACAATCGGAACGTACAATCCAGACCCTTGAAGATATGCTCCGTACATGTGTTCTGGATTTTGGAGGATCCTGGGAAGACTATCTACATCTTGTGGAGTTCTCTTATAATAACAGTTACCAAGCAAGTATTGAGATGACTCCATTTGAAGCTCTGTATGGCCGAAGATGTCGTACCCCGCTATCATGGGACGACGTTGGAGAAAGAGCCCTACTGGGACCAGAGATGGTGATCGATTCAACTGAGAAGGTAAAACAAATAAGGGATAGACTTCGAGTGGCACAAGACCGGCAACGACATTGGGCAAATAGCCACCGAAGGCCCTTGAAATTTGAGGTAATTAAATTTATGAAATTCAAGTCAATTTTAACATTTTGATTATGGAACTAAGACTTGATTATGACTTTATTAAAGGTTGGAGAACTGGTATTCCTGAAGATTTCTCCGACACGTGGCACCATTAGGTTCGGAAAAAGTGGAAAACTCAGCCCAAGATTTAATGGACCTTTTGGCATACAGGAGAGAATCGGAGAAGTGGTATACCGTCTGGCATTGCCACCCTCTCTGGATGGGGTCCATAACGTCTTCCACGTGTCGCAGCTGAGAAAATACGTGTCAGATCCCAGCCACATTTTAGATCACTCAGAGCTCGAAGTAGGCCCAAGTTTGACTTACCAAGAGCAACCCGTGGAGATATAGGATCGATCGGAGAAAGTTCTACGGAACCAGGTTATTTTTCTTGTTCGCGTAGCTTGGAAGCACCACTCTCCCGGCGAATCCACCTGGGAGCGAGAAGACGAGATTAGAGAGCGCTACCCTTATCTTTTTGAACCCTGAGGTATATTTTAATTCTCGGCCTTTCCTTTCGTGCCATGGCTATTCTTAAATTTTGAGGACAAATTTTTTATAAGTTGGGTAGATTGTAAACCCCCTGAATTTTCAAAATTATTAAAACTAGGATTTTTCACAATTTTCTGAAATTTTTTGGAAATTTTCTGTAATTAAAATCAAGGTTTTAATTATTAAATGATTTTTAATTGTTAATAAATAATATTAAAATATCATGGAAATAACATTTTTGGGTGTAAAATGAAAAATTGGACTTAGGGTAATTTTTCTGAAATTTATTGGGCCTTAGACCTATTTTTAAATGCCTATAAACTATTTAATTAATTAATTATTTAATTAAACTATTTTATTATTATTATTATTATTATTAATATTTTATTTTTGATCCGGCCCGTTGTGTCACGACCTAATTCCGTAGAATCACTTGAGGCGTCCCCCGAATCGTGACCGCCGTGCGGGCCTGGAGTTGCGCCCGCACAAGGCTTTAATGATTTACATAGCAGGCACATATTCAGAGTACGCAGATAAATTAAAACACAGATTTGAAACATAGAAAAGTTCTCTTTATTGATAATGAACATCTATTACAAACTCTTGAACGAGTCAGCTAATATGCCGAACGGCTTACAAAAGGGTTGACTCAGAATGAGATAGCAGTCCTGTACATTACATCCCTTTATAAACTCAAAATGATAAAGACCTCCAGGCTGGAGGATCGCTTTGCCACGGAGCTGCATTTGTGTATGAAGAGTTGCAGCTTCTGGCTTCAAAAGGCTTCGAGGCACGGTGAAGATGCGCCAACAGCTGGACTGGATCGGGAAGACGACTTCGGCTCCTCGCTCGGTTCGCCTTGGTGCGGAGAACCTGTTTCAACGAGGGTCAGCATATCGAAACATGCTGGTGAAGGCGAGCTAGCCTGACTATACCAATCAACACGTTGTTTAGTGAAACATGCATATTTTTGTGGATTTCTATCTTGCCTTAGTTCATTTACAAGTAAGCAGCATATAAAAATTTATTGAAATGAACGTGCCACCGTTCGGTGGATTTTACCTGACCGTCTGAATTACCTGCACAATACTTACCATGCCTTCCCTGAAACGAAGACACAAGTTAGTATGCACAGGTTTAAATATACATAGGATCACTGGCTTGATGCCACGAAGGGACGGGTTATAGTCTCAAGACACAAATGATATACACCGCAGGTGGCGAGCCCCGCTGCATAACACTTTGCCCCATAACATACGACTATACATACGTTCCGTCCGGATCGGATCGGTCCCGGCGCCCCGGTGACCGTCCGCGAAACTCATAACATACCTTGTGCACAAGTCGTCCGTGATCGAGAATACTCATAGAATTTGTTCCATAGAATACAGTTTTGCATAGTCATCCTGACAGTTTATTTTATAACAAGCATATATTTCCATACTTAGCACGATTCATAGAACAGTTACAGACGAACTAGCATACAGGATGATAACCGTTCATAAGTTTGTTGACAAGCATAATAACCAAGTTATTCTCTTTTATCTTGGTTTCTTTTATTATTATTTGGTATCGTTTGATCGGGGCAAAGAAGAGTGCAGATTGATTAGCTGTGAAGCTTGGAAGCAGGACTAGCTAATCGGGTTGGTAGCCACTCACTTAGATTTTGGAAAGAAGAAGGAAAGAGGCGCTTCACGACTCTGCTCGCAAGCCACCTACTGCTCGTTCACCTGCACACGAACAGCTCGATTAATACTTCTTCCTCTCTTTCTAATCTCGGAATAGAAGTGCAAGTCAATGAACGAAAACAATGAAAACCATCGAAACCGTTCAAAGAAAACAAGCAAATTCTAAAACCAACTCAAAGCACGAAAGCAACAAGCGACATCGAAAACCGAGGCAATAAAAGATAGCAGCGGAGAGGTCCCTCCTGACTCTGCCGCTAAGCCGATCCTTGGGGCGCAGTCCACTGAATATGGGACTCGATTCCGAAGAAACAAATCCATAACGAGGACGAGTTCTTAATTCAATCTATCCCGATCGAACGATACCGTCTTGTGTTTCTTAGCCGCGCTCTCCGCACCGGGAGAACGGGGTGCTACATCCTACCCAACTAATTGGAAGTTTCGTCCCGAAACTTAGGAATAGAACCAACCGTTAGGGATTATCGGGTTGAGGCAGGAGCTTAGAGGGGAGTGGACAATCCCGAGCTACGTGGCCAGGCCCGCCACAGTTGAAGCATAGACCTTTTCTGCTGTAACATCTCTCCGTAGAGTGTCCTTGCCTTTTACAGAAATCACAGAATGGTCTCGGGTTTCCTTTGTAGGGACCGCCATGGTTAGGGCGCTTTGCAGCGGTATTTCCTCTATCGTTGCCTTGGCGTTTATGATTGTAGGTATGCACAGCGCCGGTGGAAACGTGAGGATACTGTGGCTCGAGCGATAGGGCGTGATTCATGACTTCACGCATTGTTCCGTACTGATTATTGGCCACGTGCGAATGGATGGCAGGGCATAATCCACCTTCAAACCTTCTGGCTTGACTCGCTGCATCAGGTAAATAGGCCCTAGCGAATTTGGAGAGTCGATTGAATTCAGCGGAGTATTGCTTGACTGTCATACTGCCCTGCCGTAGTTGCACGAAATCGTTTTCCATCTTACGTTGCACTGGAGGGGGTATAAACTCCTCTTCAAACGCGGCACGAAAGGTCGTCCACGAGATCGCCTCCTCTCCATGATCAAATTGGAGAGATCGTCGATGCACGTCCCACCAATCGTGTGCGTTGAGGCGGAGCTGTAGTTGCGCGCAGGCGATGCGCTTATCTTCGGGGACCTCTAGCAGAGTGAAGTGGTCTTCAATCTCGGCTAGCCAATCTAGAGCTACCACTGGGTCCTCAGTCCCGTTGAACGGGGTGTTGCAAACTTTCTTGAAATGTCCCAAGTTGAAGGCAGTCACGTCCCTCGGCCTTGGGATTTGAGGCATCTCCACTTCAAGCACGGGCTGTTCCACCGGAGTCGTTGCTGTTGCGGCGGAATGGTTGGCAGCCAAAGTTTGAACGATCTGTTGCAGGGCATCTACCTGCTTTTATTGAACTGAGAATCGGGTCTCTAGATTACTCTCGAGCTTGGCTTGGCGAGCATCGTCTCGTTGTCGTTGCGATTCTAACATTTGCATTACCCGCTCAAGCGGGTCGACTTGAGACATGCCTCGTTGGCTCCGAGAGCTTCCCGAAGTACCCGAACTGCTTTCTTGTGTTTCGTTCAGTGGTTGCGCTGCAGATTGCGCTGGATCCATTCCTTCAAAAGAAGGTAAATTACATTAGGATCATAATGTATTATGGACTTATTGTATGAACGTATCTCATTTTGGCCTAGCGAGTTCAAGAGTTCGCACAGGAATTTGATCGTTAAAGGAACTTTTCCAGCACGAAGTCTAAGAAACTTTGAATCTGTGCTCTGATACCACTATGTCACGACCCAATTTCATAGAATCACTTGAGGCATCCCCCAAATCGTGACCGCCGTGCGGGCCTGGAGTTGCGCCCGCACAAGGCTTTAATGATTTGCATAGCAGGCACATATTCAGAGTACGCAGATAAATTGAAACACAGATTTGAAACATAGAAAAGTTCTCTTTATTGATAATGAACATCTATTACAA
This sequence comes from Iris macrosiphon, assembly GCA_036927795.1. NCBI lineage: Eukaryota > Viridiplantae > Streptophyta > Magnoliopsida > Asparagales > Iridaceae > Iris > Iris macrosiphon. Next base: position 122,416,224 of record JAYESA010000017.1, on the reverse strand, counting down.
ACTCTTGAACGAGTCAGCTAATATGCCGAACGGCTTACAAAAGGGTTGACTCAGAATGAGATAGCAGTCCTGTACATTACATCCCTTTATAAACTCAAAATGATAAAGACCTCCAGGCTGGAGGATCGCTTTGCCACGGAGCTGCATTTGTGTATGAAGAGTTGCAGCTTCTGGCTTCAAAAGGCTTCGAGGCGCGGTGAAGATGCGCCAACAGCTGGACTGGATCGGGAAAACGACTTCGGCTCCTCGCTCGGTTCGCCTTGGTGCGGAGAACCTGTTTCAACGAGGGTCAGCATATCGAAACATGCTGGTGAAGGCGAGCTAGCCTGACTATACCAATCAACACGTTGTTTAGTGAAGCATGCATATTTTTGTGGGTTCTATCTTGCCTTAGTTCATTTACAAGTAAGCAGCATATAAAAATTTACTGAAATGAACGTGCCACCGTTCGGTGGATTTTACCTGACCGTCTGAATTACCTGCACAATACTTACCATGCCTTCCCTGAAACGAAGACACAAGTTAGTATGCACAGGTTTAAATATACATAGGATCACTGGCTTGATGCCACGAAGGGACGGGTTATAGTCTCAAGACACAAATGATATACACCGCAGGTGGCGAGCCCCGCTGCATAACACTTTGCCCCATAACATACGACTATACATACGTTCCGTCCGGATCGGATCGGTCCCGGCGCCCCGGTGACCGTTCGCAGAACTCATAACATACCTTGTGCACAAGTCGTCCGTGATCGAGAATACTCATAGAATTTGTTCCATAGCATACAGTTTTGCATAGTCATCCTGACAGTTTATTTCATAACAAGCATATATTTCCATACTTAGCACGATTCATAGAACAGTTACAGACGAACTAGCATACAGGATGATAACCGTTCATAAGTTTGTTGATAAGCATAATAACCAAGTTATTCTCTTTTATCTTGGTTTCTTTTATTATTATTTGGTATCGTTTGATCGGGGCAAAGAAGAGTGCAGATTGATTAGCTGTGAAGCTTGGAAGCAGGACTAGCTAATCGGGTTGGTAGCCACTCACTTAGATTTTGGAAAGAAGAAGGAAAGAGGCGCTTCACGACTCCGCTCGCAAGCCACCTACTGCTCGTTCACCTGCACACGAACAGCTCGATTAATACTTCTTCCTCTCTTTCTAATCTCGAAATAGAAGTGCAAGTCAATGAACGAAAACAATGAAAACCATCGAAACCGTTCAAGGAAAACAAGCAAATTTCAAAACCAACTCAAAGCACGAAAGCAACAAGCGACATCGAAAACCGAGGTAATAAAAGATAGCAGCGGAGAGGTCCCTCCTGACTCTGCCGCTAAGCCGATCCTTGGGGCGCAGTCCACTGAATATGGGAATCAATTCCGAAGAAACAAATCCATAACGAGGACGAGTTCTTAATTCAATCTATCCCGATCGAACGATACCGTCTTGTGTTTCTTAGCCGCGCTCTCCGCATCGGAAGAACGGGGTGCTACACGTTGGGCCTGATCCGGCCCAGCCCAGTGCTATACCCAGCCCGTTCCCCTACCGGGTCGGGTCTGGTCTGCCCGGACCTGACCCGCCTCCGACTCGGAGACCCGGTCCCCCACGCCCCCTCGTCCCCGACGCGCTGCCGCGTTTTCAGTCGCTCCGGCCAGCCACGCGATGCCCCACAGCGCCTAGCCCTCCACGACCCCCGCTTTTTCCTCCGCCTCCTCCGCCCAACGGCTCCGTCCTACCCCCCTATTTAAAGCCGCCCCCGGCCGCCCCCTCGACCCACTCGCCTCCGCTCGCCCAGCCACCGCACCGCGCCGCCCGCCTGAGCCCGCAGTCCCCCGACCAGCCTCCAGCGCCGCCGCCCTCCTCCCCGGCTCCGTCTCCTCCTCCTCCCCCTTCCCTCGCCGTGCCCAGCTCGCCGTCGACCTCCCTCCGGCGCCCGACACTGCAGCAGCAACAGCATTGGCAGCCGCCTCCGCCGAAATCCGGCACCGACCGACCGCTAGCAGCTCCGCCTCGCCCCGGCGAACCCTCCCCGGCCCTCTCCGACGCGCCTCCGGCCGGCCCCCGCCGTCCAGAACGAAACCCTAACCCTAATCCCAATTCTTCGTGTCGTGTCGGACACGACACGGACACGGAAACTTTCCGGTTTTTCGAGCCTCGTTCAGGTACTCGTATCTTGCACCCTGTATCTCCGTTTTCAATTCCATAAATTGTGTTGCGAAGCCTGTATGACCCTCTCGGTGCCCGGAGAAACCGCTCGGGGCATCGCGTCCTGTGGTGATCGCACACCGCGATCCAAAAACAGGAAAAACCAGACCCTGTTTTACCCCGGAACTGAGTACGCCCCGCCAAACGGGACAACTTGGTCGCGTACGATCTTCACAGATACGTGCGCGCCGTCGATACGGATGTGTAAGATTTCACGGAAGCTGATTCGGGTGTGCGTGCACACCGAAATCAACGCGTATCCGCGGACATCGTCCCGTATCCGACTTTTCTATAATTCACCCTAACTTCGTGCACACACGTCGGATCGAGACGAAACTTGCGCCATCGGACTCGTAGCGATACGCTGGTCCTGTGGGTCAAGTTTGGTTCGATTCTGAGAACGTTGACGAAATCGTGTGTCGTGGGCCTCACAGGCCCCGTTCGACGGGCGATTTCGTGATCGGCTCATCGGAATCTAATTTTGGAAGTTCCGTTGGGTTCGTATCATCGTTCCTGATCTGTTGACACTAAGTTTGGTGATTTTGGAGACCTTTGACCCTGACACGTTTTTCGGTGCAAAGCGGGCCCACCGGCGGACCCCGTTTTGACCCGAAACTGTCGTTTCTGCCCTTGTCTCCAAATTGGACCCAAGGACAGGTGTTTCTAGCTATTTGACATCTTCTGAGCATGATGGTAATGTTTATTTTAGCATTTGGACTCATTTCTGGAAAATTTCCCCGAGATACAAACTATATTTGGATCCAAACAACAAGCAAGTACCTGCACTTCAAGTTTAATCTTTATATTATGATAATTAATTCCCTGCTCTACTAGTACCCTTGATGATTACACGTAGTATTAGAATACTGGATTTTATGTCTTGAATACTGGAGTTCATGTCTTGTTTTTCATGTCGGGTGGGAGAATACTAGAAGGCATGTAGTTTACCTTTCCCCCTGCCGTGTTTAATAGCTATTGGTACGCGACTGTACCCTCAGTCGGATCTCGATTATTCCTGTTTAATAGCCGTTTATGACCGCCAGATTAGCCTTATAAACCCCTACATGCCAACTATGTATTCTAAAACAAACACAAGTTCACACAGATAGCTTCTGTTCTTGTTATAGTTCTTGCAGACTGTTATAGTTTTATTTTCTGTCTTATTTATTCCTGTTTTCTCATATCCCTGTTTATAGCATTAACTCTTAGTTATTGTTGTTTCTTTTATGCATTTTCTCAATATGATACTCAGTCTAATTGTCATAAATATTTAGTTTAATCTTGTTGTGCATTGTGTACTTTGCTCCTTTCCTGACTGGATCCGTTGATTTAGGCGATGATGAGGACTTTGCCCCTACCTATTATGGCCCCTATGAGGGAATAGAGGACACATATGAGGAGCCAGTTCCCACCCAGGAGACTACTTCTGCAGAGTAGTTAGCCATAGCTATTTATTTATGCTCTTTTATCTTAGTAATCGGGTTTGTCCCCGATTTCATTTCTGGATTCTGTATTAAACATTTGATCTGTTGTCACATTTATTTCATTTGAAATCTTAAGCATCTTATTCCCATTATTATCTTGCCTATTTTATTTGTGAATGAGCTAGATTAGTTAACTGTGAATTTGACCTAGACAGCGTACTACCGCCGACTCTGCGGCGTAGGCTGGACGCACACACGCACTCGTGCCCGAATTTCAGGGTGCGGGTCATGACAAAAGTACCCTGAAGGCACTAAGGCCTATAGTTACT